>BSBM01000443.1:0-600000 GCA_027924585.1 Larix kaempferi
TCATAACTATAACAATTTGACTTATCGTGGTATTATAATTCTCTTCCATTAATTATATATATATATATAGTTTTTGTAAATTTGTCTATTAAATGCTCGCTATTTCATTATATCATTAGCAATTTAATAAAGCTTTTAATTGGGTTTCGTAACGATGAAGGGCTTTATCGGTAACATGTAATCATCGGCGCATCTGCTCCATTCCGTTTATGTTTTATCTTTCCGATCAACAATTTAAGTCGGCCCAGCAAGATATCGTGGCTCGAGCTCCTTCGACCTTCGCCTTTCATTCACTTCGCTATTAACTTATTAAAATAGTTGTATTTAAGTTCATAGAGGCAAGGATCTCTGGAATTCATTTATTAGGTATATGTGGTCGTGTCATCAATGGTTTTATAAAAAGTTTTTGGATTTTAAAATTTTAATAGAGACCGGGTATATCTATATCTATATATAATTTGGAATTATATATAATATAAAAATAAATTTATATTATAATAAAATGCATAGAAATATGTATAAATAAATTAAATTTAAATTATATATATAAATAAAATAAATTTATGTTATAAATAAAATGCATACAAATATATATAAATAAATTAAATTTATGCTATGACAAAATGTATATACTTTTTAAACATGATTTAGTTAACAAACTCATTATAATATCAAGTGAAAAGAAACTTAATATTTTATAGAATAAATAAAGCTATAAAATACAACATAGAATAAACAAACATTTCATTTCCATATGGATTGAAAAATCCAAACATAAACAAATATTTCATTCTGAGAAAATCTAACAACAAATAAGAGAAATAATTTCTTTTAAGAGAAACAAGTAATTATGAAAACGAAAATATAAAGAGTCTCCTACCTAATCTAATGTATTATTTTCAATATTTGATAATACTGAATTTAATCTCAGGTAAAACTATAAAGTTTATAAATCTGCATTTAAAGTTTAATCATACCATTACTTTCTTTCCCTCTTAGTAGAACCAAAACCTTAAGATAAAATTAAATAAAGGAAAAACAAACCATCCTTCCGTTTTAGTGGAAACCAAAACCTAAGGAAAAAATAAATAAATAAAAACAAACTGTAAAAAGAAACGGTAAAAATGGATCGTGGATGTTACTGTAAAGCATTGTAGAAGTTCAGGGATAAAATAAATAAATAATAACAAACCTTAAAAAGAAACGGTAAAATGGGTCGTGGATGTCACTGTAAAGCAATGTAGAAGTTCACATACAAGCATTTTTCCACAATTAATATTAAAATCCAGCTTAGAAATAGTACAATATTTTTCCATACCTCTAGATATCCATACCACCCACCGAATGTGTTTGTATGCAGTTTAGCTGAAATAGCTACTGGGACCACGTTTAACTATTTTTCCACATTATGACTACCAATTATACTGCTGAAAGTTTATAACTGCATAACTGTTTGCAAGGTAAGACCATCCAATTTCTGCTGCAATTCCACTCTTAAATTTTCCACTCTTTGTAAACAATTTAAGAAGGGTAGGAAGTAAATGGGATTTCAGGAAAAAGGGGTAGAGGCGAGCTCCAACAATCCTCATTTGAATACATGAAGAGGAGGTGTCAAATCGAAAGTTGAAGAGATTTTTCCGAATGATTTGTATGCATATTTAATCTACACAAATGAGTGGGGAGCTGTTTATATACCACTTGATAGTGGTATTGTTAACCGGTTTCATTCGCACATCATTCTTCTTTCTACCGCAACAACTCTACCTATTCATTTAAGATATACACATGATCTTTTGAAATGCATCTAGCTTAAAGATACTAATAATCTAGCATGGAGAGTTTTTAGCATAAAACAGAACTGTAAATTAAAAGAACAAACTATTTAAAACCTAAAACAATGTAAAATTACATAATAATGAATATCAGCACAGCAGGATTGTTGTCGTCATTTCTCTGTCATATAATTCTTACTCTTAAATCATTTTTTCTCAAAATTAAATTCCAGAAAGAAAAATTAAATATTATCTTTAATTAATTGAACACTGCTATTGAGAATGCATGAATTGACTCACCTTTGTAGAAGAGAATTGGCCGATTATCATGTTTGTTGAACCCCAAAACATAACCTGGTCTAATGTCTTGCCCGGTGAAACCCTTATTTCTGCTCGGTTAAACCCTTAGATTCCCCTAACACCATTAAGGAAGAGGCAGCTCACTGATCGTATTCCATGCTCCACTTCACCGTGACCTTCGGCTCCTTTCACCGCTGCCTTCGGCTTCCCTCACCGCGGCCGTCGGCTTCCTTCAGCGTGACCTTCTGCTGCCTTGACCGTGACCTTCGGCTCCTTCACCGCGACCATCGGCTTCCGTCCCCGCCTTCATAACTAGCTAGAATGTGAAAACTACAATACACACTGATTGAAAGACATAACACCTCAAAGAGATGAACGCGCTCCAAATCACAGTACATACCAAAGAAAAAGGAGGAGAGCCGAGCACTAACAATGATTCAAATAAACAAAAATAGGGATGATTTCACTTTAAAATTGAAAACTGAGGATTCCCACGTCATCCTCTCAAAGGCCGTTCGCCACCAAACGGGAATATATAACGGTAGCATTATTTAAATTTATGTTATAATTTAAAACGGTCACATTATTATCAGTCAAAAGAAAGCATCTAATAAAAAAATATAAACTCATTTTTATCCATGTTTTGAATGAAAAGCGAAAACTATGAAATGTAGCTTAAAATGGTTAGCAACGAAATCAATTATTTTTAAGAAATGCCTATTTACGTGGCATCCTGAAATCTTACAATTAATCCTAAAATCCCAATTCTCACTCAGCAAAATTATTAATTAATATTAAAACATACAATTACAATTTAATTATTTTTTAAATATGAAAACTACCAAACTTAAAATTTATTTATATAAAAAAATAATTTAAAATAAAATGCGACTATTTATAATCGTGATCATTAAAATAAAATCGCATATTAAAATAGTTATTATTATTTATATGATTGATTATTAATATCTTTAAATAATATAAAGAAAAATCTAATCTATTGTGATCAATTTTATTTTATTATTCATTTTAATTAAATATATACTTATATTATAAAAATATTTTCCTTTTCTTCCTGCATAGTTTACAAGACATTCAAAAATATTAAATATAAACTAATATAGTTTATGTATTTGATAAAAATTTATTAAACAATATTTCACCAAAATCAAATAAAATTCTTTTAATTAATTAATAACTAAATTACACTTTAAATAACCAAAACTACAAAGTATATGACTTGATTTATAAAATCATTGTTATAATTTTCTCCCATAATAAATTTATTATCAATGTTCGTTCATCCATTTATATGTGTATAGAAGATAGACTCTATAAAATATAATTTATGTACACTTTAATGATAATTTCTATAGAAAATAGATTGCATATATGTATGTTTTACATTAGAGTTTGATTATTAGTGTATAATGTATACCAATGTTAATAATATATTAAAAAAGTTAAGTATGTATATAATTGATATAGTATGAACGTTAAGATTAGTAATATGCAATAATATTTTCACCTCATTAACAAATTATTATAAATATACTTAAACTATTATTTTCAATATTCCTTACATAACATTTGTAATGGAAAAAGTATCTTGAAAGTCAAAGAAGATCATACTCAACATAATGATTCCTTTACATTGGATCATAATTCAAGTTGGCCTCGTTCGACATCGTGCACGAACTCTCTTTTACTTCACCCCCTTCCAGTCGTGGGTCAATAATGATGACAATATAATTATTACCTTATCAAAATAGTTGTCTTTTGGCTCTTATAGGGCATATCTCTAATATGTTTAATATGTTAATTAACTTGGCATCAATTGCCTAGAAAAGGTTGCTCGAGATCACATGAATCAATAATTCAAAGTGTACTAGGAGGTAGGGCCTTCTTATTATTGATATATACGTTTTTTTACTAGAAAGAATCTCTAATAATGATATGCATAATATACACCTTATTACCATTTTTGTACTTCTATATCATGACCTTTCTAGGATGCATAATATACAAGTTAATGAAATTTTTGTACTTCTATTAGGGTTGTTAGTTGAGTAGATCCAAATCCTAGGCTCTATCAAGCCTCGAGAGGGATCAAATCTCCCGAGGTGCAAACCTTGCCCTCTTCTTGAGTGCAATACCTGAGCCGAGGTTTGCACCTCCGGAGATTTGATCCCTCTCACCACTTGATAGACCCTAGGATTTGGATCTAGGATGGTTTCAGTCATGGGCGGTGACACAAAATTGGAGTTTGATCAGCATTGTAAGGAATGGGTTAAGTCGAAAACACATATACATTTACAAAGATTATCATAATGTAAGTAATAAGTATTAAGGATTGAGTAAATTGTTAAACTGGAAAATAGAGACAATTCACCCAACTTTTTTTTCGATTCTCTTTTTGTTGATCTACGTTTTGTTTTGTTTGTTCTTCTCCTTCTTCTGCCGTCATTTTGTACATTTTGATTTATTTGTTGTTCTGCAAACTGATTTTTTTGTTTTTCCAATTGCTTCAACTTTCTCTCTTGATACGCTCTTTGTCGATCAACGTTTTGTTTTCTTTGTGCTTCTCATTCTTCTGTTGTCAATTCGCCTAATTTTTTTTTCTATTTTCTTTTTGTTGATCTGCATTTTGTTTTGTTCATTCTTCTTCTTCTTCTGCCGTCATTTTTCCATTTCGTATATTTTGATTTATTTTTTTGTTCTGCAACTTGATTTCTTTGTTCTTCCAACTACTTCAACTTTCTCTCTCGATACACTCTTTGTCAATCAACGTTTCATTTTCTTTGTTCCTCTTGTTCTTCTGCTGTCAATTCGTCTAACTTTCTTTTTTGATATTATTTTTTTCGATCTGCATTTCGTTTTCTTTTTTCTTCTAGTTCTTCTACTATCATTTCGTCCAACTTCTTTTTTCGAAATTCTTTTTGTTCTTCTGCTTTTCATTTCAAGTCTTCTTCTTGTTCTTTTGTTGTCACTGAAATCAATGCATCCATACATTGAAATCAATGCATCCATACACTAAAATCAATGCATCCACAGAATAACATCTACACTAAAAAATATGCAATAAAAAACCCCATACACTGAAATCTATGCATCCATTCACTGAAATCAATGCGTCCATACACTGAAATCAATGCGTCCACATAATAACATCTACACTAAAAAATATGAAGATTGTAAGGAACAGGTTAAATTGAAAACACATAAAGAATTATGAGGATTATAATAATGTAAGTAATAAGTATGAGTAAATTGTTAAACTGGAAAATAGAGACAATAATTTTGTAAGGATTAAATAAATGAAAATATGGTTCACATTGTGATCATTCTCAGTCTATCTTCTTCATCTTTTCTTATCTTCAAACCTAGTAGTTTTGACATCTTCTCATATTGATCATATGAGAATCTACATTGGACCTGTACTTGTATTATGTACTTGTATTCCAGCATATGACTCCTGGCACACATGACACATTTGAACCTCTGCTAATTGATCAATTCGTTCATGAAATTTTCAATGTCTAGTATACATTTCTTCAGATGGTATCGATATTGTCGGTTTCAGATATGAACTGCAATGCACGATTGGAAGTTTCCATATCAACAAAATTAGAGTTCAAATTTTCCTTGTTATCACATTCCATGTATCCAAGTATGTCATATTCATTGGTAGTTATATTGATTCCTATATAACCCTGAAATTATCTCCCATTCATGCTTTTGAGAATCCCTTTGCACAGATAACACTTATTCATGATATCTTTAGTTCACGATCATGTTTTCTTTTTTCTTTTGTATGTTCCGATACTTCTTTTTCTGTTATGGATTTGAAACGTTGACTAAAGAACATGGATACCGTGGATTCTCCAAAACCTCCTAAAATCAACAACCACATAAATCTAGCTACAAAGATTATTTTTCTCTTTCTTTTCTATCCATTTATCGTACTTTTCTTCTTTGATAATCAATATCTTCATTATTTTCAATATTATCATGAGGATCCATGATATACCCTAAAATAGAGAACACCAAAATTTAATTTGTTGAAATCATTGCAGAGTAGTTTTTCTGTTAAATTGATAAATTCAATGTATAGATGTAAATAACAAAAATCAATGCATTGTTGAAATCAATGAAATGAATAAAATAAATATGCATCTTCTATTGTTTAACAACATTTGTGTGTGGTCTATTGGTAGGAATTAAGGTGATTGGGCTTGTGTTAACCTAGAGACAAAGGTTCAAAACCCTTTTTGCTTAGAGTTATAGTTAGTTATCAAGTCTAACTATTATTATGGTTGCATTGATTTTGAAATCAATGCAACGATGTTTTTTTTCTTGTTTTTTTTAAGAACATTTGTTTGTGGTCTATTAAACATTGCATTGTTGAAATTAATGCAACAATTTTTTTTTATTAAATTGATAAATTCAATGCATACATGTAAAAAACAAAAAAAACAATGCATTGTTGAAATCAATGCAACTAATCAATTCAACATGCATCTTGTGTTTTTTTTTTACTTCTTATGTCCACTATAATATTTTTTTTACTTCTTATATTTCTATTTTTTATGTTGGCTACAATATGTTTTTTTACATCTTTTTATTAGATTGATAAATTCAATGTATAGATGTAAATAACAAAAACCAATGCATTTTTTAAATCAATGCAAATATGTTTTTTTATTAAATTGATAAATTCAATGCATACATGTAGAAAACAATGCATTGTTGAAATCAATGCAATCAATCAAATCAATAGGCATATTATTTTTTTTAACAGCGTTTGTGTATGATTTATTGGTAAGTAGTGAGGTGATTGGGCTTGTCTTAACGTAGAGACCAAGATTCAAATCTCTTTTTGTTTGGAGCTATATTTAGTTATCAATTCTAATTATTAGTTAGCAAATCTAACCATTATTATGGCTGCTTTTATTGTTTATTCTTATGTCGACTATAATATTCTTTTTACTTCCTTGGTTTCTACTTCTTATGTCCACTATAATATTTTTTTTTACTTCTTTATTTTTTTACTTTTTATGTTTTTAGTTTTTATGTTAGCTATAATATATATTTTTTACTTATTTATGTTTTTACACATCCATTGCCATTAAAACTATTATTTTTAAAATATTAAACAAAATTTGGAATTTTATTTTTAGAAAAACTAAATTTACATTTAAAGCACTACACTTAAAACTATTATTTTAAAAAGTGAGTATATTAAACAAAATTTACAATTTTTTGTATTACTTTTAATTACTTGAGTATGTTAATTACTTTTACTTTGTATTATTCTTTTTTGCTTATGGCCGACAATAATATCACAAACTTAAAGTATATCACAAACTTAAAAGTTACAAGATCTCCCTCATATTATAAATTTTTACGTTATGTTAAATTTTATTAATGGCCGACTTTACTAACGTTACATCATGTTACAAGATCTCTCCCATAATATTCACTATTATCACTATTTTTTTTTACTATCACTATTATTTTTTTCCGACAAGATCTGTGATAATATTCACTATCACTATCACTATTATTTTTTACCCGTTATATGGCATTACACGATCTCTCTCTCATAATATTCACTATCAATACATGATCTCTCATAATATTCACTATTACTATGACTATTTTTTTTTACCCGTTATAACTTTCCTAGTGTTATGATCTCCCTCATCCTAGAATGTAGAGTGGCGCAAAAATGTTAAAACACTTTACCATTAGTTTAAAAAAGGTTAAAACTTTTTATCATTAGTTTAATTATTTTTTATATGAAATTTAGATTATATACATCTTATTACCATTTTTGTACTTCTATATCATGACCTCTCTAGGATGGATAATATACAAGTTATTGACATTTTTGTACTTCTATTAGGGTTGTTAGTTAAAAATGTTAAAACACTTTACCATTATTTTAAAAAAGGTTAAACCTTTTATCATTTGTTTAATTATTTTTTATATGAAATTTATATTATATGATGAACTTATAATTATTAATGTCCATTGAGACCAATTTTGATTTATCATACCTTAAAAATAATAAGAAATTGTATGATTTCCTAAAGGTTTTCTTTAGAAATTTATATATGTTTTTAAGAACCTTTAATATAAGCATTCATAGATAACCATACTTGTGATCAATTAAAAGGTTAGGAAGGTTAGCACTGTAGAAAAGTTTTGAAAATTGTGACCTAATGTGGGTGTAAGCTTGACTACTTGTGATAAATTAAAAGGTTAGGAAGGTTAGCACTTTAGCAAAGATTTTAGAATTGTGACCTAATGTGGGTGTAAGATTTCCTCCTATATTACAATTAATTTCTTTTGAATATCCTTTAGAGTTCTTAAACGTTATAATAGCATTCACAAATAACCTTATCACAATTGATCTCAAATCAAAAGGAACTTTGGTCTCTTATAATATATTCCAAAGGCTAGTTCCGCGCGTCGTGTCAAATGTTTTTTTTAAGTGAACAAAGAAACACAAAAAATGGTCTTTTATGTGACACTCCTCACTCGGCATAAAAATTGGTCCATAGTTGAATGAGAGCTCCTCAATATTTCTTAAAATCTACATCTTTTTCCATGAATTTCTAGCCATATGCTAATCTTTCTATTTTTTAGAATAATTCCATATAAATCTAAAAGAGGCTCAATCAAATGGTCCTATAATTATTTGGATTGTTTTTATCTCCAAATTTAAAAAATAAGAACAATGAACCTTGTGTCGAGGCTTAGGTAAAACTTCCTTGAATGTTAAATTGAATATCTTGTGGATGTGAGGTATGAGGATAGGTCCAATATGTTTTATGATTTACATCAGGTAAGGTTCAATGTTATCATATTTAACTTTTGCAACTTGCTTAAGCCCAAACTCTATTTTTTCTACATAAAAAACATATCCCTGTGTAGAAAGGTTTTGAATATTGTCCATGACTCAAGGGATTCATAAACCTTTTGAAGGTATGAATTTTTGTAACGTTCCCTCAACACTTAATTATTCCTTTTTTTGTCATGTCTCAAATTTATTCATGCATGCATGTTTCCATGATGAGAATCAAGAAATGACACTTACCTTCCCAAGTATTTGTGCTCATATTGTTCATCCATACATACTTCACACATATATCATTTTACATCTAAGTTTATATGTACATCTGGAGATCAATCTTCAATCTGTGTGTGTGTGTGTGTGTATCTATATGTGTGTGTGTTTGTCTGTGTGTATATCACACAATTTGAATTATCTTTACTTGATATTGACTTGATTGCTTCCACAAGTTATGATGCAGTTTCATTGCTTCTTGGTATAGTTTAAACCCTAGTGTTAACCTGTGCTTGAGTTCTAGTTTATTTATTTTATCTTATGCACTATAATAGATTAATCTTGAGATCATTTTTGTTAAGCTTTGTAAGTCACGTGGATGCATACATTGCACTAAACTATCATTTCCAAAGATGAAAAGTGTAATGTACCAAACTCAAATCAGAGAGACTAGTTCGAGTTTTGGCATAGAGAAACCCCCTAGGTTCTAAATTTTACAAAGACCCTCTTATCTACTATGATTTCTTCCTATCAGATACAGATTGAGCCAAACACACCCAAATGACTCACCAACAAATTCAGGGATCTTCTATGGAATTTTTACACACAAAAATAGAATCTTGTACAACCACAAATGCAGATCTACACATAGTTTAAGCAACAACACAAATATTTGAACATAACATGGAAAAATCACAGTGAATATTATTTATCAAATGGATGGTACTATAAATACATTGTTTTATGCTACAAAAGATGAAAAACATAGAGATATTTGTTGCAAAAAGAGGGAAGAAAGTTGCTATAAATCAACAAAGAGAAAGACGGTGAAATGCTACTCCAAATGGTAAATCTTCTCCAACTAGTGCATCATCCATAGGAAAATTTCTACCCCAACTTGAATATATACTTCCTAACATTTTCCCTCCATCATATATGAGTGAAATACAACCAATACAACATCCTTCAATAATTTAGGATAGCCCCTAGTGCACCCTCCTCAACCATGAACTACCACAACACAAACTACCATCCGAAAGACACCAACAAAAAGAAATGGCTACAAACTGAAACTGAAACACACCAACATGAAATAAAAATTGAAAATGGTCATGGATGTGATCTCCTACAATGAGGCTCTATAGAGAAATCTGAGTGACTTTCCTCTTTCCTAGTTAGGGAGGAATCTTTCACCATCGAAATTGGTTACAATTGCAAGGGGCACATCTCCCAAGTATGAAAGAACATTGGCTCTCCAATTTGCAATTCAAATGACCAAAATATTCCTCATGTGTGTGCATTGGTTTATTTATTGAATCTCTCTTCATCCTTTGACATGCTTCTTGAATTTTCTCCCAATGATAATTAATTCAATTTTAGGAGAGAATAATCCCCTATGACACTCCATCTCCATCCAATTGTTATTTTGGGCGTGATGGGGAGTTACAATGAGATTTATCATGCCTTGGAATGTCTTCCATCCCCAAACTCGACCTCCTTGTCTATTCTTGGTCAATTTGGAGTTACATCTTTCCGTGGGATCATCACCACCTGGAAATTATCACCCACATTGGATTCTCCTCCCACAAGTGCACCTTCCTTGGCTATTTTTAGCCCGAGGGAGTTACAACTCATGAGATGAACTCATGATGAGATTCCTCCCCCCTTGGATGGGATTTACACTTCATGGGTGACCCACTTATCCTCTTATGTTCCCTCCTTGGCTTATTTGGATCAAGTGCCTCCTAATTTTGAATTTTGGCCATAATATTACAAAATTTGTGACTACAGGCCATGTAATTCACTAGTCAAATTAATTTCAACTCGAAGCTATGGGAATTAGATAGGTTAGTGGAATAACCCATGAATGCATTATGGTGGGGACATTACAGTCCTCCCCACCAAAGATTGATTTTTCTGAAGATATTGCAAACACAGATGTTGCAGTACCTTTTCACCTTCCCATGTAGCACATTCACTTTGGTACATTATTCCATTGAACAATGTGCTCTCGGATGGTTCTGTTTCTCAACATTATTTCTCTCACCTACAAAATTCTTTCTGGAACCAAAATCAATTTATATTCATCATCTAATGGAGGAATCCCTGTAAAAAATGTCATGTGTTGGACACCTGATTTGTTGAGACATACAACATAGAACACATTATGGATCTTGGTTCCTGATGCAGGAGCATTGGAGCCTAGGCAGATTAGTCATAGTTGATTGACAGAGGGAGCCGACCAGAGGGAGTGCCGATGACTATTGGTGCATGAAGCAGAGTGACTCGTCGAAGTCAATAAGTTGAGAAGAAGCTGTCAAAGCAGTTGATGGGAGTGAAGAGGTTGATAGTCCACGTACGACAGTCGATAGTCGACGTGTATATGTAGATATGCGACAAGTTGCTGTAGAGTCATGGAAAGGTCGACATGTTGTTGAACCACGATGTCAATGGGTTTTGGGAATGAGCCAAGCGAGAAGTAAGGGGCAAAATGGTGAAGCCTAAGTGCAGAATGAAAGCCAATAGGAGAGTTGAATCTAACGGAGGACAGTATGGCTGACAAGATGGTTTACTGTAGCATGTCAAAGGAAGTGTAGAAGTCAAGGAGCGTACTTGGCAACAGTTCGGAGTTGCTAAGGAAGTTAATAGTAGTTATTGCAGGTAGGTGAATACATGACAGATGTCGTCACAAGAAGAGGCTGTGTAGCACGGCAGGGGAGCTGATAGTTGCAGGTCTGCAGGATCATGGAAGGATTGGCTGATAGGGGGAAGCATGTCTAGGGGATCGCAGTGGTCTCGAGAACAACAACAGCAGAGTAGAAGACCAAAGAGTTTGGGATCAGTTGAGGGACTTGGCATTTTGTGGAGAGTCAAGCAGATTCAAAGAGAAGATCGAGCCATGTCTTAGAGTTCAGTAGAGAACCAGGAGAGGGTGAGGTCAACACACTGAGAGAGCACACTACAGTTATTTTTGTATTGTAATAGCTGAGGCCAACAGATAGTTAGTTATTTGTACTTATAGTTATTCCGCATTGTAACCGATTTAGAGAAGTAATATAAGCCAGCTTCTGGCATGTTGCTTGCATCTTGTTTTGTGTAACATTTGTGGTCATGTCATGTGTATTGTTAAACAAGAAACTTTTTGCGATAAGGTGACTTGTGTCACCTGGTATCAGAGCCATAGTATCGTGAGAGCCGAAGGATAGCTATATCAGAGAGGGAAGTGAATCCCTATGTGCAACAGAACTTTGAGTGATATTGAGCCTGCAAGTGTGTTGAACAGCTCCAGTTGAGGTTGGGTAGACTGGTGCACGACTTGTTGAACTCCAGTTGCGATTAGACAAGTGAGAGTTTCCGCAGAGGTTGAAAATGGCTCACATAGGCATTAATGTCTGAGGACGAAGATGTTAGGAACCCATGTCAACCCTTCTATTTACTTTGTTCATATATTGTTGTTGGATGCATATGATTTGTAAGTCATCCCATAGTATTTGGTGATCCATAGTTTGTATTATTGTTGTTGAACGCATATGCTTTGTAAGTCATCCTGTAGTAGTTGTTGATCCATAGTTTGTATTGACACATGGTATTGACCCATGGTATTGGTGCCTAGACTTAGTATATAAGTTTGTGTTGAGACCAATGAAGGTACCGTGAAGTTATTTGTATTGAGCTTGCTCAAAGGAGGTTTCCCCCTCAAATTGGCCTGCGATCAATAAAAAGCAATTCTAAATTCTGTTATCTCTACTATGTCATGTAGTTTCATTAATTAATTGTTGTAGGTTCTTCACATCTGGTATCAGAGCACTTTCTTGGCTCGTTGGGTGGAATTTCTGCCAATTTTGTTTCGCATTTGTTGCAAGTTCAGATCTGGGAATAATCCTTATCCACTTAACTGTGGGAAGTACTTAGGCATAAGCCCTAAAAATCCTTGTGAGGAGTAACATAGGAACCCCAAAGTAGCTGGCCCATTAAGAGGACCTGACAACAAAAAGGGAAACTACCCCTACCTGATTGACTAGTTCCCACCCATGAGGTAAACCAAGAGCTGTTGTTTGTGGCAAAGCAGTTATCAGTTTTACTTGAGCCGTGGAGTGAGGGGTACTTCCCCAATACACAATCCATCATACAGCATTGGTGGCAGAATGAAACCCCTGAACTGTTAGGAATCCGAACATACCTGGGGTCCATATATATTTTTAGTTGAACTATTGCCGATCACTTCCACGCCATTTCAGATCCATTCCGAGTCGTTTTAGACCCAACCGTTTCATATCTATTATGAAATTCATTCCAGATCCATCTGTTTTGGATCCATTTGGCATTGTTTCAGATCCATCTGTTTCCGATCCCTTCTGTGCCATAGCAAATCCAATCTGGAAAACAAAAATTCTATTTTTTTGCCATAGCTACCTTGTTTTCACTCTGTTTCCCTTGAAACTTCCTTGACACCCCTCTAATCTCATTCTGCATCTTTCATTCCTGAGGACCCTATCCCAAATTCCACTTCCCAAAGCCAGAAATCCCACATTTGTCTATTTGTAGGGTTTTCCGTAAATATTTTAATTTTCACCCAATCGCCTTCAAATTTTTCCACCGTGTTCATTCCCTATTTCTGCTTCTTTGTCCCTCTCTGAAATTTTTTCCCATTCTTTCACTTCACTTCTAAAATCCTCATTTTATGCTTCCCTGTCCATTTGAAAGTGTCCCAAACCTAGTAAAACCCCAATTACCCATAAGAGTTTTTCCCAAATCCAAATTTCCCTTTACTAAATAAGGTTCTGTTTGTGTTTTTCTACCCATTCCCCCCCCAAAAAAAAACTCCTGGTTATGGTTGTCACCTGTGCAAGAGAAAATACCATGGAGGAAGCACTTGTAGCAATCTAAACCAAACTCCAAAATTTGGATGAAAAATTTCTCGGCCTCCATCTTGAGCATTTATCCATGAACAACGAACGATAGTCCAAGTCTTCATCAGACAATGGGTTCTCTTCTTCTAGCAATTTTAGTGGTCCGAAGCTTGATTTTCCTCTCTTCAATGGTACTGATCTGACTCAATGGATCTATCGTGCAGAATAGTATTTTAGTCTGCATAATACTTTTGATGTCACCAAAGTTCCACTTGCATCATTTCATTTGGAACAGGATGCTCTTCAATGGTACCATTGGTACATCAACGCTCATGAAGAGCCAGAATGGACAAATTTTTTCCAACTCCTTTTGCAACGATTTGGTCCTAGTGCTTTTGATGACATCACAGGAGCCCTCACTAAACTTCACCAAATTGGCACTATGAGAGAGTATCAGATAGAATTTGAGAAACTAGCCAATCACATAGAAGGATTGTGTGGTGAATCCTACAGGAGTTGTTTTATCAGTGGTCTTAAGGATGAAATCTGCTCAAAGGTTAAAATGTTCTGTCCCAACATAATGATGGAAGCCCTGGGGTTGGATAAGTTGGTAGAAGAGAAGATTGCAACCCAAAATCGCTCCAAACCCACTTCTGTCCCCTTCTGAATACCTCCCATCCCACCAACTCCTATCAAGCATTTTTCTAAAATAGAGATGCAAGAACGCAGAGAAAAAGGGCTTTGTTATAATTATGATGATAAATTCACTCAGGGACATAGATGTGTTCAGTAAAAGCTCTATCTCTTGGATATGGATTCTCTGCCTGCCTCTAAAATTGGTGAAGAAGCTCCAAATACAATGGATGATTAGGTCGACATTCAGGAGCCGCCTATTGATCCCCCATCTCAGGACAACCAACCAAAGATATCTATCCATGCTTTATCTAGTGTCACCACTCCCCAAACAATGTAGGTCACGGGTTACTTCAAGAAACTTCCTCTTACAATACTCATTGATTCTGGTAGAACTCATAACTTGATTGACCCTTGGATCGCCAAATAGGATGATTGTTTTGTCCATCCTTGCTACAACTTTGAAGTCATGGTTGCCAATGGGGGCACCTTACCTTGCAAGAGAAAGTGTCACAATGTGCGTATCTCTCTAGAATATTATAACTTGCGATCTAACATGTTTTCCTTTTCCTTAAGCAGATGTGATGTTTTTTTGGGAATTCAATGGTTACACACACTTGGCCCCATCTTATGGGATTTTGATGAACTTTGGATGCATTTTTCAGTCAATGGGACACAACACAAGTTTACGGGCTTATAACCAGGGTCTCTCTGCATCATCAGTTCACATCGCCTGGAAAATATCCTTAAGAAGAATTCACATGGTGTCATCTCTCAACTCCATTCCATTCAGATGCACCCATCAACAGTCTCCACTACTTCCTTGGATAGATATGCATATGTCTTTGTTGCACCAGTGGGCTTGCCGCCTTCAAGGGACCTTTCCAGTAAGAATTTAGCCGCATCTACATCTTAGTAGGAAATGATGCCTATTTTGCATGCAATACTGAAGTGGCAGCCATTCCTATTAGGGAATTATTTCTACATCAAAACTGATCTCCAGAGTTTGGAAAATTTCCTGGAACAACGGGTCTCCTCCCCAGCACACCTAAAATGGGTTGTCCAACTCATGGGTTATGACTATGCAATCACTTACAAGAAGGGTAAGGACAATATGGTGGTAGATGCTCCTTCTCACACATTTGATGACCCAATTTCTCTTACATTTATTTCTCTACTTGTTCCAAATTGGTTGCAATCTGTTCAACAAGGCTATCTCTTCTATGAACTCCATGATTCTTCATCGGTAGGGCACTCTGGGTTCCTCAAAACGTATGACCAGGAGCAATGTAACTTATTTTGGTAGGGACCAAAAATTACAATTCAATAGATGGTGGTTGACTGTGATACTTTCCAGGTCAACAAGGGTGAAACGACACTCCTTTCAGGACTGCTCGAACCCCTGCCCATCCCTACATAGAGTTGGACAACTATGTCTATGGATTTCCTAGAAGCGCTCCAGTGGTACAATACCACGTCTAAAAGGACACCATATGAAGCAGTCCATGGACAGGCACCGCCAGTTCTTCTTCCATACATCCTCATCAGCTCCTCAGTTTAGGCAATTGACTCGGTTCTTTGAAACCACGATTAGATTCTTCTCATTCTGTAGGAAAATATTCACATGGAAAGAAATCGACTGAAACACCAAGTCGATCAGCACCGTTCAGAGTGCACTTTTCACGCAGTAGATATGGTTCTTCTTCGTCAATAGCCTTCCAAGTAATCCTCCTAAAACTCAAAAGGCATCAGTGGCCTGGAATGTAACCCAAGGATGCTACAGGGGAACCACTCCTTCAGATTCTGCATCAATTTCCACATCTAAAGTTTTGAGGACAAAGCTTTTTCTAAGGGAAAGGGGATGTTAGGAACCCATGTCAACCCTTCTATTTACATTGTTAGTATATTGTTTTTGGACACAAATGCTTTGTAAGTCGTCTCGTAGTATTTGTTGATCCATGGTTTGTATTATTGTTGTTGGACACATATGCTTTGTAAGTCGTCCCGTATTAGTTGTTGATCCATAGTTTGTATTGGCCCATGGTTTGTACTGACACATGGTATTGGTGCCTAGACTTAGTATATAGGTTTTTGTAGAGACCAATGAAGGTACCATGAAGTTATTTGTATTGAGATTGCTCAAAGGAGGTTTCCCCCTCAAGGTGTCCTGCGATCAATAAAAGTGATTCTGAGTTCTGTTATTTCTGATATGTCATGTATTTTCATTAATTAAGTGTTGCAGGTTCTTCACAGAAGAGCGCGTGGCGCAGCAGTCATAGTTGATCATGAGATGTTCGACGAATGCATCTGAACAATGCGAAATTTGAAAAATGAAGTCGTAGCGATCAAAGAGAGCCAAAGGTATGGTTGTGTTCCTGATGCGTTAGACCACAGTGATGAGGAAGTCAAAGAAGTGGAACCACGGGAAGCAGCAGAAGATGAACCAGAGGAAAAAATTGTCAAGCTTCTGATGGAGATGAGAGGTCAGGAAAAGATAGACGTTCTTACCTACTTAGGAAGTTTGGATCCAGAAGATTTGATTGGCTAGTTTTGAGAGATGGAGAAATACTTCGACATAGAGCAAATTGAGGATTTTAAAAGGGTTAAGACTGCATGTCTGAGATTGAAGGGTCATGCCTCATTATGGTGGGACAATGTATAGGCTGATAGAGTGAAGAAGGGCAAGGAGAAAATCAAGACTTGGGATAGGATGGTCGTGAATCTAAAGAGGAAGTTCTTTCTTAATGACTATGTGATTTCCTTGTTCAGGAGGTTGCAGAACTTTTGACAAAAGGAGATGACCGTGAAGGAGTACATGGAAGAGTTCTATAGATTGTTGATAAGATCGGGGCAAACCGACAAAGGTGAAGAAGCTATCGCTAGGTATGTGAACGGCTTAAAATATGCCATTCAGGATGAATTGGGCATGTCAAGATTCAGAGCAGTGGGTGAAGCCTACCAGTTAGCTCTGAAGGTAGAAGAAAAACTATCAAGAAAATCTGCAGTGACCAGAGGTAGGACGACTGGTCAAGGTGCGAGGATTGTTACCATGAAAAGCCAAAGTAACAGTTACAGGAAGGAAATTGTTGAAGAGAGTCGACATGTGAAAGGGACATCGACAAGGGAGAAAGCACAAGAGAACTGATGTGATGGTCGAGAGAACCATGGTCACCGTGCATATGGTTGAAGTGGTCCATCCGACAGAAAGGGAGCTAACAAACCAACCATAATCTGTTAGAAATGTCGTGGAGCGGGACACAAGGCATATGAATGCCCAGAGAACCTACATGATATAGAGGAGTCGAAACCCAGACGTCGAAAAGATGAACAAGTTGACTAGAGGGAGGAATCGACATCCAACAGCAGTGGAGATGGTAAGAAGAAAATTTGGGCCATGACAGCCAGCAAGACACTGGTTCTGGATGACGAATTCGACAAGCAAGAGCCGGCACAGCGGAAGGCAATCTTTCAAATGAACGTGCGAATCGGTGAATGGTGAAAGCACTGAAAATCTTATGTTAATAGAGGTGATTGAGAAAGCCAAGTTGAGATTTCGAGAACATCCACACTCATACAAGATCTCATGGTTGTAGAAAGGACACCATGTGAAGGTAACCAGACAGTGCCTAATTAACTTCAAGGTTGGGAAGTTAGAGGACAGTGCACTGTGCGACGTAATCCCAATGGATGCATGCCATCTATTGTTTGGAATACCATGGAAATATGATTGGAAAATGATCTATGATGGTCGAGCCAACATAGTCATAGTGTGGAAAAATGTCGTGAAGAGGACTCTTAAGCTAAAATCAGAGGAGCAAGCTAACAGTAAGCAAGGCGAGAATTTTTTTTGGGAGAAGCGCATGCTGATGTGTTAAGCAAAAGAATTCCTTGTAGAGGAGGAAAAGCAGTCGTGGTGTTATGCTATCATTCCGAAGGGACCATATGTCAAGAAGGTGACAGTGGAGGAGAAAATTATGGTTGAAATTGGAAAGATGATCGTAGAGTTTCGTAGCATAGTGGTCGATGAGACACAAATGGGATTACTGCCGATAAGGAGCATATCCCATCATATCGACTTGATTCCAGGGTCAAGTCTGCCAAACAATGCACTGCATAGGATGAGTCCGATAGAAGGTCAGGAACTCAATCAACAAGTCCAAGAGATATTGGACGGAGGGTTGATCAGGGAGAGTCTAAGTCCGTGCACGTTACTAGTAGTATTAGCGCCAATGAAAGGTGGAGAATGCAGTATGTGTATAGACTCCAAAGCTATCAACAAGATCGTGATCAAGTATCAGTTTCCATTGCCGAGAATGGATGACTTGATAGATTGTTTTAGTGGATCAAAGTACTTCACGAAGATAGACCTGAAGAGTGGTTATCACCAGATTCGGGTTAGAGAAGGAGATGAATGGAAGACATCATTCAAGACAAAGGAAGGGCTGTATGAGTGGTTAGTCATGCCATTTGGATTGACTAATGCATCCAGTACGTTCATGCGATTGATGAATGAAGTACTAAAACCATTCTTGGGAAAGTTTATCGTAGTCTATCTAGATGGCATTCTAATTTTCTGTCGAACCAAGATAGAACAATTGGAGGACATTCGATAGGTATTGCAGAAGTTGTAGGAAGAGAAGCTTATGGTGAACTTGTAAAAGTGTTTCTTCATGAAGGAATAACTGGTATAATTGGGATTCGTAATCTCGGGTAAAGGGTTGGTGATGGACCCAGAAAAGGTGAAGGCGATATTGGATTGGCCTGAACCAACAAGCGCGACATGAGTAAGGAGTTTCCATGGACTTGCCACTTTCTACAGGAAGTTCATCAGGGGATTCAGACGTATTTGCGCATCATTGATAGAGTGCATGCGCAAAGGGGAGTTCAAGTGGACGGAAGCAGCCCAGGGAGCTTTCGACAAGTTGAAGGAAAAGGTCACTTACAGCCCAGTGTTGGCACTCTCAGATTTCGACAAAGTTTTCCAAGTCGATTGTGATGCAAGTGGAATTGCAATTGGAGCGGTGTTGAGCCAGGAGGGCCAACCAATTGCATTCTTTAGCGAAAAGTTGGATGACATGAAGCAAAAATATTCGGTCTATGACCAGGAATTCTATGCTATTGTCCAGGCATTGAAGAAGTGGAGGCATTATTTGTTTCCCAAGGAATTTGTGTTGTACATAGATCATCAAGCGCTGAGATATCTAAATACTCAATCGAAATTTAATCAGAGGCACATGAAATGGGTCAAATTCCTAAAGGGATGTACGTTCATGTTGCAACACAGGTTGGGCAAGTTGAACAAGGTTGTCGAAGCGCTGAGTAGAAGACTTTCATTGCTAAACACTACGACAGTTTAGGCAATAGGAATAGAGTCGATAAAGACAGAGTATGCGACCGACTGAGATTTTGCGAAAGCATGGGAAGCTTGTCGCGAACCATGGAGTGTCGACAGAACTCCATATTTGGATTGTTTTGTCTAGCAAGGCTACCTGTTCAGGGGATGACAGTTGTGTATTACCAGAGGATCAGTGCGGGAGAACCTAATCTGAGAGTTGCATAGTGGCAGACTAACAAGTCATTTTGGCATCGATAAGACTAAGGCATTGGTCGAACAGAAATATTATTGGCCAAGGATGGCAATAGATGTCAGAAAGTGGGTGTGACATTGTAGAGTTTTCTAGTTGGAAAAAGGAAGCAGTTAGAACACGGGTTTGTATACACCATTTTCGGTACCGAATACCCCATGGGAGCACCTGAGCATGGATTTTGTGCTATGATTGATGAAGATGTAGTAAGGGAGTGACTCAATATTTGTTGTAGTCGACAGATTTTAAAAAATTGCACACTTTATTCCATGTCGGAAGACAAGTGACGCCACAAGCATTGTTGTACTATTCTTCAAGGAAGTAGTCAGATTGCATGGGTTGTTGAAGAGTATCATGTTGGATAGAGATACCAAGTTTATGGGGCATTTCTATAGAACCCTATGGAAGAAACTGGACACAAGGTTGCAGTTTAGCTCTACATATCATCCACAGACAGATGGATAGACCAAGGTGGTGAACAAAAGTTTGGGAAACCTTCTGAGATGTTTGACGGTCAACAGACCCAACTAGTGGGAGAATGTGTTTGCAGAAGCAGAGTTTGCATACAACAATTCTGTGAATTGGTGGACAGGTTTGAGTCCATTCCAGATTGTTCAGGGAAGAATCCCACATGGAGTGGTGGATTTGGTCGAGTTGCCAACATAAATCAGGAGGAAAGCATATGCAGAATCATTCACAGAGCACATGAAATAAGTTCATGAAGATGTGTGAAAGCGCATAGAAAAGAGCAACGTGACGTACAAGTTGAGAGCCGACAGAAAGAAGAGACTACAGTCATTCAGCGAAGGAGACTTGGTCTACGCTCATTTGCAGAAGGAGAGATTTCTGACAGGGACATATAACAAGCTGAAGCTGAAGAAGATTGGACCATGTAAGATATTGAGGAAGATTTTGGACAATGATTATGTGTTGGAGCTGCTGAATTACTTGAGCATTTCACCAATGTTCAATGTCTCATATCTATACAAGTTCGAAGAAGGTTCAAACAACAGAAATGTGGAAGTGTCGAACATTGACAGGGTAGCACATATTCCAGATCGACACAAGGAGGAGATCGCAGAATTAATGGAAGAACACGAAGTTAGGCATACACGCAGTTCGCAAATGAACGAATACTTGTTATGATGGGGGGATGATGATTTGCAGGAGCCGACATGGATTTTCGAAGAATATTTCAAGAGACTGACGGAGTAGTCGAGTTATTTTTCTTTTGGGAAGTCTGATGTAGGAGCATCGGAGATTAGGAAGATTAGTCAAAGTTGATCGATAGAAGGGAGCCGACTAGAGGGAGTGCCGACGACCACCAGTGCATGAAGCATATTGACTCGTCGAAGTCAATAAGTCGACTAGAAATTGTCAAAGCAGTTGACGGGAATGAAGAGGTCAAGAGTCGACATACCAGTGTCAATAGATGACAGACGATATTCGACATGTAGATGTGGATAGGAGACAAGTTTCCGCGGAGTCGTGGAAAGGTCAAGATGTTGTCAAACCATGATGTTGATGGGTTTTGGGAACAAGCCAAGCGAGGAGGAAGGGGAAAATTGGCAAATCCTAAGAGCAGAATGAAATTTGACAGGAGAGTCGAAGCAGACGGAGGACATTATGGCCGACAAGATGGTTTACTGTAGCATGTTAGAGGAAGTATAGAAGTCAAGGAGCATACTTGGAAATAGTTCAGAGTTACAGAGGAAGTTAATCGCAGTTATTGCAGGTAGGTGAAGACATGATAGATGTCGTCACAAGAAAAGGCTGTGCAGTACGGCAGGGGTTCTAATAGTTGCAGGTTTGTAGGATAATGGAAGGATCGACTGACAGGGGGAAGCATGTCTCGGGGATCACAGTTGTAACGTCCCCAACTTAACCCTATTGCATTAACATTGTAAATGATGTAAATATTGTCATTTAGTCATGGTGAGGAGCTCAAGGCCAAGGCCCCGCCACTGACTTATCATATTATGTATCGGCAATTAGAATAGATGCATATGGTCCTTGTGCTAGCAGTGCACAATGTAAAATCGGATATCATGTAAATATGCAATTTTAATGAGAAAACCCACAACCATCTACGCAATGCAACAAAAGAGATGGGGGCATGATCTTTACAAGGAAGAGGGAGGGAAAATAACCAAACCCTTGAGCCAATGGTTTTAATCCATGTTTCAATGAGAAAACCCATAAACCATCAACTACCCATTTTGTCTCATGCACCCAATCATTTACGTCTTCCAAAGATTGGTTGAGACAATAAATGCCTTGGGATGGGAGAGGTATGGATGTCAATTTTCGTGCATGGGCAAGCCATCAACTTGGAAAATCGTGTTTTTGCTTGTGGGGCAAGAAAACCCCCATGAAATTGGCCCAAAGCTATTCTTCACCCATGGCCATTCTTCCTCTCACGCAGTCTGAGCTCCCTGAAGTTTATCCTCACGTTTTTTGGCCATAACCCTGCGTTTTTCCATGCCCAGAAACTCGTCTTGGTATTTTGGAGCAGCTGGGGAAGGAGGGACGCTTTTTTGGATTGAGGGAGGGGTCATTTTTGCCCTTGGGGCGTTTTTCTGAAATGGGTTGCTCTCCTAGTCGATTTTCCTAGTTGCCAATTCGTTTTGAGTCTACCCACGTTTTTCTGGAACTGGCAGAAACCCACTGTTGGAAACTTCACTGTATAGGCATTTTTCTCATGCCCAACACTTATGATTTTGATGATGCATGCACCCATCTCTTAATAGCCTGAGAAACCCAATTGCTGATGGGCTTGGCTAATTTTGATATACCTTTGGCTATGTGAGAGCCTGTTTTCCCCTTTTCCTTGTGGAGATCATGCCCAGCTCGGGAGTGGCAATGGTGCTGAGAGATTAAGGAGCACATTGGCCTACGGTTGGGTGGAACGTTGCAGAAGCGTAGCTGGTTTCTCAGGGACTACTTGGTTTAAAGATAAGTATTTTCATTTGCTATTTCTGCAATGTCTACACTTAATGGCTACCATGAAAACGTTGGATGTGTGTTAATTCTACACATGACTTACTTCCGCTGTGTTTTTAAAAGGTTTATGCATCTTCGTATCTCCATTTTATTATGTGAATGCTTATGGAAAAAGTTTATGGGGCTGGATGCCTGGTTTTAGCCTCACGGTCCTCTCCATTGCACTGTTGTGATGGGTGGGGACGTGACAACAGTGGTCTCGGGAACATCAACAGAAGAGTAGAAGACCAGAGAGTTTGGGATCAGTTGAGGGACTTGGCATTTTGGGGGAAGTGAAGCAGATCCAAAGAGAAGATCGAGCTATAGCTTAGATTTTAGTAGTGAACCAGGAGAGGGTGAGGTCGACACACTGAGAGAGCACACTACAGTTACTTATGTATTGTAATGACTGAGGGCGGAAATTAGTTAGTTATTTGTACTTATAGTTATTCTCCATTGTAACCGATTCAGAGAAGTAATATAAGCCAACTTTTGGCATGTTGTTTGCATCTTGTTTTGTGTGAACATTTGTGGTTGTTTCGTGTGTATTGTTAAGCAAGAATCTTGTTACGATAAGGAGACTTGTGTCAGTTCCTTATGGGAGCTCCAAGTCATATGTTGCTTCTTTGACTCTCTAGACAATTTTTTTGGGCCCAAAAAACCAAGCTTCAATTTTTTAGCCACTTTCCCTTTAAGAGATGACTGCTTGTATGGTTGCAACCTTAAGTATACAAGATCATCCACCTGAAAACTATGTTATATTATATTCCAGTGAGCGTATATTTTTTATTTTTATTTTGAGCTGTTTGTAAGTTATATTTGATTGTTTTCAAGAAGTCTTGACTTTCTTGAATCCAATATTTTGCTTTAGTTTCTCTACTTTATCCAAAAATTCTATCTACAAAAGTAGGATCTTCATAACCATACAATGATTTAAATGGAAACATACCAATGGAAATGTCATAAGTTGTATTATAACAGTGTTCACCCAAATGCAGCCATTTAATCCAAGGTTTTTGCTGCCTGGTCACATAATTTCTCAGATATCCTTCTATCCATTGGTTGACTCTCTATTTGTCCATTAGTTTGGTGGTGGTCGATAATAGTGAGAGCCAAATCCATTCCTACCAATTTGAACAGTTCTTGCCAAAATGTTCCAGTAAATTTTCTATCTATATCATTGACAATAGTTTTTGGAAATCCATTCTATATGAAGACTTCTCTAAACAATAGAGAAACCACTTTTCTAGCTATATAATTTGATGGAACATCAAATAAATAAGAAAGTTTAGCAATTCTATATACTACTACATATATACAATCTCTTACTTATACCTTGGGCAATCCATTGATGAAGTTCATCGAGGTGCTTTCCCACTTTTGTCCTGGAATAGGTAGAGGTTGTAGTAGACATGCAAGGTGTGTGTGCTCTATTTTATTCTGATGGCATGTGTTTCATTCCCTTGCATACTCCAATACATAATTATTTAGGCCCTTCTAGGTGAACCTTTCTCTTATCTCCCTGCATGTTTTTAGATACCTAGGGTGTCCTACTAGTGGTGAATCATGAGCTACTTCCATAATATTCTTCTTCAAGGTTGATTAAGGAACCAAATAAATTATGTATTTATTGTAGAATAACTTATTAATGACCTTATAGCGGTCATCCTATAACAATCTATCCAAAAAAATATAGGAAAAATTGTTCTTAGAGTATTCTACTAAAAGTTGAGCTTTCCAATCTGCTAAAATTTCTATCAAAGAGATGGCCGGTTTTCGAGAAAGAGTATCTACAGCAACATTATTTTTTCCTTTCATGTACTCTATGTAAAAATCATAGGATTGTACTTTTCTGACCCACTTTTGTTGTCTGTCATTTAGCCACTTTTGAGTCAGAAAAATGCTTCAAACTGCTATGATTTGTTTTGGCGACAAACTTGATTCCCACTAAATATTGTCAGAATTTGGCCAAGCCATGCATAATGGACAACCTTCATTTTTATAAATAGAGTTGTGGCACTCATAGGGATGAAATTTTTTTCTTTCAAATGTAATAAGGTGTTGATTTTGAATGAGAACTGCTTCAATTCCTTCTCCTAAAGCATCACACTCAAACACAAAATGTTGAGTGAAATTTGGTAATGAAAGGACTGGACAACTACTCATCACTTCCTTCATTCTATTGAAACTTTTTTAGCTTTAGCTTTCCAACAAAAGCCCCCCTTCTTTCTGATATTAGTCAAACGGGATTTCAATTGTGAGAATCTTTGACAAACCTCCTCTAGTATGCATAAATTCCAATAAATCACCCCAACTTTGTCACATTTTGGGGACTTTTCCAATAGAGGATGGCATGGATTTTCTCCATATAAACCTTAAATCCATCTTTTCCAATCACATGACCAATATATAACATCTTAGTCATCCGTAACTCACATTTGAAGAACTTTGCATGCAGTGATTTTTCTTCCAAAATATTTAGAAAAAATTCCAAATGATGCAAATGTTCCTCCCATGTCTTGTTATAAATTAGAACATCATCAAAACTACTAACACAAAATTATTTAGCTTCTTGTGGAATTTTTTGTCCATGCAAGATTGGAATGTTTCTAGTCCATTAGTCAAGCCAAAAATCATGACTAGGAATTCAAAATGAGCAAATGATAGTGGAAGGTTGTCTTTTGCACATATTCTTCCCTCATTCGAATATGACGATATGCAAAGAGGAGATCAATCTTGGAAAATAACTTGGCCACATGAATCTCGTCCATCAACTCATCAATATGAGGAATGGGGTACCAATTGCTGATAGTCTTCTTGTTCAGGTCCTGTAGTATATGCAGACTCTTATTGTCCCATCCTTCATCTTCACCTGGACAACTAAAGATGCAAATGTACTCAAACTTGGCCTGATGAGTCCCAACTCGAGGAGTTATTTTATGGCCCCGTTGATTTAATCTTTGAACCTTTTGGTGTTATTGTATGGTTGGGTGATGTTGGGATGAGTTCCCACCTCCAATTCTATGGTGTGCTCAACTCCTATGTTTGGTGGCCTGCCATGAAAAAGGTCTCCAAAATCATTTGCATACTAGTAGATTTGAACCCAAAATCCAACAAGCAAATCTGACGACCTCTGACGAAATGGACTGTGTCGTCATAGTTTTCTTTGAAAATTACCTTTTTTTGTTTTTTGTTTTATAAATTTTGAGAGGTGCCCATCGGATATCCGACGTACTTTTGAATATCCGACGAGGCTGGTTGGCTATCTCACGGCTCTGCTAATATCCAATGCCTATTCGGATATCCAACGCTTTGGATGCCAGATAGCCAACTTCATTTTGAACCTAAAGAGGTCGAATATCTGACGGATTTTTTCCCAACGGTCACTAGATTAGTGTCATCGGATATCCGACGTAGGTTTGACTTTTTTACTTTTTCAATTTATAAATATGAAACCATTCTGACATGTTTTCCATAACAACGATGGTTTGTGGATGTTTTTTTTGTTCGACAGACTATTTTTCATTGTTTTTGTTATTCAAGTGAGCAAAGTACTCTGGAGCTTCATTTTCTAAGATCGATAATCTTCATTTAAGCACTTTATGAGAAAATGTCAACTACGAATATTCCTGATCCAGATGAACAAAATCGACAATTGCTTGCTAGATTGTGGGAAGGAGTTGAAAGATGGGGTGATGGTAAATGTTGTTGTCCATGTAAGCAATGCAGAGGCTTTAAGAGGAGAAGAATTTTGATCACAACAACCACAAAACATTGTAGGGAGCATGGGCACGCCAAGGGGTGACATGAATAGCATCCGTTTGTAAGTTTGCATTATATATGTTTTTATTTTGATTGCTTTTGTAAATATATGTATTATTATAATATTTCTTATTTTTGTCCAATAGTACAATTGGTCATTGTTCTTTTCATCCCAATGGTACAAAATTTGTTAAATTTTTAATGTATCACATAAATTTTTACATTTTGCGTTTGAATTTCTTATATTTACTTTTATCTATTGATTGTTTCATGTAATTATAAAGGAAATACATCCTACGGCATATCATCCAAATCAGCAAGTGCTTCCAGAACAAGTACAGGAGGAACATGGAGCTATGAATATTAATGGAGAACAAGTTAATGATCACATTGAAGAAGATGATCATACTGATAACATAGTTGAAGATGATGTTACAAATAATTTGATCCATGATTCATTTAATGTTGGAATGGATGATGATGATGATCATGAAAATGATGAACATTTTGATGATATTCATGATATACCTCTTCTTGACAAGGCATACAAACCCCTTTATGACGGCTCCAAGACAAATCTTCTCTCTTCTATATTGTTGGTAATGAACTTGAAGGTTATGAATGGTCTTTCAAACATATCAGTTACACGGATGTTAAAGTATGTAATACATTCCATCACAAAATATATATGATTGTCATGTATTTTATTGTTAATTCATATATAAGTCAAATTACTACAGATGAAATTTGTTTCATTAATATTATTTCTATATTATATTAAGTAGATTTTTATTTTAATTTGTTGTAGCATGATAGGTGAATATTTGTTACCACCTTCAAATATTTTACCTTGCACATATCGAGATTTATCTGCCATCATGAAAGAAATTGGAATGCAGTATGAAGAAATTCATGCATCCCCTGATGATCATGTTCTTCATTACAACTAGCATAAATTGGCAACAGACTGTCCTGAATGTCATATCAGTAGATATCGCACAGATCAAGTAACTAAAAAGGTGCCTCGCAAGGTTCTACATTATATTCCCATTATTCCCCGTTTGCAACGACTGTTCAGGTGCAAAAACATAGCACATTTTATGGATTACCATGCGTGGAATAGAAGTCAAGATGACATTACTCGAATTCCTGCAGATGGGTCTGCATTTAGAGATATGGAGGAAAAATGGCCTCACTTTAAAGACGAACCTCGTAATCTTAGGATTTCTTTGGTAGCAGATGGTGTTAATCCTTTTGCAGAGATGAGATCTGTTTACTTGGTGTGGCCTATTTTTGTTATCAACAACAACATTCCTCCATGGTTGACAATAAAGAGGATGCACATAATGTTGTTGATGATTATTCCAGGTACGAACACTGTAGTTTTTTTTTATTGCAGTGGTATATTCTCATTTGTCATTTTTTTGTCTCATAATGTTATATATATATTTAAAGTTTTTCTATTGTGAAATATGGTTTATATATCTAAATGGTATATCTCATAATCAGAATATTTATTTTATATGTTCAAATCAATCGGGTAAGTACCAAGTCAAAGATATGAGTGTATATATCGAACCTCTTATTGACGAGCTACTGAAGTTATGGAATGGCATCACTATGTATGACTTATCTAGACCAATACGACAAAGGCAATTCCAATTCCATGCAATGCTTGTATGGACAATACATGATGCCCCAGGGTTAACCCATTTATGTGGTATGTAATTCTAAGTTCCACTTTAGTTGCATTTAATTTTATGAACTACTAGTTAATATAATATGCATGCATATTTTTCTAAATAATCCAGTCATTTTTTATATAATTATAATAGACATTAATATTGATATTCCATCTTTTTATTTAGGTCTTCAAACAAAGGGGAAATTTGCATGTCCATTTTGTGGTCCTAAGATCAAATCTCGTTGTTCAAAAAGCTTAGGAAAGGAGGTGTTTGATGAGTATAGGCACTTCCTCTCCAAGAGTCACAAGTATCGAACTACCAAAAAACATCTTTTCAATGGCAAGCAAGAGACTGAATTAAAACCAAAGAGAATGACACCTTAGCTATGGAAGTTGCAATATAATAGAAATCATCAAAGTACGTATAATCAATCATTGTATATGATCATATTATATTTTATTATATTGTGTGTTGTGTAGTGTAACTGACATTGATTTAATATTTAATTTCATCATTGTCATTCATGTGATCATCATGAAGGCATTAATGGGATTCCACGAGGAGTGAAAAGTTATCCTAGACAATTTAGTAGGTTGCCCTATTATGAGCACCAACAAATTGCTCATCGATTTGATACAATGCATATCGGAAAGAATGTGACTGAAACATTATGGCGAATATTGGATGGAAGGAGTGACAAAGAAAAAATTGTCAAAATTTGCAAAGACATTCAAGATAAAAACCATGCAATGAAAGACGTCATTCAATTTCATAACAATGGAGAGAAAATTAATATAAACTCACTTCGATGGATGTTAACGGACTAGCAAAGTAATGTTGTAAAAGAAGTCATTCGAAAAATTAAATTTCCCACCGGATTTTGTGCGAACATGAAGAATATCATAACAAAGAAAGGTGATTTCGCGGGGGTGAAAATGCACGATTGGCATGTCTTCATGAAGGTAATAATTAATATGGTATGCATTTAATAATTATTTGTTTTCTTTTTCTAGTACTCTTTTTCGATATACTGAAACTATTTGTATATTATTGTTACAGTATGTTCTACCTCTCTCTATCCCGAAGAACTTTGAAAACAATGTCAAGCAAATAATATATAGTCTCGGGAAATACATGAGGTAAGTGGTGATTTTTCCATGTGCTTACAATTTGTTTAATTCAACATGGAACTTATTCTTAATTTGATTTTCATTCTCTACTTCATGTTACGTAATATAATGACTTTTTTCTTTAATCTCTTGATTGGCTGGTTGTCATGTCACTCGTAGATGGTTGTCATCTAAAGAATTCCATAAAGAAGACATAAAGTATTGGAGGAGAGAAATTCCTTGTCTCATGTGAAATGTAGAAGCATCTACCTTCAACATTTTTCAATGCACAGGAACACTACCTCATACACCAAGTTGAGGATATTGAACTGTGTGGACCTGCACACTCAAGGTCCATGTGGATGGTTGAGAGGCACTTGAAATTTATGAACGGTTTGATCAAACAACGAGCATATGCTGAGGGTTCTATGATGGAGGGATATATGGTGTACCAAAACATGTTGTACATTAGTGAATATCTTCCTATATTGGTGTCAAAGCTCAATTTACGTTGCATTTGTGATCCAGACTCCAAAAACGATTTCCAAGAGGAGTACCTAAAGGGGAAAGGTAGATCGAGGTAATATAACACATTTCACTGGTGATTTTTATGTTTATATATCATACATATATATTCTATTTTTTATTTAGTATTTTGCATCATTTTATATTGTAATTATATACTTTTTTAAGTGACTAATATACATTTTCATTGAATTTTAATTTTATTGTTATCAAACAGTTGGTCGAGAGTGGGATGCGATTCATTTATACATCACAAACAATCTTGATTGGATGAAGGTATGGATTGAAAAATGTGAACAATCTGGTCATGGAATATCATAGGAAGGTGTGGCTTCATTGGTTAAAGTTGCACATCGCAATGGAGACACCAATGTGACACAAAGGGAAATCGATTTAGCAAGAGGTATAAAAGATAAGCAGGTAAGCATATTAATCAATGGCAATATTTATTTATTATTTTAAATATTGTCATTGTATGTCATGCTAGTTATTTTCCTTTTATGGCATTATAATAAACACGCACTACTTTATCATAAATATGGTGTGATCATTATGTAATATTTTCCTATATGGATTGTTGTACTAGGTAAAACACCATAAGGTTATGTGGTGCAATGGATGTAGATATCGCATCATAAAGTTGGATGAAACAAAGAAAACATCTGATTGTGGGATATCTGTAGTCTTTGAGGTGACCAATGTTTCTTCTAGAAGTGACAGACATCCAAAACTATCTGAAAATCGATACTATGGGTATCTAGAAGACATTCTTCAGTGTGAGTTTAACTCCTTCAAGGTAATTCTGTTCGTTGCCAAATGGTACAGGTGTCGATTGAATCAACTTGATCCTGATAGAACAATTGTTGAACATGATAATGGTTTTACCATGGTAAATACAGGGTTGTTTGAGACAGGAATGGAGCCCTATGTTCTTCCAACCCAACGTGAACAAGTATTTTACTCTGAGGTTCCAGGTAGAGCGGGTTGGTCATTTGCTGTGAGACACGATCCAAGGGGAAGGTTGGTAAAGTATAACGTTGATGAAGGTAATGAAGACATTCTCAAACAAGAAGATGCCGCAGAAGATGATCATGATCAACATGAGTTAGATGATCATGGTCCAGAAGAAGATGTCAAAGAACTTATTGAATCGGATTATGTACTATTAGACAATGTCCATGAAGATGATATTGACGATGACATGTTGATCGTAACTGACATCAATGATGAGGATGATATGGCCAATCCTTACAATGTTGAATCTGGATTATCAGATGATAGTACAGACGATGACCCAGATGAACAAGATGATGAAGACCATTGAAGTTTACGAGGTATGCAGTAATAATAAATTAATTGTTTCGTAGTGAGTTTCCATTTTCCTATATGATATAATTAGAAACATTGCTTGTTTTAGAGTATGTCAAAAAACACATTTAAAGTTTCTAGTGTACATAGATATTTTTGTCAAGTTATGGGGAATTGAGACTGATGTGAGGGGGGGGAGGGGCCATAAGAGCTTCCACCTTCATGTGGTTGGCCCTGTTTAGTAGAGAATATTAAATTATTCTTGAAACAGAGAGAAGCTTAGTAACGAAATACACAATTATCAAGACTCAAACATCATCATCATTGTCATCATCATGATCATCTTCATCATCATCATCTTTTTCTTCTTGATCATGATCTTCATCATTCTCATCATCATCATCATCAGCAGCATCATGTTTATCGACGTTGTCATCATGGGCACCATCATCATCATCATCATTGTGACCAGCATCATCGTCATCATCCTCATCATCATCATCATCATCATCTTCCTCATCATCATCTTCCTCATCATCATCAACAATATCTTCATCGTCATTGTCATCATCATCATCATCATCATCATCATCATCATCGAACGTCATCATCATCATCATCATCATCGAATGTCATCATCATCATCATCGTCATCATCATCATCGTCATCATCGGTCATCTTCATCATCATCGTCATCATCAATAATCTTCATCATCATCGGCATCTTCATCATCGTCATCATCATCATGATCTTCATCATTCTCATCATCATCATCATCAGCAACATCATGTTTATCGTCGTTGTCATGGCCACCATCATCATCATCATCATTGTGATCACCATCATCGTCATCATCCTCACCATCATCATCATCATCAACTTCCTCATCATCATTAGCAATATCTTCATCATCATCGTCATCATCATTGTCATCATCGATCGTCTTCATCGTCATCATCGTCATCATCGATCGTCATAATCATCATCATCGTCATCATCGATCGTATTCATCATCATCATCATCATCATCATCGTCATCATCGATCATCTTCATCATCATCATCATCTTCATCATCGTCATCATCATCATGATCTTCATCATTCTCATCATCATCATCATCATCAGCAACATCATGTTTATTGTCGTCGTCATGGTCACCATCATCATCATCATCATTGTGATCAGCTTCATAGTCATCATCCTCACCATCATCATCATCATCACCTTCCTCCTCATCATCAACAATATCTTCATCATCATCGTCATCATCGATCGTCTTCATCATCATCATCGTCATCATCGATCGTCATCATCATCATCATCGTCGTCATCATCATCATCATCGATCGTCTTCATCATCATCGTCATCATCATCGTCATCATCGATCATCTTCATCATCATCATCATCATCATCATGATGTTCATCATTCTCATCATCATCAACAGCAACAACATCATGTTTATTATTGTCATCACGGCCACCATCATCATCATCATCAATGTGATCAGCATCATCGTCATCATCCTCACCATCATCATCATCAACAATATCTTCATCATCATCGTCATCATCGATCGTCTTCATTGTCATCATCGTCATCATCGATCGTCATCATCATCATCATCATTGTCATCGATTGTCTTCATCATCATCGTCATCATCGATCATCTTCATCATCATCGTCATCTTCATCATCGTCATCATCATTATGATCTTCATCATGATCATCATCGTTATATGATATCTGACGTAGCTATTACCTAGAAAAACCAACAGTGTTTGTCGTCGGTGATTTAGCAATCTCGTCAGATTCTTTTGAAGTCAGAAGTCTGATATTATATGCATGCATTGACGGTGTGGGAGGGTTTCAAGATTCAAATGAATGACACTCACCATTGCAGCATCAGAAACCATACCTATAAATTAAATAATGTGATACATGGGGCCAACGTTGAAATTTTTTTAAATATGTGTTGGCTTGGACTGAAATTTGGCATGGTTAGACTAGATGCATGCATTTACGGTGTGGGAGGGTTTCTAGACTCAAAAATGACTGACACCAACCATTAATGGAGCATTAAAAACCATGTAATGATACTCAACGAGTAATTTGATCATCATGGTTTCACTCTGAAATAACTTATTTTTTCGTGGACTCGCTAGTACCATTGCTTATGGACCCTCACAAGGAAATCTTCTTAGGTCATTGATTGTGTTGGGATAAATCATCACTAACTTGTTTGATGGACCTAATGGTCCCATGATAAACACTCATAACATGTAAACTATATAGGACATACAAAAAATGGTTGATTCTCTCACCCAATTAGTTAGCAAAATGGAAACCAAGAATCACTTCTCATTTTTCAACCCTTCCAATAGTATGACGCCTCATTTTTCTGAAGTAATTCTAAACAAGTTTGGCGGGTCAGATCCGATTGGCTGGTTCGATCGATCAAATGAAGCACTAACTTTCCCTTAATGTAATATTTTATTACCTAATGAAATTCATTATAGGAGTCATCCAAGTTCATTTCTTTTTTCATAAAAATTAATTGATTATTTTTTAAGCAATTCCTTATTACTAGTCTTAAAGAGGAAATTAAATCCCACTTAGAGGTGAACCACCCTACTACTTGGTTGGAGGACAATAATATTTACTGTCATGCCTGTGTTAAATCCTATGCTCAGTTCAAAATCCCCAACTTTATTTCATTTCCTTTCCCCCACTATGGTGGGGCTTCAACAACCTCTTCCACCTTTGAAGGTCCATAAGTTGGCATACGACAAAATGGAGGAACATAACAATGGTTTTTTAATTTGTAAATTTGTTTTTAATTAAATATATAACAATGGTTTTTTAATTTTTTTTTAATTAAATATATATATAACATTATATAACAATTAAATTTTAATTGCTATATATAATGTTATATATATATTTAATTAAAAAAAACAAAAAACAAACATTACATAACATATATATTGGAAAAATAGAAAAGCTCGCAGCCATATGCATTTCACAAACCTGTGATTTGCGATTTGGAGTGACCTCGACTGACCTCGATTTGGAGTGACCTGCGATTTGGAGTGACCTCGATTTGGAGCTGTGCCTCTATGATTTGGACCTGTTCCTCTGCGATTTGGACCTGCTATCGATTTGGATTGGACTATTCGATTGTGGGAGAGGCAGTTTGTGATTGTGGTAGGGGAGAGGGAGTGACCAAATGACCAAGTAGTGGGAGTGACCCATTAACGAGCAAGCATTGTGAGAGGCGGTTTGGAGTCCAAACAAATAAACTATAAGAGGAGCCGGAAATGCTTCCCATGTCCTTGAGTACTAGGCCCTAAATTGTTTTGATTTGACAAATTTAAAAATTTGGTAGCAAATCACTGTGGTTTTATTGCTAATTCAATCTTCTAAGAGGGTTTCATTGCTAATTCAATCTACATTGGAGTATTTTTATCTTATTGCATCTACTGTTTTTTTTAGTTTAATTGGTGAACCCTCACCTCTTTGTAGTGAACTAAAAATGACGGCCTTAATATCTCATAGCAAAAAGAATGTAGTGACTTTTGCTTATTGCCTTGCGTTTTGATTCTGGAAGGGCCTTCATCAGAATGAGAATATTGTGGTTGACGAACATAGGCTTGTTGTCCTCGAGCAGAGGAATCAATGTTCAACCTTTGTTGAAGCCATCATCTTTCTTTAGCAGCACCTTTGAATCCACAGTAAGTGCAACTTGCCATAGTATTTCTTGATGTATGATCCCAATATCAAGAAGCACATCCTTGCTATCATTTCCAAACTCTGTCGTTAATGCTACCAGCCATCGATTCTCTTTAGTATCATTAGCTAGAAAGACAAAAAATTGTACCACAAATAAGCACCAAAATACTTTCCTATTTAGTCCATATTTTGCAGCTAATAATTTAGTCCCTACAACATGATCCAAAACATTTAATGTAGTCTTGAGATGTTCCTTCAGATGAGCACAAAATACCCTTGCAAGGGAAACTGAGTGTTGTTGTGTGAATGCTTTGCAAACTGCAACCATGTTCATAGCTATAGACATCCCTTTGGAAGATAGAGGAATACTTGGAAGAGTCAAGAACCTCATAAGGGCTTCAATTCCCTTTTTCTCAACAAATATTCTACAAGTTTCAGTATTTTCCATTGCCATATGCACAAACACCATGGCATGTGAAATGCTTAATTTTAGAAAGCGTTCATTACTCATATTTTCAAGAGACAATCCACTAGTTCCAACCCCGTCATTATGCTTATCTTCAGAATCAGTATCCATAGGAACAGGACTATCCAGACTGTCTTTGGCCTCTACTCTGAGCCTATCGGCCTTGCTGGGGCATATGTTGTTGATCCCTGGTGGCTATCAGCTATTGCAGAAAGGGTTTACTGAAAAATATATCTGATTATAAGGAAGGTCTAAACCAGCATTATTGATGCTAGTTGTTAGTTTTGTTTAACTTGTTCATTACATTATTAATGCTATTGTTATTTATTGTCCTTTTCTACTTCAACTTTAACAGAGGGACCTTTTGGAGTGTTAAAGTTGAAAGAGATGAAAATTATGTTTAAATTTATATTACCTTGTCATAACTATACTATTTTGTTTCTAGCATTGATTTAGGAATTTATGTATGCATTAAAGTATAAATATTTTAATTTTTTGCTCCAAACCCTAACCTAACCCAATTTTCAACTCATATAACAAGCTGTAGCCTCTCCTGAGCAGACCTTAGTCCCAAAACATTCCCAAAGTAGTAATTTTTGTAAACTAAAATCACCATACTTTGAACTTTCCTCAAGTCTCGGCATGGAAGCAGCCTCCATCTCCGATTTTGAAATGAATGCCTTAGCCTCCACCAAATTAAATGAATGCCACAAAAAAGTGTTGTGAATTGGAGGGATTTTAAGTTAACCAACCAAACTGTGAATGCAAAAAGCAAGACTTAAGGCCACCAACATTGTAGTTTTGAAGGTTCCTTGTGTTATTAGTGAAGTAGCAGTGAATCGAGATATGACTTGGAGTTTTTTTCATGGGGCCTATCAAGGCCCCATAGAGTAGTGCAAGATCAGGTTTTCTCTATATATCTCCGATAGCCATTTCTTCATAGATAAATCCTACTTGGGGGATAGGAAAAACAATATGGGTGAGTTCAATTTGCTCTTCTATCTTTTGAAATTTGTTGCAGAATTGGGTCTCACCCAGATTCAAGTCATACAGTCCGTGTGTTAAATAACTCAGCAACAAATTAAAGATCAATCTGGTATGGATGTCAACCAAATCATCATCCTTTTTAAATTGCCCTGTCTCTATAAATTAGATTGCCCTGATATGCGAAGGATTAGGTTGATAACTATACTACGGCTAAAAATTGCCCTGTCTATAAATTAAATTGCCCTGTCTATAAATTGACATATCCTTCCATGTAGATTATAAAAATTGCAATTAGGTCAAGTTCTCCTTACATGGTTTGGATAAAATTGAAAGCTCCAATTTTCATACAATTAGAAAAGTTTGGGCAGTGTAGAATGTGAGGAACGAGAATGTATCAATCATTGCCACCATATGAGTTTTGAAAGTAATATTAATTGGCCCCATACCATTATGCAGTAGAACCATGTCATATAGATCCTATAACACCATTAGCATCATGATATAAGCAAAATCAAAGTTCTGTTTTCCGTCGAGGCTGCTTGAAGATGATAATTTCTAGAAAGTGGCCCTAGGGTACAAAGGAACGAAACATTTGACAGATTGGAAATGTATATATATAAAAGGAACAGAATTATATAGGCCTAAAATTGTGGTTGGTGCCATTGTGGTCAAATTTAAATCAATTTCTAAGCCACCTCGATGGAAAATGGAACTTCGATTTTGCTTACCCATTTTTGTTGTTCTGGTTTAGGAAGTATTTCACGCTATTATGGTTTGCTTTAAAGTCTTCATCTTCTTAAAATTGGCTTTCATTGTATCATTTATCAGAGTTAGTAAATTCATAAAAGGTAAGCATGCATCATCATACTTCAGACTTCAATCAAACCATCATGACTTGGATTGTGGCAATTTTAGTCTTCGACTAGGGTAGTACTGTAGCAGCTTTAACACTTAGAATATAGTAGATTGGGGGAATTCATGTCAAGGTACTCAATGCAAGTTAAAGGGGAAATGATTAGTATTGCTCATGATTAGGATACTCTTGTATTTATAGTCATAAAAAAACAAGTTGTGGTATAGCTTCCCCAGTTGTGGTTACTGTTTTTTTATTAAGTTCATGAAGATTTATATGCAGTTTATTATTTCTACTATCCTTGTGTTTTTGTGAAGAATGATTGAAGAATGTTATAAGTGTTCCTCGAGAATTATGAACATGGATATGTACAATTCCTTATATTTATTATCACTTTGTTTTATGTGATGAATTCATTTGCATGACTTGAGTATATCTGAAGCTCTCCTTGAGGTCCCATGAATGAACTTGAACACTTGTTGCATTCATTTAATTTGAAAGAGTAGTTATAGTTTGAAAGAACTCTCTCCTTACCTTAGCTAGCATTCATTGAAAGGAAAAGATTATTTTATTCATATGGATTTGCATGGTTTGAGTCAATCATCACACCATGAGTTTCACTTCCATCACCCAATTGAGTAATACAACCACTAAAATTTACACCCCCTAACTAAACACACCATAACCTCACTTGAGGAAATCAAAAGAATTTGGTAGTTAGGTAGGACACGGGGGATAGGCATCCAAATAATTCCCCCTTTTCATTATCATCTGAGACATAGTTTTTGTCCTCTAGGGAACCAAAATCCTCTAGTATTTGTTGACATAGTCAGACACTAGTTTGTGGAGGGGCCTCCTGTTGTTTCAGGGGTTAAACCACCGTGAGATTGAGAATTGGACGGACTATGTGGAATGTCACACTCCACTGAGCCCTAAGGCAACAACGATCATTGTATTCCTTGTATTCTCCAGCCACCATACTGGTGATACAAGGGTTATAAGGCAGAAGTGTCGAAAACCTTTTCCGATGTGTCATGAACGAGGTAGCTTAGTGAATTTTCTACTAGGGCTCTTTTACCCAGGATCCCTTTTGGTAGACGGATATCCTTCAAATTTGGTCTCTCACTTTGTATTGTTCAGCTTGGATTTCATCACCTTGCGAAGGATGCGATTTGTCGAGGTCTCCAGCTCCTAGTTAGGAAGTTTGCTTGCATTTTCACCTTTTTAGAGGGTCTTTTTCTTTTTAGTGCTACTTGCTGGCATTATGGCCACTTTTGTTTCAGCTCGCTTACTGTGACATTTGTCCCCATATAGTTTTTTGAGCTTGTTTTTTTGGCCTATGTTCCTTGTCTTTTCATAGCTCCCCTTTTGCACGCTTGGTTGCTTTAGGGTTTTTGAGTTCATACACGGTAGTTACCAATACTTATTTGATGATGTGTGATGTCCTCTTCTCCTAGGTCTTCGAGATGGTTGAGTTAGATGGTCTTTTGAAGGGATTGAACACCCCTTCATGGAGCCACTAACGCTTGACCGTTGGAGTAGTCTAGAGGACCACGTGATCACATCACCCGTGTGGAATTTTCTGTATACTATGATGATGGTATTTGAAGTTATATGGAACAATGGTACATTTGAGAGAGAGATGAATGGTTGTACCCCACCTTGGTCGATTGTCTTATGGTCCTTTCATTTTTTCGATAATATTTTTGCGGTACCTTGCCATTTACCTTTTGGGTGTTTTACTGATATTGGGATATCATGTGATTTGTACCACCTATTATGTTTTAGGTCTTGTGGGTACTATGGTAGTTTGTCCACATTTGAGGTACACCCACTTTCTCCAAATTGTTATGTGTCTTTATACCCACTTCGTACCACACTCCTAACCTTAGTTTGGAGGATTGCATGCTATCATACCTTTTGGTGGTACTATTTAAGTTTCAAGAGGTAGTTACAAGGAGCTATTGCATATATGAGGTAGTTACAAGGAGATATTGCATATATTGATTTGGACCTCCTTTTATGTTTTTGGTCTTGTGTTTATAACTATGGTAGTTTTTCCACATTTGAGGTAGTGTACACCCCCTTAGTCCCAAGGGTTGTGAGTCTTTATACCGATTTTTTTTTTTTTACTTGTACCTTACTGGTTGGTCTTTGTACTGATCCTTTTTACTGTCACTGAATTTCCTTGATTGACCATACAATAGCCCAGTCATCTCTCTCTCTCTATTTTGTACTAGCCCTATCATAGGGTCACTTGGTTCCTAGAGTTGACTGGACTCTAAGAGGCATAGTCATTTCTGAAAGTAACTCTTCTGAGTATATTACAGGAAACATCTACACTAAGGTAATCAAATATGTCGTAAATAGTTTTCATTAAGTAGCCAGGACTTGTTGCACCAAGTGAAACAAGGTGCTCTACAACCCAGTATGGGGGAGATGTTCTAACATGTGTGAGTTTGTCGAGTTTGTCGAGTGTAGTATGAGGGAGATGTTGTAACATGCATGTTTGTCGAGTTTGTCGAGTAACATAACAAAATAATAACAAAATATAATTTAAAATATTGTTTGGTCGGCCATTAATAAAAAAAAATACGTGTATTTTTGAAATATTTCCAAAATGAAACTAACTTGAACGAAATGAAAAAGCTCCTTGAGTGCAATACCGAGGCACTCTACAGCCCATAATGAGATGTTGTAACCTGTGTACATTTGTTGAGTAACGTTGCACGAGTAAAAAAAAGTAAAAAGTAATAAATTATATTATGTCGGCCATTAATAAATTCATGTCGGCTCATAAAATAAAAAATTATGGAAAGTATTTAAAAAAAAACATGTTGGCTCATAAAATAAAATATTATGAAAAGTAATTAAAAATTCCATTCGTTTATAAAATAAAAACTTAAACCCGGATCTATCACTCAAGATATATAAAATTTCTTGAATTTAAATTTTAAAAAAGAAATACACCTCAAGAAATTGGATCCCTCTCGGTGCTTGATAGATATGGGTTTAAGATGGATCTATGCTGGTAGCATTAGAGGAGATCCTGTAACATGTATGTGTAGTGTTTCATGTGTGCTACATGTGTGTTACATGTGTGATGTAGCGTTAAATCAAATAGTAAAAAACAACTCATAAATATTGCATGACTTTGTACTCTTAAGAAAGATAAATTGGTCGTCTTCCGATCATCACTTGAATGCCTACATGTTGACAAAGGGAATGAGGATCAAGTAAAATTATAAAAGGCGATACACATCAACTTTTAAGAGGTGCTATGCCTTGCAGTCGAATCTAAACTTTCTTCCAATGGTGCAAGTAGAACCAAACAGGTATTTGTCTGATCTGTCTTCCTCGAGCGAGGGGAGTTTAGGAAGGCTAAAGGAAAGTGAGACATCCAGTAGGTATAGAAGAATTGTATCAACTAGATGTCAAAAAACCAAAAGAAGATTCCATAGACGCAATGAATTTTTTCACCGTCAAGGGGGTGGCATGTTCCTATGGTGATGAGACAAAAGACGACAAAGAGGTGCCCTTGAGGTACAGACATTTAGTGAAACAATGGGTACCGAAGGATCTTCCTCTACCGAACACTGATTTTTGTGTGAATGAGAGGAGATATCGAATTGCACCGTCGTTGATACATGGTTTCGGGTTGTTTTCCATGGATTACATCTTGGTCGGTTACGGGACATGTACAGAATTGATGGAGTATGTTGGACCCATATACAACTACAATGATTGGATGCGCCTTGTCTGATATACAAAAAGTATGCATAGCTATGGATTTTCAACAAACTATTTACAATTGAAAGACAAAAATCAAAATAAAGGAGGAATGTTGTACATGGACGGAAGGCCAAAGGCCACAGGGAATATTGCGGGGTTTATAAACAGTACACAACTAGGGTCTACAATTAAGCAACCAAACTGCGAATTTTAGGGGCGTGAAGGAAACCGTGTTTTTGTAGTTGCTATTAAAACAATATCTGCAGGGGACGAGTTGCTTATTAATTACCCTGTCAACCGAGTAGATACAAACAAGGTTACTATATAACATTTTACCCAACCTTTTAGTAATAAATTAAACATCATAAGGATTTTTTGTTAGTTTATTTCATTTAAATTTCCCATATTTACTTCGCTGGCCAGTGATCAGGATAAATCCCTGCCAACAAATGGTCGGAGGAGAACTTCTTCCTCGACAGAGCAGGTATACATCTTTCTAATAGTACAAATATAATAAGAGAAAAGATTTTTTATTTGCTTTGTTTTTCCATTATTAATAACTTGTTTTTTTTTATATAATGAAATTTATATTTGATGCAGAACGTTGATCGGGAAATACGCCCGTCGAATGTTGATCAGACGACAACACCCTCGGGGCAACAGGTAGACCTGATTTGAATTGTAGAATTAAAATATGTCAAAATGTTTTAGCATTATATTAAGGTTTCAATGAATATTTAGGTTTCGTTTACGTAATTTTCTAGTCTATGTTTTTTATGCAGGTCGGTTCCTTAAGGTCGGCCACACCAGGGTCCGCGCAAGGGATATACATCTTTGTAATATTAAAAATATAATATGAATAATAATTTTTTTGATGTGTTTTCTCATGAATAGTTTTGGAATCATTTAGGTGACTTTCACTATGTTTTTTTATTAGGGTGTTGTTAGGGGAAACTCCCAGATATTAGCAGATCAGGGCAAGTTGCCTATGACCATTGATCCAATGAGTCGATCGCGATCCTTGGGGTCACAGGTATAATTCATTTCAATTGTACCAATATAATACATAGCATAATGTTAATTTTGTTATGTATTTTTCATGTGATATACTAGTTTCGTTATGATAATGTAAACCGTGTTGTAATTTTACGAATCTATCATGATAGATGTGTTATATACGTTAATATAAAATTTGGAATATATAAGTAGAGACCTCAGTAGTGCTTTATATATGTTTGTTGCGGCCCACTAGAGAATCGCAGTATGAATCAGCATCGCAAGATTTTCCGTTAGACCCTGAAGTGGCAGAGGTGCTTCACGATTGCTAAAAAATTGTTGAACCCGCACACCCACTAAAGATGGCAGAGAAATTGTTGAATAGATATACTACAGAAATCATTTCTCTAGTAATATAGGTTCCGCAGACAAGCACAATTAAATAAAGGATTTCATTGTTGGAACATAAATCTAATAACTTGCGAGTAAGTTGATGAATCTTGAATCATAGAATAATTCATTTAAATATTTATAATGTTCTCTTTTATATGATAGTATTGAACGTATAAGATGTGGTGTGTATTTACAAAATTATAAGAGACCACACAATATTGGTCAAGGTGGTGTTGGCCCCAGCGAGGCTCATGGAGAGACTTCGCATCACGACCAAATGACTCCACGTAGTTCGAATCATTCGCCATTGTTGTCGACCAAATAGTCGGCAACACGTTCCGAAACACCACTGACCCCCGCTGTGAGCACAACAGCCGCTACTAACCAACACACAGTAGATCCTCCACAAGAAGGGGTCGACACCGAGTCCCTTATCAATTTTGATGTCGAACAAGCTACATTTCTAAGATCTTCCCATGTCAAAAGCATGGGAACACTGGAGACAACATTTTTGGTGGACGAAGATCTCATCCCAATAAAGATACCGATGATCCCAGGTAATTAATCATAGTTGATCAGGTTAATTAGTGTTTATAATTTCATTGTAATATACCGATAAAATGTTTTTTATCAACTAATTATGATCATGGCATGATCATTGTGCAGGAAACAATGTTTTCTATAAACATATGAATGACTTTTGCTTAGAGATCTTTGGGCCCACCATCCGATCAAGGTGGGATAGACAACCGAAACATTTAAAAGATGAACTCACTAATCGGTTGGTCGGTTTGTTCGGGGAGAAAACCTTCAGTCATGCCAATGTCTTGAAAGAGGCTTGTCAACATGTGAAGGTTGTCCGAGACCAATTTAGGACACACCTCGAAAGAAACCATAGGTATGAGCGCCCACCAATGATTCCACCAATGGAGTGGAGAGTTCTAGTGGAAGATGCAAAGGAGAAGGATCTGAGAAGAGAAGGTAAGCTAACACCAGGCACAGGGAGGTATGCAATACTTTCCGCAATGTAATTCTAAACCTTATTATCCTTGATTTCTATATCAAACTTGGAACATCTAATGTATTTCAACACTTGCATAGGCTACCAGACACATCAAAGGCCACAAAGGCAAGACTATAAAAAGTAGGTCAACACAAGCTTGGCCCTAGTGGTTATTCGAATTTGGTGGCACGATTTGTAAGTTTCGAGAAACCAACAATGAATACAAATAATAAATTGAAAATTATTTTTCATTTTATTGCACCGTAAAATGTTAATTAACGACGATAAGCAAATATGCAGGTTGATCGATTCAATGAAGTACCCACAGAGGAAGACATGAAGCTTGGCTTCCAGGAAGGATTTGGAGCTATTGTTGAATGTAGAAGAAGCTTATCTGGGCAAACACAGTCTTGTGGTACCAATCCATCCGGTGCACAGGTATATAGAATCTATATAGTTTAATGAATATTTGTTGCTTGTGGAATATTTTCATTCCAAATACTTGATGTAAAATATTGACTCTGTTTTTAACAGGAAAGGAATGATCCCATTAGTGTCGAGGAGGGACAACAACAAACCAATGATCAAGCTTCAAATATCGGTAATGAATTTATTCATATGCTACAATTTTATGTATAGCATTGCAAATGGTGACAATTAATTATAGTTAACCGTATTTCAACTGCAGAGCATGTAGAGGGTGAAACTGTACAGGCTGAGACTGGACAAGCACATCAACAACATGATTTGGTCACACCTGGTAAAAAAACACCTTCGTAAGAACTTTTTTAAATGAAAAACTTGTCATTACAATAGAAAAATATAACGATGTAACATTTTCACATTGTTGCAGCAAATATGAACCCCTTTCCACAAAATCCAGGTCTAGAACAATAATCAGTTAGGATATTGAAAACATCACCAAAAGCGCCTGCTAAAGAACCAAGAACTGGAAGAGAAAGTCCAGATGATGTAGATGGTCCTCTCATAGATTATATACCACTAAAGAGAAGAAAAACTTATGAAAAGAAGGACGGGAAAAACATCATCTAAATATTTTTGATAACAATATATCGTCCACTATTTTTGGTCTAATGAATGAATGAATGGTTTAATGAATGTTATAATGTTTTAATGATTCAGTGTAGTAAACTGTTACCTTCATTGAATTTCAACTTTTATTGAATGAATGTGTTGACTGAATGATTAATGAATGGTGTATTGGATGTTATCTTTTATTGAATGAATGTGTTGATCGACTGAAACGATGGTTTAGTGAATGTTAGCATTTATTGAATGAATAATGGATGAAAGTTCATGATGAAATATGGATGAATTTGCACATATTTGTTTTTTTCAAGTACATGCATTGGGTATGGGGAATTGAGAGTGATGTGAGGGGGGGGGGCATAAGAGCTTCCACCTTCATGTGGTTGGCCCTGTTCAGTAGAGAATATGAAATTATTCTCGAAACAGAGAGGAGCTCAATGAATGTCTACGATGCTGGATTTCTACAACCCACTCGCGTGTTGTCTAAATTTTGACAATTTCTTGGAGCTTGTTGTGATTTTTGGTTGCTCCTCATAACCAATTTCTACTTTCCACAACATCAAAGGTTGAGTAAATGCTACACTGGAATCAATATCCTTAACCTTCTCTTTAATTTCCTTGGAATCAATATCCTTAACCTCACATTAAACCCTTCCAAATTGGTATATTTACCATTCAAGGCTGGCTTCTTCTGAAGCATGATATTTGCAACTAAGCTAGCATACAACGACAACAATTAGAGACATGCTGCTTGTTGTGAATGTTCATCTTTTTTTCAGGAATGCAACTTGACCATAATGGCTCCTCCTATGCTAGGGAATTAAAGTCAACAACAAATTAAAGAAAACATATAGTTTGCATTAAAAAAATAATAGGGTACAAACTGAACTGATGAGATCCGAACCTGCGACCTATGTCTAGTCCCAAGGCTACCACCTTCAATCTTGAAGTGTAGCTGGAAAGGGCGACCACCTTCAAGCTCGATTCATTCTACGTGCATTTCACAATGGGAGATGGTGGGCTACCACATTCAACCTTGATTCATTGTGTATGCATTTCACTATGCAATTGTCTCAGATTCTCATTGCATTTTCCCTCTATTAGTTTATCAATTCGGTATGACCCACACCCGTTGTCCAAGGAGTGTTTCCGTGGTCTTGAGTTCTAGCCTGACAATGGTGATGATTCATTCTATATTTACGTTTCCCTTAAGCTACAATATGGAAAACTCATAGTTCACTATCAAGATTTCTTTGACCGTTAGCTTTGTCAGACAAACCTTAATAGTGAACTATGAGTTTGTCATTTACAGTCAAAGGGAAACTTAATATCATGAATCGTCAACTGTTTCCAGGCTGAAACTGAAGACCACGGAAACACTCATTGGACGGCGGACATGGGTCATACTGAATTGATCAACTAATTGATGGAAAACGGAATGGGAATTTGAGACTGTTAAATAATGAAATGCATGCAGAATAAATGAAGAGAGGGTTTCGAGAGAAATGGTTTTGGGACGTTGTATGAGAGGAAATGGCGATGGGAATTGATTGATAAGGTCAAGCTTGAAGGTGGTATCCTTGGGACTAGACATAGGTCGCATGTTCAAATCTCGTCTAAATATTTTTGATAACAATATATCATCCACGATTTTTTGCCTAATTAATGAATGAATGGTTTAATGAGTTTTCTAATGTTTTAATGATTCAGTGTAGTAAATTGTTACCTTTATTGAATTTCAGCTTTTATTGAATGAATGTGTTGACTGAATGATTAATGAATGGTTTATTGAATGAATGTGTGTATCGACAGAAACAATGGTTTAGTGAATGTTAGCATTTATTGAATGAATAATGGATGAAAGTTCATGATAAAATATGGATGAATTTGCACATATTTGTTTTTTTCGAGTGCATGCATTGGGTATGGGGAATTGAGAGTCATGTGAGGGGCCATAAGATCCTCCACTTTCATGTGGTTGGCCCTGTTTAGTAGAGAATATGAAATTATTCTCAAAACAGAGAGGAGCTCAATGAATGGCTATGATGATGGCTTTCTACAACCCACACGCGTGTCATTTAAATTTTGATAATTTCTTGGAGCTTGTTGTGATTTTTGGTTGCTCCTCATAACCAATTTCGAGTTTCCATAACTTCAAAGGTTGAGTAAATGATGCACTGGAATCAATATCCTTAACCTTCTCTTTAATTTCCTTGGAATCAATATCCAGCTCAACCTCAAATAAATATAAGTGAACAAAAGAAAATGCAAGAAAGAGATTAAACTTGCAAAATATAACACTTGTATTAATAAATTCAAAAAGAGAGAGTAATGTTCATGGGCCTCTTGGAGAGGATGAGATCCTTTGATCAAAGCTTCAATACAATACCAATATTTGACAAAACAATATACATCCTTCTAGCGCTATAAATAGTTTCTTAATAACTACCAAAACCCTAACTACATGCAATCTCAAAATTAATGACTACCAACCACCTACTGGTTCTTATTTAATAAAAATGAGCCTTTTACATTAAGTAACTACCCATTAACTATCTAATGAGCCTTATTCAAAGAATATGATCTCATACATGAATATACAGACTCCTCAGTATACCAAATTAGAGAAGTTAGGTAAGAGTACCTTGACACAATGGAAGCACACTACCATCTCTTTATGACGAATATGCCACAATGTTACATAACTTCCTAGTCCTTTTATTCTGCTACGTGGAAAGCCTGTAGTCCATAAAGTAAGTTCCATAGACACTAGCACTTGAGACTTAGAGTATAGTTTTTTGTGCCACCTTAATAGGCACCCATTATCCTGTAGTTCCACTTGAATAATGTTTGACTCCGCCGCTTAATACAATGACTCTAATACAACGGCTTTATTACAACGGCTCTATTCCCTTAGGCTACTCCACTGCTAATACAATGGGAAGAGCATAATGGGGTTCTCAGTTATATATATATGTAATTATTCTACATATTTCCACAATAGAGATAGAATATATTGATTTCCTGTACTATGAAAAAATTTATTTCAAAAATGTTATTTTTTTTTAAAATGTATTGGGTAGTCTATTATCGATGACTTAATGACGACGACCGTAGGGTAATATCCGACGGTGTTGTAATACTTCTGACGGCTCGGAACGTCGGATCCATTTTTTTTTCTATGTTGTCCACGTCGCTTAACCAACGACCTATCCGACAATTGCATAGTGATATCCTATGCTTGTGCTATACTTCATACGTCTCGGAACGTCGGAATTGTATTTTTTTTATGGCAAATACGTCGCTTAACCGATGAATTTTCCGATGCATAATCGATGGGGAAAGGATGGCATCCGACAAATATTGCAAGTTAACAATGTTGCTTATCCGACTACCTGCGAAGCTGGAGGAAGTCGGTTAACCGACGAGGCATGGTAGTCGAATATCCGACGTCTTGAACTATGTCGGATTTTAGCCAATATCCCACCGACGATAAAAAAATATTGGAATTGTCGGATAGTCGACCATAGGTTGTAGCAAATTCAACTTTTTCGCTGTCGGATTTTGGGTCAAAAAAACTTAGTGGCTGTTGGCGGGAAAATCTACCCTATAGCAAGGAAACTAATGCTATCAACTTGGATGGGGTAACAGGTAAGTGTATTAAATGTATTGTAGAAATGTTTATGAAAAGAAATGAGTTTTGGACCTTGAGAACATACCTTTTAACCGGCGTTCGATCCTAGCTTTTGTTTGATCCCTCGCTCAGTCCTCAAATCCACCTTCTATTCAGTAAACCTGCAAGACAAACACCTTTCTCAGCGTATCTTGGACAATATATAAAGCTTGAAAGAAACAAAAACAATGTTTAACATTTGATATTGACCAAAATAGATCCAAATTAAGATGTTATTTCATAAAACATTCAAGTTGGAACAAGAAAGACACTTCAACCTTTATTGTCAAAAGTAAATTGATGTACAAGTATAGCTGACTTTATGACAGGCTCTTGCAGCTTGATTCTGGGCTCTTGCTCTTCTCTGGCTTGGATATCTTCAGCATCAACTCCTCCAATGCAAGCTTCTTCTTTAGATCTCTATGTTTCTAAGTTTCTCCATTAATCCATCTAACCTTTCTCTTTAGTCTTCCTTGTATTTATAGGATTAAAGAAGTAGTTTAGGTCGATGTATGGTTATGGAGGAAGTTGGGGAAGTTGGGAAACTACCAGCAACTAATCCTCCTCGTGAAAATTAATAATTTTTTAATCATCTTTTGATATGTACGCGACTATTGTTCAGTGAAGTAGCATATAGGGCGCTACTTTAGTGCTTACCAACTAGCGCTCATCCAATTTTAAATGTTGAGCGCTACTATGCTGAGAAGGAGTAGCGCTCATAAGGCTTTGAGCACTACTATTGTACACTGGAGTAGCGTATGGGTGCTAGTCTTATTGAAGTAGAGTAGTGCTCATATCTCAGAATGATATTTTTATGGTTTTTCCAGCAATGTCAGGAGATGGAGTAAGTCAAATTATCATCTAGGGTCAACATGCTCCTCCATCCAAGTTGTCCTTTTGTGTGATCAATAGCTCAAGGTGATCACGGACGGAGAGGTGCAAGTTTGACCTATAATAGATGCCCCCTAATGTGTGAGGTCAAATGGAAATGATGGCCGAAATACATTATAATCCAAAGCCATAGGAAGAGCAAAGAACCACAGAAAACAAGTTACAAGAACACCTGCAACAAAGATCAAGGTCAGCTAGAAATTACATTTTTGACATCATATAGATGTGCAGTGTGATAGAACATGATCTCCGATACATAACAAGGAGATGTATATAAAGCATGGCCACTTGGAATACAAGCGTGGATCCATGTCAAACTGAGAGATCATAGACATAATAACAAACTGGATCTATGTCTCATGGAGAGCCAAATATAAGTGGGGCTCAATCTTGCGCAACTTGGGTGATAACATAAACAGGTAATGTCATCCAAAAAACCCAAGGTCTTAATCCAAAATAACTCTAGGTACAAACCCTAACCATGTGAATAGATGAGCTGACAATCGAACATGGGGGTATCATTTGATTATCGGTCATTGATGTATACCATTAACAAACGCGAGGACTTCCACCGATAATGATGACGGGGTCCAAGGTACCAAGTACGATCCGCCAAGTGTGAATAAATGGAATTGGAGTCGAACATTTGGGAATCCTGCCGAAGAAGAGACATTGATTTATTCTCATCATTCAACAGCGAGGAAAATTGCCACTGGTGACTGCAATATCCAAGGTACTAACCGAAACTCTAAACTTCATTCCCAGAGTAAAATGAGTTGATGTTGATGGGAAGAAGTCCATTGGAAGGGAGGCCTTAAGGCATCCTCCATCATCCAACTTGAGGGACACTCAACTGGTAAGAGCTGATATGGAATAATATGTAACAAGACTGACATTAGGAAGGCCGACACATGAGGTCAAGGTAAACTGCAGAATGGCCAACACAGGGTATATCCTTGAATATTGAGCACGACACAAAGTGACTCAAGTAGTTTCTAACATAATGGGGTAAATAATAAGTCTGAAATGTAAGAGACATTATTAGACCCTCCATATGGTTTGAAGAATAACAATCCGGGGGAGTAAACAACTCGGAGGAAAGGTTCACCCTGAGGTCAAAAACTAAACCCAACCAATAAGATAGACTCAAGTAGGTGATGTGTTCAAGGATATAACTCACTAAAATACCTTTGAAAATGAAGATATGATACGTATTTCCCATCCCTTATCCTTTTTAGATAAAAGAATACCTTTCTTGTTGTTTTAATGAGTCGAAGAAAGAATGAAAACTCAATAGATCCAACCATGTAGAAAGTTTAACAAGCCCATGGGAGGAAGACTCAGGACCTTCTTCATTATTTATAGAGTTTGAAGAAGAGATAGAAGATTACTGTATATTACTGATCTCTGGATTGTAATATCGAGCCGAGATCTGTTCTTCCTCGTTGGTGTTTTCAATTTTAAGGAGTCTAAAAAACTTAAACAATAACTCCATATATCTGCTCGTGGATTTTAGTATCAAGCCCAAGCAAATTAATGTTCGCCGGTGTTTTCCTGTTTATAGAGTCTGAAAAACTTAAACAATCCTCTTTTCACCTATCCGTGGATTTTATATCGAGCCCGGATTGGTCTGTGCTCGGCGGTGTTTTCTTGTTTATAGAGTTGAAAAACTTAAACAGTCCTCTACTTACCCTCTCGTGGATTTCACATCGAGCCCGAGTAGGTGAATGCTCGCTTGGTATTTTCATGTTTAGAGAGCCTGAAAACCCTAAAGAAAGGCTCCAAAACGTCATTTTTCATGCAGTTAGTCTCCTCCCCCGAAAAGTATAAAACAATGGAAGAAGAACTCTTCTAGCGCATATAGGAGTATACCTAGAGTATACCTTTTCCATAGTTAATCCACCTAGGCCTGAAAAAGGGGTAATTCTATGCTTGAGTGGATGAGCCTTCTATTACTTTAACGAGCTCGAAGAGGACAAGCTTGCTCGGCAATCTTGTTTAGGTTTAAATAGTCCAAACAAGAGCTTAAAATGACTTAAAGGTCAGCTTCTAGGATCATAGCTTCATACTCTGCCAAAACTAGGTCTTCAACAAAATATTAGTCGATGCGGCAAAAAATCTCAAATGATATATGAATTTGAACTATTTAACTAGTCGATAAGGTCTATCATCAAGAGTTTTTAAACTTAGGAGATGAATCCGACAAAAATTAAATGAAAATTGAGCTTGGATTAGTATTGTACCATATGTGTGTTTCAATTGATTAATTAGGGATTTTTTGAAAGTTTGTAAACTATAGAAAATTAAACAATGGTGGGTAAAAGTCAAACTCCAATTCTTATATATAATTTCATTTTAAAAATCAATTTTCAAATTGTTTTGTAGGGCACAGATTGGGGCAACCTTTTACAATTTCAAATCTCCGTGGCAATCAAACCAAGCATCCAAACGTCGTTTTTTCTTCCACCAAGTAAGTTAGAATTCACCCAACTTGCATTTTCATGGTTTAGTTTTCATTTTTTGAGCAAAAAATAGCTTGCAACATGATGCTCACAAGCTCTGTTGTGCGGGCGCTACTGTGTAATAGTAACACTAGCATGTAAACGAGATGGGCGCTACTGTGCTTAAGCAGAGTAGCGCCCATACGTGACTGTGTAGTATACACAGTAGCGCTCACTCTTGAAAACCCATATACAAGCATCGAGACTCAAAAAAATTTCGTTTTTTGTGCAGGATGGTTCTTCAATGGAGGGAGAGAGAGCATGAGGACATGGATAAGTTGGCCATGGAAGATCCGACCACTCTCCACACTCTCCGAAGATTAAGTTTATTGAAGTTTTACCGAACCGTAAACATGAGGGATTTAAACAAACTGTTTCGAAGACTCATTCAGTATTGGCATGTGGATACCAATACTTTTGTCATCCGAGGGAAAACTTTGTAGCTTACAGTTGATAACATATATTTCATTACTGGTCTCTCACGGAGAGGAGATGTAATCAATCTGAAAGGGTCTTCTCGTGTGGGTGTAAGATCTGTGCAAGAGTATGTGAATACATATTGTGTTGCCGGAGCTGAAAAATCGGGAAGCCAAGTCTTGATCTCAACCATTGACGACCTCCCTTTGAAAGTGATAATGAGCATGATCAACTGAGTGGTAGGTAGTGCCTCACAACACTTAGCTTCCAGGCACTCAATGCATATTGGTGTACAATGCTTACACGGTCATGTCTATGATTGGTGTACTAGTTTACTGGCGAGCATGAAATCTCAATTGACAGGTTGCAAATACGGCACAATGAAGAATTTTGGGTACGGTAGCATTTTGTGTACTTTCTTCTTTGAGAGGATGCCTGCTATCAGTTTGGGGATGCCTCTACCTCAGGTTAACCCCTGTGAGCCCATACTAGGTCGTTGGGGTGACATATTCCTCCGCTAGGGTGGTGGGAAAAGTCACTACTGTTATCATACTGATGATTTCTGGCGGTGGTGGGAGAGGCAAGTGCCCGCTTTCAAGCAGTTTCCATATGGTGGATTGGTTTTCCGTCATGATCCAGAACTGGTGCTTCCTCCAAGTGGAGCATGGGGAGATATTGGTATGTTTAAATTTTGAGAATTATTTAATTTTTTCAAACTTTTTCAAGTATTTGGTTTTTATGAATGAATTTTGAAGTGCTAATCAAGTGTCATATGCAGATCTTGGGCCTGTTCGTCCTGAGGGACATCCTACCATCTTTGTGAGGCCAGTTGATATTGTTGCATTAGATGCTTTGTTGGGGACCTTAGAGAGAAAAATGAGTTGGTTGACTCACGAAGTTCTTGCATGCCGTATGGATCAGATACCTATTGATATGCAGGAGGATTTTTTTGGGGTGCCCCCGGCATGGCTTAGGGTGCTGTGGAAGATAGCTAGGCTAGTCATATGCTATCGTAATGTCGTGGATGATGATGATGTCCCTCCTTCTCCATAGGAGAGAGATACATTCTATGTATATATTTTTGAGGCTACTATGCCAAGTTTTTGTAATTTTATGACTTGACTTGATAGACTTGTGACCCAAAACTCATATATTTTTTGATACAGTATCGGCTATATACAATATCGGTTATTTACATGTGTATGTGTTTTAATTTTATGTGTGCAATATTGTTTATGAAAGTGTATGATGCGAATGCCAGTCTAACACATAGTTTGAAAATGAATCAGCTAATGTGTTTAAACTTCTTGGAATGTTCTCATATATAATAGAATAAAATTGTCTTTCCAATAGTCTAACTCGTAGAAACTGATGTAGCAATCCCAGATCTCTAATCTGATAGACACCTGTTAACTGAAATACAATTAATTGTGAGTCGAGTCTTACCTCCAAATGTGAAATGCCATGACTGAGAGCATCTCGGAGAAGTTCTATAACTGCTCTGTATTCAGCCACATTATTCGTGGTAGGACCCAAACAAACCCCCCCCCGAAGAGAGAAGTTGGCCAGCGGGTGAATGAATGACCCAAGCTGCTGCAGCCAACTAACAAGTGTGGCGATTGGTGCCATTAGCAAATCCTAAGAAATGTTTGATTGACATCTGGTACACAAAACGAAAAACACACATAAGATTAACTAACAAGCATAACAAAACTAGCTTTACAAAAATATACAGCTATGTTACAAGAAAAAGTACTTCAGCCTAAGTGTAATACTTTTTCAGGTAGGGTCAGTTCCTGGATCCTCCTCGTGAGGTCAGGAAAAGATGTCATGCAAATCACGAAAAAGATTGGTATGCGGAATGATCTCATCGAGATAAAAACCCATTTCAATAAGAATGTTTCCGTTGACCCCATTGGAAATGTTCACCAGTAAGGTATTCAATCTATTCTCTTCAACAAAACCAATTTGTGAGGAAGTGAGATTAGTATTTTCACTAGGTGTTGGACAAAATTCTCCTCTCTCTATCAAGTTAAGAAAAGGAAACAAGAAGGACCCGGGATCTATATGTTCACGAGGATTGTCTAGGTCGGTCATGGCTTCTAATATTTCCTCCACAGAAGGTAAAGTAGTATCTGAACTGTCAAGAGAGTGGAGCGGGTCTAGTGACTGAGTAGTAGCACAATCTATGTTTGACTCATCAAACACCAATGGAGTCAACATATGTTCTGTTGCAGTTTTATAAGAATCCAGATGGGTGGTTTCTGCAACAGGGATGGGCACGGAGGGGTTCATATTAGTTGGGAGAAACCCGGAATCAGTTGTTACACTAACCATGGAAGTTTCAGACAATGAACATCCCTCAGTACCAACGAATAAGGTAGGAGCTAGTAGGTCAAAAGTGCCAATTAATGATCTGTACAGTCCTGCTCCTAAAATCTCACCAACCGGGGTGGTTTGGTCAATCAATGGAACTGTGGTCTTTGAAGAAGTTTGGTTGTTTCTCTAAGTGAAAGAAAGTTGATCGACTGTAACGATCTTACCTTCAAATGGGAACATAACCACTCGAAAAACTATTGATGCAACAGCTCGCATGGCATATGTCCAACTCCTACCCAATAACATATTGTAATCAAGTGGAGCATCCAGAACTTCTACTTCTACAACAACTGTCTTACCGGCCAATGTGACATCAAATGATGGCAAAACTCCATGTGGACGAAAAGTTCTGCCATCAAATGCAGTAAGCAGTGTGTTAGAAGTGGCTAACTCAGGAGAACCTAAAGCTTTCCAATAGGAAATTGACATTACACAAGTCGACGCACCCTCATCTACTACAGCTCGTCTGATGGTCATTGGACCATGAACTACTTCAATCTGAAGGGCAACGTGATAGGGAAACTGGTATTTGACATCAGTCATATGAAATTGCGTAGACATGTTAGAGGATTCCATACTTCCAATGGCTGCCAGAAATGCATTCCGTTGTAAAGGACAACTTTGCAGGACTTCTAAAGTAGACATGGCACAAGGGGTCTGGGCTAAATATTCAACCACATTGTAGTTGGAAGCGGCCCGAGTGTTGGGATTGTGCGATGCCCGTTTCAAGACACCTTTCGGGATCTTGGGCATTGGGTCCACACATATGTGGAGTGGAGTGGAGGATTCTGGAATCTCTTTATCCTTTTTTTGTGCGTCCGGGGTATAATTCCTAGCTCTAGTTTGTAAGAGTGCATCCGAATTAACCATGTTAATAAAAGTTTGATCAACCGTAGCATGTGTAGTGCCCCCAGTATTAGAGGTGCCAGAAGTTGAGCTCTGTCCTTTAGGAAATGGATCTTTCAAGATGGTAGGATTCTTTTCTCTTAAGAGCTTTTGGGCTTCTTCAAGCAGAGGGCATTGGTGAGTTAGGTGGTTCTGCTTGCAAAGTTTTCAAGGGAACTTAACCTTCTTTTCTTCTTTGTTACCCTCTTCGGCATTCTCTTTTTTGGGATTTTGTTGGTTCCCCTCTCCTTTCTTGCCCTTCTTTTTGTTATTGGACTGCCAAGGGCCCTTTTGATTGTTTTGAACCTGGTTGACAGGCTCAGAAGTAGAAGGAGAGGTTGTGATGGAAGAAACATCTATAGTCTATTGTTTGACAGATAAGGCATGAACCTGTTTGGTCAATGCTTTGAAAGCTGGAGAGTCAACTGAACCCACTATGCCATCAGCATGTGGTACAGGTTTAGGTCTACTTAGATCGGTATTCGATCACGGTGCATCAGGTATAATCTCATACAATAACCCAGATTGTGCATAAACGAGATCTAACTGCTGGGTCCATAGGATGAATTCTTCCTCGTTAGATACTCCAGATGTAGCTACTTCCTTAGAAATATAAGGAAGGAGTGATTTCAAATACCACTCAAAAAGGAATTTTGGATGTATGTTGGCCTTAATGAGCCTCTTCTGTCTTCGCCACTCCTGAATGTGTTCAGATAAATGAGTGGCTTTATTTTGCCTAAATGTAGCCAAAAGGTCTGTTTCGGCATCATACCGAACAGGAAGCTGGAAGTGATTCAAAAAGACAATCGCGAGATCTCCAAAATTAGAGAATGTGGCTGTAGGTAACTCAATGTACCATTTGGATGCAGCACCGGTTAAAGTCCTTTGGAATAGTCTTAATCTAATGGAGTCTTAATTTAATGAATTCGAGGAACACCATAAGTGGAAAGTAGTGACATGGTCACCAGGGTCTTCACCTGCTTTGCCTTCGAACTTTGGAATGTCCGAAGGTAACTTGGTAGGAAGTGATGGCCATGTAGCATTATGATACACTGGATCACTGGTTAGTTTGGAAAGATCTGGCAAATTTAAAGTTGCCAGAAATGGTAAACGAGGTCGGTAAGATGGTACTTGATAAGCTGGGGTTGAAAAGGGGAACCACCCATAGTTTGACCCATGAACTGTTGGTAGGGGTTGCTTCCAGCCGTCTACTGGTAGGGGTTGCCCCCAACCATCTATTGATAAGAGTTGCCCCCAGCCATATGCTGATAGGGGTTTCCACCTACCATCTGTTGATAGGGGTTGCCCCCAGCTACTTGTTGTTAGGGTTTTCCCCCTGCCATCTGTTGTTGTACGAAAGAATTATTGAAATTTCCCCACCCATATGAAAGTGGATTAGTGCTCTGTGGGTTCGTCCACTGTGGCTAGGTGTTAGCCCCGCCATATTGCTGGTTTAAAATATTACCCCCTCCCCCTGAGAATAAGGAAAAAGGGACATTACCTGCAGGCATATTACATTGATTCATGTTGGGGCTTGCAAAGGTATTGAAACCAGTGGTAGCTGATGTAGATGGTGCAGTCATGGTACTCATGACCGGCACGGTTGCAGAAGCACTTGGTCCTACAACAGGTGTGGAAATCCAAGTACTAGGTATCTGATATAACGGTTGAAAAGCAGGAGGTGGTGTTAAATTGGCTGTACTGCTAGGTCCAACAGTAGGTATAGGGATAGATGCCATCATTGTTGAACTTGGCATACCTAATGTACTAGTATTAGAACTGAAAGATAGAGTAGACATAGAGTTTATCTGTGCCTGACTCGACGTAGTAGTAAAAGAAGAATTTACTGTGTTAGTGTCCATACCTAAGGTGGGAGTTTGGGGAACTCCCTGTTCACCTCCTAGAGTAGACATCAGATTTTCGGGCAAAGAATTGTATGCACTGTAATGGGGCTGCTGGAAACCAACAGATGACAGAAGCGGAATTCTAGTATTGGTCAAAGGAGGATTGAAAGGAGTGCTATACTCCGCAGAAGTAAGATCTTCAACCTCAACTAAACTAAAGTGTCGCTGATCTGGGGTACCTGGTTGTGGTTCCTTAGGAACCTCTATTTCAGGTTTTTCTATTGCTGGTTTTTGTTCTTCAGGAAATTCAACTTCAAGTGGTAATTCCTCAGTAATTCCTATTTCAGGATTTTCTGTTGTAAGAATTTGCTCAGGAAATTCTGTTTCAGGAATAGTTTCTGAAGAAATACCAGGGTTTACCCGCTGTCGTCTCGCTAGCTGTAACAGTTCTGTTCTAACTGGTGGAAGGTTTTGAAACCTTCTCGATCTACAAAGTTCTTGATTCTTCGTGATTATATATATAAAATAACAAACTAGAAACTAGTGGCCACTACAACTAGGGGGAAAACAGCACGCCAACTAAAAAGTCCTAAGTATACAAACCAGGAAAATAGGATGCCTTACGGAGAAGAGTCTAGGATGATGAGGGCCCATAATAGATCAATGAAGGAAGAAAGATAGTTACCCGGGGTCCACAATACAATGACTAAGGGTGCAAGTGCTGGAATCACCCAACCGCCCTCCCAAAGACCTGCAAGAGATTTCCTCCCACGTCTGTCTTAGGTACAACAGATATACCCTCTGTTGTCACCTGTGTATGAACCTAAAGTCAGATACTAAGCATACCACAACACCGAAAACGCCTGGGGGAACAGTCACCGGTCGAATTAGAAGGCATGGGTAGGGTAACTGAGCCCGAAACTCTAAAGAGTCCCCATACGCGATCCAATCCTTTTGTATGCTCGAAACAGAAAGTAGGAGGAGTATTCCCAACAATCTGATCTCGCAATGACCTACTGCATAGATCCCAGGCAAGCTTTGAGCGAAATAGATTTACCTGTGATAGTCGAACTACGATTTTTGCGTAATGTGTGATCTTGAGTGGTTTAAGGTGATTTAAACTCAAGATCCTAACCAAGACTAGTTGGTGTAGTGTATCCCTAAAAAGGAAAAATTGTTTCTATTTCATTTTATTAAAAAAAAAATTTAGGGCTGTTATTACTCAAAAGGTAGTGCTTTTATGTGGTGTGGTTGCAACAAGAAAACAGAAGTGCATAAATTCAAACTTTCTACAACAAAGCTCTTTTTATTTTTTCATTTACTTCTTTTCCAAACTGAAAATTTGAGCAAATCTACTTTAATCTCTTTTTGTTTTCTTTTTTGAAATTGTACAAAAATAACCTATGCTATATTGGAACAAAAATAAGCCTTAATAAACTTAAACTACCAAATTTTTTTGCTTTTTCTTTTATCATAAAAGAAAAAGAGCTATAAACATGGAAAGCAAAATAAGACTTGTGTGCAATGTGTAATTATGGCTAAAAATGGTTCTTAAGCTTATAGTTGTCAAGGCATTAGCTCAAAAAAGACTTGATCTACAGGTTTTTTGCAAAGAAAAAGCCTCTAAACTCGGAAACAAAGTGGGAGAAAACAAAGGAGATAGATACAAGAGGACAAACCTAAAGCATCTAACCCTAGCAAGACCACTATGCCAATGAAAAAGTAGACAAGAAAGCTACCAACTACCCTACTAACACAAAGAACTGAGAAATGAATCATCCCAAAGCACTTTAAATACACTTGAAACAAGAAAAGACAATAAGTCTAGGAAGATTGGAAATCAACAAGTTCGGAAGACACCCTAGAGGCTCTAAAATGGACCAAACCCTAAAAAAAGGATAGGATGAGTAAAGAGTAGACAAACGTTGCCACAAATAGTAGATACAAAAGTATGCAGGTTTGTAAACCAGCAACATGCACTCAGGGCCTAAAAAAGCGGAAGTGCTCACCACAAAACACAACCTAGTCTTCCAAAAAGTTATAAACAGTCCAAATGTTCCAAAGGTAAACAAGCGATTCAAAAGATGGAAAAAGGACTCAAAGAAAGATTCTATGACTTAAACAAAAGTTAAAAACCTCATACACCAGTCAAGGAGACCTAAAAGCAAATTCAGCAAACCACCAAAAGGCTAAAAACTCAAGCAGACTACTAACAGAAAGCTTCAGGAAATGTACCCTACTATGTACTAGGGAAACTCGCACCACTGCAGAGATGGGTGCTACTGTATGTATAGCACAGTAGCATATGGGCACTACTGTATGTACAACAAAGTAGCGCTCATATCTCAAAAGTTTAAAAAACTGACTTTGAAAGATACAAAAATACTGATGGAAGCAGAGAAAAACAGGCAATGGATACCTATAGGGTTTCTCAACACATCAAAGAAGTCAAAACAATTCTGGGAAGACAAACAAGAAAAAGTTTCCCAGAGCAAAAACTCAACTATCCCCGGTGGAGTCGCCAGTCTGTTGGCGAGCAAATCTACCCTATAGCAAGGAAACTAATGCTATCAACTTCGATGGGGTGATAGGTAAGTGTATTAAATGTATTACAGAAATGCTTATGAAAAGAAATGAGTTTTGGACCTTGAGAACATACGTTTTAACCAGCGTTCGATCCTAGCTTTTGTTTCATCCCTCGCTCAGTCCTCAAATCCACCTTCTGTTCAGTAAACCTGCAAGACAAACACCTTTCTCAGCGTATCTTGGACAATATATAAAGCTTGAAAGAAACAAAAACAATGTTTAACATTCGATATTGACCAAAACAGATCCAAATTAAGATGTTATTTCAGAAAACATTCAAGTTGGAACAAGAAAGACACTTCAACCTTTATTGTCAAAAGTAAATTGATGTACAAGTATACCTGAATTTATGACAGGCTCTTGCAGCTTGATTCTGGGCTCTTGCTCTTCTGTGGCTTGGATATCTTCAGCATCAACTCCTCCAATGCAAGCTTCGTCTTTAGATCTCTATGTTTCTAAGTTTCTCCATTAATCCATCTAACCTTTCTCTTTAGTCTTCCTTGTATTTATAGGACTACAGAAGTAGTTTAGGTTGATGTATGGTTATGGAGGAAGTTGGGGAAGTTGAGAAACTACCAGCAACTAATCCTCCTCATGAAAATTAATTATTTTTTAATCATCTTTTGATATGTACGCGACTGTTGTTCAGTGAAGTAGCATATATGGCGCTGCTTTAGTGCTTACCAACTAGCGCTCATCCAATTTTCAATGTTGAGCGCTACTATGCTGAGAAGGAGTAGCACTCATAAGGCTTTGAGCGCCACTATTGTACACTAGAGTAGCGTATGGGCGCTAGTCTTATTGAAGTAGAGTAGCACTCATATCTCAAAATGATATTTTTATAGTTTTTCCAGTAATGTTAGGAAATGGAGTAAGTCAAAGTATCATCTAGGGTCAACATGCTACTCCATCCAAGTTGTCCTTTTGTGTGATCAACAGCTCAAGGTGATCACGGATGGAGAGGTGTAAGTTTGACCTATACCAGTGGCATGCTTCTATAACAACTTCCTTATGTCTTTCGGATACCGAGAGGCATCCATTGTATGCTTATTAGCTATGACCAAACATTCTACTTCCCATTCTATATCTCCATGCCTTAGGACAACTCTCATACCCTGTGCTACAACAACCTTGTTCAAATAATTGTTCATACCCATTATGGTCACTTACTTCCCATCATTCCCTTTAAAGCTTATTTCTAGAACCCAATAGTTCATGGTATGTTCTCCAATGGAAAAAATACATTGCACTACTAATATTAAGTTTGTTTAAGCTACATCCACCACATAAAAACTATATTTCACTATATAGTTACCTATGGTGAGTTGAAGTTTGGGAATCTACCTACAACAATCCTTACAATTATTACCTAGGATGATCAAAGTGAATCCATCAAATGTTTTAGAAAGAAAGTTCCTTCTCTCCACTAGTGCATCTTAAATAAAGTTATGGGTGGCTTTTGCATCAACCAAAACTATTAATTTTTGACCTTGCACCACTCCTTTGAATATGAGGGTGTGAAATTGAGGAACTCCACTAGATGGTACAACAATGACACTCTTTGCAGAACCAATTTAGGGTTTATCCTCTTATGTTGTATGGTACCCATATTCTCATGGCGGTTCTTTCTTGTCACCATATTCATCCTCCTCACTATCATATAATACTTCTATGTAGTAGGAATTCCCTTTTACACACTTGTGGATTGGAACCCAAGGATATGGGAATGAGAAACACAATTTCTTATTCCTTATTTCATCCCAGATATTGCTATCATTCTCATTTTTCCAGGTCGAATTCTTTTGGAAAGGCTTCTTATCCTTGAAATTGGCAATAAAGATTGTTTTTGGAGGACACGTGGTTTTGGAAATTGCATCATGAATATCTCAAGTAAGAATAATGGAATCCTACAATTTGGTCGGTCTATAAGCCTTTAAGAATCCTCTTAATGTCTCTATTAATCCTTTTGTAAATAATAGTACTAAAATAGCAATAGATATATTTGTGACCATAACTGCAGTCCTTTTAAAATATGAAATTTAGGACTTCGATGTTCCTATCTACTTCAACTGGGCCATCTCTCTAAATGGCCTCTTTAGATATTTTATATGAAATCTATCTATGAGCCTCCTTGTAAAATATTCATATGTTGTGATATTGGAATGACCAAAGGTCCTCATACTATGGTACCACTAGTAATTTGCTTCACCTTCTAGATGTAAGGTATCCATTTTAATGGCATCTACTTATACCATTTGATTCAACTAGAAGGATGTGTCAAGTTTCTGCACCCATGATCTGGAAGTGCATTTGGAGGACTCATCAAATCTTGGAAGAGTAACATTTCCAAGGGTGCACTACAACTCAAAATTTTGAACATGTATTCTATTGAATCCTTTTGGTATACTTCATTCTTTGAAGTTGAATTTCTCATAGAAATACATGCATGTCTTAAAATCTGCACTCATAACCCTATACTCATCAAAATAAGCATCTAAAGATGCATCTTGTTAATTTTGCACTGCTGCTCCCGCTATCCGTGGATATAGGAATTTCGGCTTTGTGGGCCTGAGTGGGTCCTTGAAATCATATGGGTGGTTTTGTGGACCCAATCGAGAGAAATTTATTTCTCCATGATGTTTCATAGTGTCTTGCCTCCGTCATGGGAACAAGTGCTACTTCCCTCACCATTTTTTCATTTGAAAGCATAGGCTTCCATTTTACTCATAAACTCCCTTGTCTCTTCTTGACTTTTCCTAGCACTCTCTTAGCCCCTAACCAATCTATATAAAGTTTCCAGAAGGAATTTCATGAACAAATCCTCATTCTCCTTAGTAGTGACTTTGTCGAAAACAATCTCCATACTCTTCTCTATTCTTGGGTCTTCTTGGATTATACATGGTGTAAAATCTAGTTCTTCTTCCTACTAAATAGTTTCTTTGTTCCTATGCCTTAAATCAGTAATATTTTGCAGATCCAGGTGACTCATTTATCTTCTTCATCTCCCACAACTATTTATAATCATTATCTAATACCACTATAATGTACCAAACTCGAATCAAAGAGACTAGTTCGAATTTTGGCACAGAAAAACACCTTGGGTTCAAACTTTTCCAAACGCCCGCTAATATGCTATAATTTATTACCACAAGATATATATTGACCCAAATAAAACCAACCACACCCAAATTACTCACCAATATACTATAGGGATATTCTATGGAATTTTTATACACAAAAACATAAGTTTGTACAACCACAATTGCATATCTACACATAGTTTAACTAACAACTCAAATATTTGAACATAACACGAGAAAATAACTATGAATATTATTTATGAAATGGATGGTACTATAAATGCATTGTTGGATTCTACAAAAACTACAAATACATAGATATATATACTACATAAAGATGGAATAAAGATGATAGAAATCAATAGAGAGAAAGAGGGTGAAATGTTGCTCCAAATGGTAAATATATTCCAACTAATGCGCCCTCCACTGGAGAATTTCGAACCCAAATTGAATATATGAACTCTATAGTGTTCCCTCCATCATATATGAGTGAAATACAACCAACAAAACAAATTTTAATAAGTTTGAACAGCCCCTCGTGTGCCCTCCTCAACAATGAACTACCACAACAAAAACTACAATCCAGAAGACACGAATAAAAAGACACAACTGCCAACTGAAACTCAAACACAATAGCATGAAATAAAACCTACAAATGGAAATGGATCTGATATACTTTAATGAGGCTCTATATATAAATCTAAGTGAATTCCCTCTTTCTTAGATAGGGAGGAATCTTTCACCACCGGAACTAGTTAAAATTGCAAGGGGCACATCTCTCGAGCATGAAAAGCACAATGGATCTCCAATTCAAAATTAAAATGACCAAAATATTCCTCATGTGTGTAAATTGGTTTATTCATTGTATCTCTTCTAATCCTTCCACATTCTTTTCAATTTTTCTCCCAATAATAATTAAAATATTCAATTTTAGGAGATAATAATCCCCTATGACAATTCATCTCCCTCCAATTGCTATTTTGGGACTAATGGGATTTAAAATGGGATTCACCATGCATTGAAAATTCCACCATCCCCAAATTAGACCTCCTTGGATATTCTTCATCAATTGGGAGTTACATTTTTCCTTGGGATCATCACCACCTTGATACTCTCACCCACATTGAATTCTCCTCCCACAAGTATGCCTTCCTTGGATATTTTTAGCTTGGGGGAGTTACAACTCATGAGATGCCTTCATGATGAGATTCCTTCAACCTTGGATGGGAGTAACACTTCATGGGGATCCCACTTCTCCTCTTATGTTCCATCCTTGGATGATTTGGAGCATGCGCCACCTCTTTTATGAATTTTGGTCATAATATTACATAATTTGTGACTATAGACCAAGTAATTCCCTAGTTAAATTAATTTCCACTCAAACCTATGGGAATTAGATAGGTTATTTCAATGACCCATGGATGCATTATGGAGGGGACATTACAAAATGGGGGAGAAGAGAGCTTCTCTTTCACCATCGTTTCCCCTTAGCCTAACAATTTTGAACTATCAATTATTTCTTTTTTCTATTCCATGTGCTTAAAATTTATGAGATGATGTATCTTTATTTGTATTATCACATGAAATATTGACCTAAGTTCCAAATGGATATATTTGTAGGTCAAAATCAAGTCTATCCACAACATGGTTAGGTGACAACATGGACTAATATTTTTTTGTAAATGGTGACCATAGGCCATAGTTCCGTGGGCCCTCACCATATTTTACTCACATATAGTAAAGATTAAGGGGGGGTGTTGGAACATTTAAAAAACCACTTCATACTTAGGAAATAATTTATTAATCATTTTGACTAATTTCCTAGGTGTTGACTAGGTAGTTGGCCTATTTTTGTCTTCATATGACACCACTTTCCATCTTCAGTCACTAGATCGCACTTGGATACATTCTGGATAATATTTTCCTCGATTGTGTCTAATTTTATTCTATTCCTCGAATAATAGTGCGGTTTCCAGCTTTACATTGCTTTATCTTGCTTTTTTTGCTTTCTAGTGGATAAGGTAAAGCTAGTTTGACTTGGAAATTGTCTCTACTTGGCCAAATCGCCCTAATTTATTTTCTTCACTCCAAAATCCATGATCACATTCCATTTTCATCACTCAGTATCCACCATACATTATTTATCTAATTCATGAGCCTCTTGACATATTTAGAAGGTGCTTTTGCTACCTTTCGATTTGTTATGCTTTCAGTAAGATTTCCCTTTTTGAGCTTTACAACTTGCCTTCTGGGCATTCTATTTTCTCTCCTAAGATGTATTATATATTCCATTCATATTGATGAATAATATAGAGATGAATTTGACATTAGTTGAGTCATCTCTCTTATGTTTCTGTTTTAATATTATTCTTGCAAATCTCTAAATAATTCTAATGACGGCTTCTTTGCTTCAAGATCCTTGGCTATTCGAATCATTTCATGGTATTGAACCTATTTAGAATTCTCACATGCTATCAGAGCTTGGGATCTCTTGATTAAATTAGTCTTCCATTATAATATTTTAGAGAGTTTGTTTCCAAGGTACTGAAGATCAAATGACAAAAATCTATTGTTGAAGAAGAACTCATATATTTCCATATCTCCTCATTGTTCTCCTCTTACACTTCAGATATTGAGGATCCATTTACAGTAAATGGTATCCAAGAAGGTGATCGAACAGTTATTTGGAAGTCTAGTATACAATGTGATTTTGTTGGTTTCTCCTTCACTTCCTATGTCCATGCTTCTTCCAGTTCATACATGTTTTCCAACACGTTTTTCAAGAAGTTGGAGACACCTCTCAGTTATCTCATATGTATTTTGATTCAAATCATGAGCCAATTGTTGTAGTTTATACACACTTAGAACCTCTCTTTGGTATTTTATTGGATCGTATAGAGGCATAATTACATTTTGGAGTGGTTGGTTTCTCTCTTACTATCATGCTTCTGATCCATTTCATGATTATGGTTGGAAACTACTCTCATAGTTGCACAAAAGATAGAGGACATCATCAAGACTCATTTGGACCTGATATCAAGAAGCTCAATTCTAGTGAGCACATTCCACTTCTTGAAAAGAATAAGATTCCTCCATACATTTGATCAATTTCTCACCTACTTGGAGTTTTGAGAGCCTTATTATGGTGTATTCCATGTCGATTTTGTGGGGAGGTTTTCTTCCCTACTAGGTTTCCTTCTTTGCTCACATACATAGACTAATTAATTTTTGTAAAGGGTGACCATAGGCCATAGTTTCCTATTCCCTCATCATATTTTAATCACATACAATCAAGCTTAATGGGGGGTGCTGGAACATTTAAAAACCCACTTCATACTTCAGATACAATTTATTAATAATTTTGATTAATTTCTTAGGTGTTGCTTAGGTAGTTGGCCTATTTTTGTCTTCATATGACACCACTTTCCATCCTGAGTCACTAGGGTTCACTTGGATAGATTATGGATAATATTCTCCTTGATTATGTATCATTTGATTATATACCTCGAATAGTATTGCGATTTCCTCCTTTGGACAACTTTATCCTACTTTTTATGCTTTCTAGTGGATAAGGTAAAGATAGTTTGACTTGGAAACTGTCTCTACTTGGCCAAAAAATATAATTGGTGTTGTCAAACCTTGGTTCCCTCTTGGTGGAAAGGCCTTCCTTCTTATTCATTTATGCGCAATGATCTATTTTCCAGATGTTAATCTGTTATTGAAGACACTCGCTCTAATACCAATTGTTCGGATCGATTTAATACTGAGAGGGGGGGTGAATCAATCTAAGCACAATTATGAACAATTTTTACCTTCTTAAATAGATTATCCTTTACTTAATTCTTATCTTATGTTATGTATCAATAAATAAAAAATTCATCCATTCATGCAACAACACGAAGAACACAGAACATAGGAATTTTGATGTGGAAACCCAATTAGGAGAAAACCATAGAATGATTCTTTATAATGAGAAAGAATACATTCAAGGAAGCACAAAATTCATGTGTTTACTAGCACCAACGAGAAGTAGGCACCAACCCCTAGTTTTACAGGATTCTACCTCAATGAAGCTACAACTTCCTATATTTCTCTAGCACCAACTGGAAGGAGGCATTGACCCCTTGTCTCCTTATTGTCTTACAAGAACCAACCTGAAGTAAGCTCTGAATCCTTGTCTCCTTGCCTCGTCCAGCTCCATCGATGTCCAAAGTATAATTATTTCTTACTGAAATTCAATTATGTGCACTATCAATCAATTAACTGAAGGAGAATAGGAGGAACAAAATATCACCCTCACTTTTAGAAATACATCGTATTTTGCATGATTTGTAAATGTGTTGTTTTAATGATAAGATTCAATCCATGTGAGATTAAATAAATGGACCTATGTATACATGATGTAAAAAGTTATGATATTTTGATTGGAAACAAAATTTGTATTTGTTTTCCCAATATATAAATTGGATTAATCATTAAGTATTATGGCTAACATGAACTTAACTTGATTACAATTAAAATAATTATTAATTTGGTTATTAATTATTATCCTATATGAAAAATCATTATAAAGTGGAAAAATATTGATGATTTATAAGTAAACATGCAATTGGAAACCCAATTTGCCTCATGATGAAAAATTAATACAAATGTTGGTTTTGGAATAAAAATTATGATGTTTTTGATCCTCAAATTTCATAAATGTAATCATTTCATACATATTATGAATTGATCACATTTTCTCATCTAAATTAAAATCATTCATTATATCATTAAGTCATAGATGGAAACGATTATAAATCAATTGTGGAACAAATATAATGTACACACACATTCATCCATTATGATGAATAATGATGGAGATTTTTCTATATATAGGGTTGGTGGTTTAGATATATGTTTTAGTTCAAAATTTGTTTTTCACTGGAGTTGAATTTTATTATGTTTGGAAATATGTTTTATGTATATTCCATTCAATGATTCATATAGTTCTTTGAGCCCAAATTTATTGTGTTAGAATTTGGGTTGTTATGTTGGAGTTGAAGTTTCATATAATCATGGAACATTTAATATGTATACACAACTACTAAATGTATTAAATCTAATTTTTTATTCTATAACCTACAGGTTATGGGCCTACCATGCTTGCTTCCACTATGACACTCTGATTTTCCATGGCATATGTATTAAGCCTTAATTTATGGCACATTACTTTGCTATTTATATATTATTGTTTTCATCATTAGTTAGCTAGGACTTTTAATTGTAATTGCATCTTTTATCTCTTATATATACCAATCAGACCTATTTTTACAAATCATCTTATCTTGTGCTATTGATATATGTTAAAATGAGTTTTCCCCCTTATGCATGTTTCTTATTCAGTCACTAAATATGTTTCTCAACTTCAAGATGTGGAATTATACAATTATTCTAATTTTTTCCTATTTTGGATGTTTGTTCAATAAAATTTTGTATCAAAGAAGAAAATCCTTGGGTTTTTCCCCTTCTAATGAGTTATATTAGTATTTTTACTGCAAAGTATTTTTGGGGAATTTTTAGGTTATAGAGAGGAGATGGCAAAGTAGATAGGGTAAAAATTTCATATTATGTTTCAATATTCATTTGGAGTTGTAGGATGTGGAAGTTAAGGATTTTAACAAGTCCTAAAACTAATCTCAAACAAGTGTTTGGAAAAAAATATCTAAAGCTAGAAAGATCCAAATAAATTTCCATCCACTTCATTTGAAATAATATAGAGTGGGATGTTTTAATCCAATTTTTATACATGGAAATGAAGTATGGATGAAGTGGGAATTTGTACAACTTTTCTCTCCTAGAATAGGTGAAAAAGGAAATTTTTGGTAATAAAAGTATAACATTCTATTGAAAGGTTCAATTTGAATGAGACTAGTGGGAGCGTGAAGATATTATCTCAAAGTGCATACTATAAATATATTAGCAATGGAGTATAACAATTGGAAAAGTTGTATAATGTTGAAGTTTGACATATAGTGAAAACTCCAAATAAGGGAATTTTCTTGGACTCAAGAAGAAAACAAATATTTTGAAAAAATTAAGAAGGTTATGTATAGAACTCGTTTCCTAGCCATGCCCGAGTTCAATAAAAACTTTATTAAGGAGTGTGATGTCTTGAGGCATGGAATTGGTGTAGATTTAATGCAAGGAGTAGGTCCATTTCCTTTGAAAGTTGTTAACTGAAATGAAAGAAATAACTTAAGCAACCCTTAGAAGGAAATGTTCACAATTTTTTCCAAATAAAAAAATCATGTTTGGTCTATTCAATATAATATACCTATTAAAGTAGTGAGTACATAACATACCACCAAGGATAATTTTGTTTCCACTTGATTTAAAGGGATTATATTTATCCCAAACCAAAAAAACCTACAATCAACCACTACAAAGTAAAAAAATATGATATGGTAAAATTGACAAAGTGAAACTGGAGAAAAAACTTATCCTATGGACCTACAAAAACCTCCACTTCAGGACATAAGATAGGGTCTTTTGATTTATCAGTTACGATGCCTATGTTTGAGATATCATATAAGAATTAACCAAAGGATTTGAATACTAACACTTACCACCACAACCAAGATGGCTCAAGCCATCAAGAGAACCAACCAAAACTACATCAAAGGAAGGAAATAAACTAGATCTGAAAACGATGGAAAGGGGTAAGACTCACCTACATCATCCACATCATAGTGTTGGAATATTCTAACCATCTCATCTTGGTTTTTCATTATTTGCATGCATGCATACATTCGATGAAGTAGTCCATGCATCCATGCATTGGTAGTTGATTCTCCCAGAACCTAGTCCTTAATTTAGCCCCCCTAGAACATACTTTTGTTCATTATTATCCCTATTATATATTCAGAATGCCTTGATAACATCATTCAATTCCAAAGGTTCCCTCATGCATGATTTTAGGAGTTATCAGAGTTAGTTCCATGATTTAGGGCACCTTGCCCCCTTGATTGCCTAGTTAACTAATTTTTACACCTAGTTTCACTACTACTAAGTGTAGGAGCACCAATTTTGATTAGTACAAGTTAGTATATCACCCCCTTGGAGTCTCATCCCCTAATTTCTATCCCCAATGACTCAGTCATGTGCTAGTCCACCTCAGTTGACTAGCCATTCATCATCGGTGGCCACCAGACCTTATCATGAGATGGTTCCAATGTAAACGATGCTTGCCACATGTGTGTATTTCAAATTCCTCGTTAGGTTGAAATAAATTTATCCTTTGAATATGTATTATAAATGTACACCTAATATTGAATAATAAAGTAATGGGATTTTTTCCAATTGTTCTTCATTCTCTTGTGTTGTAACACAATTTTTTCTTCTCTATTTTTCATGCTTAATTCTTTTGATCTCTGTTAGAATTAGTGTGAATTTTATCTTTGTCTCTAGATCTATGTGAGAATCTCACAAAATCTCACACATAGTTTGAAGAAGGAGATAAAACAGTAGGAGAACCAAAACAATATTGATATGGACATGTGATTGAAAAATCCCCATAAGAGGTAAGGGAAGGTGTTACCTCATGTACACTCCATGAATACTGAACAAGGTGAAATTTATATTCAACTGACTGTGAGGTGGAACTTCCTTACACCTGAACCATCAACATATCACCAATGATACACACCAAAAACCCCATAGCTATTAACTCATCAACAAACCCCAATTCATCCACTGAAAAAATCCCCATTGTCATTAATGGAGGATAAAAGGAATCCCCTCCCACGAGAGACATCCCAACTTCATATCACATCATTAGGATTGAATCAAGAGCCACCATGGTCTAATAAACATTAAATAAAGGGATATTGTGAGAGATGGTTTGTGATAGGTCTCCCAACCCAATGACCACAAAAAAATTCATCCCAAATATATTCATATCCAATATGGATTACTTCTTAGAAAAATGCTCTTTCTCATATTCAAGAGGAACCACAAAAGAACATGGAGCGACCTGACTAGCCCAAATAAAATAACCGACACCAAACAACTCCTTAGAAGAAAAAATTACACCCACCTCCCTCTTATAAACAACCAAAGGTGCTAGGAGATTCCAAATTGCAACATTCATTTACTTCTTGTAGGAGACCCTTATAGGGAAATCCCACAAAATATGTCCCATAGAATAATAAAAATGACAATGAAAGGGAATTGTTTCATAGCTGAGGTAAACAAACCACAAAACACCCCCAAACTTCAAGCAGATAAAGTATGGAAGACCTCGATTAGTCTCTGTGAGAACAAGAATCTGAGATACACCATCTATGTCAAGGGTATCTAGAGAATCCATATGAAAATCACTAATGGAATCCCCAATGGAACATAAAACCTTAACATAGATAAAGTGAGGAGGAAGGACCTCTAGACAAACTTGTAAGAGATTCAAGTCAAAGAAGGCCATTGAAGAGTAAAATTTATGTGTCCAAGTAACATAGACCAAACCCACATCCTCAAAACACTAGGGTCCCTTCTGCAAGACCAAATCTTGATCCATCATACTCTCGAATATGAAAGAAAAAAATCCTCAATTCAAAGGAGATATTCTTACTCTAAGAGACAAGAAACCAAATAATTCATCCATCAAGTTCCTTGTCCTTGTAATATGGGGTTTTTGACCACACAAATAGCCATATTGTAACGTCCCCTCCTGTCATCCCAATGTAGGGGAGAGAACATGACCAAACATATGGGCTTCGTTCTACAATCTCAGCTCCATATGTTACTCAATAATGGTTAATAATTAAAGCTTAATGTTTGTAGCTTCAAATTAGCTAAGCACAGTGGAATTAACTCATATTTGTACACACCTAAATAGTAATGCATAACATATATATCACAGCAGAGGATGATTCAACATATAGAGACTCAATCTCTTTCCAATGCCATGCATAGATCACATATTAAGATAATCATTTCATTTCATTAAACATGGACAATTTAACATATTGCAGAACACAAAATGCAAATAATTTATAACATAGATAACACTTATCTTGAAGATGAAGCAGTCCAACCAACTGGCTATGTGAAAGCAACGTTCCACCCAACCATAGATCTCTGTCCATCTTGTATTCTTTCAGCTGAGAGATCACCCCCCAGGTGGGTTCTATGTCCACTAAGGAGTAACTAGCTGGGCTCATTCACAACCATGGTTTTACTTAATAGCTATGCTAAGACAACACACAGTTGGTTTTATCAAGCACACAAGAAGATAGAGGAGGGTAATGCTAATCCAGTGAGCTCAACAACAGAGCTATAGGAATCTCAAATTAACTCAACAGTCAGGCACCCACATTACCTGGCACATCCAACACAAGAAAGGTCCCCTTCTCTGCTACACAGTCCCTCAGGTAACCCTTCCCTCTAGTGCTCTTCAGGATGGGCATAGAAAGATCTAGCTACTAGATTCCTAAGATTCTAGCCTTCATTGGGTTTATCAAGCAAACCCAACCTGTGTCCCATTGCTCATAACTGGATTTCTCCCAATTTAGTCATTCAATAACTCAAATCCGTCACTGGTTTTCTGGGCTGCAAAAACTGGTTTTCCTATGGATTTTGGGGTAGCCAATACTCCCAATTGTGCCCCAAGGTTCATATCTATGGATTCCCCATTGGTTTTCACTGTCTAATACCAAATATGGGCATTTTTGGCTCTTCAAAATGTGGGTTCTTTCAAAGTTGTGATTTCTAGTTTTTCTTACTGCTGGTAATTCGTTTTTGGGGGAAAATGATGCTGGTGGATTCCACAATGGAATGGGGATGAGGAAGAAGCAATTCCCATGAGGTAGAGTGACTTGTAGTACAAGAAAACAGAGCCCATACCTGCAAATACGAATTTATGGGCTGCCCATGCTCCATTGAATCCATGGACTGAAATCCTCAACTACTTCCCTACAACAGAAATAAATGTCATCAAGGAAAGTCAAATGGGTTCTCACAATGACATTTGGCAGCGTATGGTTCATCCCCACAACCCCCTCACCACTCCCTAGTGGATACACATGGCCCCTTCTCATTGGTTGCTTCCATAGCCAAATTTGGTATTTTATTGCAATATTAATATTTACATCAATTTACAACATTCCATGGCTTAATAGCACATGGGTATCAAAATATCAAATGCTTGCTTGTTTTAATAAAATCTAAACATATACTAGTGGGGACTTGGCCTTGAGCTCCACGCTAAGGAAACATACAACGCATGTACACAATATTTACATAAAAGCCAATTTAACCTAAGGGTCAAAATTGGGGTATTACACATATAAACACTTATCACGGAACAACTCAATGCCCTCCAAAATCTAGTCAAAAGGAAGTTCAATTGTCTTGCCTCCATACCTAACCTAAAAAAATGTTTAATGGATCACACTGAGCTAAACATGCTAGAAGATCCACTAGAGCCCTTCAATCATCTCCAATCACCACTAGCCTCCACCATGAAATATCCAAGAGCTGCACTAGAAACCCTATCCTGCCCATCGTTGATGCTATTGACCCTCATCACCCTCTCTTGAAGGAAATGTTGACCATACTACATGTAGTTAACCAATGGAACCCTTACCTAATAGGAATATAATTCAATATAAAAATATATGACCATTATAGTCTAAAATACTTCTTGGAACAATGACTATCTTGAGAAGAGTAACTAAAATGTGTTACAAAGATGTTAGTTTATGACTGTCAAATTATCTCCAAAAAACATAAATATAAATTGGTGGAATATGAACTTTCAAGGAAATAAGAATACATAGAGGGATTACTTTTTGTTATTTTCATTCTACATGTTGAATAGGTGGAAGAATCAAGGATAGAGTGGAAACAAGAGCAAAAGTCATGGAACCTCGTTTAATAATCACAATATGACCTTAGTGCATCAATAAATTTTTGGGGAAGAATAATTAATTTTAGTATTAGGATCACCTATATTTACGTGATAAACATAATATCCTTTTGGAATTATAGACCTATTTAATAGTGGAAATTTAGGGTTTCTAAATACTTACTAAAAGATAAAGAAGATTTTTTCCTCGAAAGATCGTTAAAATGATGTTCAAGATTTTGTGGTGGAATGTTTGGTTTTACAATAGTACATAGGAAAGATAGTTAGGACCTTGGGTATTCCAAAACCATTATCCATGCCAAGTCAATGTTTTCCAATGGAGCTTATCATATGTCTATATAAGTTTGAAGAAATTAATGTCAACATGGTGGTGGTTGATTAACTCATAAAGTGTGCGCATTTTACCTCTATTTATTGTCCTTTTAAAGAAAGTACAATAGAGACAATATTCATGGATATAGTTCAGAAGCTACATGAAACCCCATGATTATAATAAGTGATAGAGATAAATTTTTACTACTAGTTTTTCAAATAAAATATTTTCTTGTTTGGACATGTGATTGGTTCATCGCATATCTTACCATCCTCAATCCAACATGGGAAAACTAATATTGTGATTAAACATCTAGAATGTTACCTTCATTGCTTTGCATATGGTAAATAGACATAATGGGTCAAGAATTTACCCTTGGCATAATGGTGGTACAACACTTCCATACTTCATAAAAAATTTCCCCATGTATGGAACTTTATGGTTATCATCATCCATCCATCCATCACATCACCCTTGAGACAAAAATCAAAGATTCGAGTAGTGGACGATCAAATAAAGCACCAACAATAGGTTCTCCAACAATTGAATGATAACTTGGCTATATCCCAAAATAGGATGAAACAACAAACACATCAACATCGTAGTACAATGATTAAATTTATATAAGGTTATCTTCACTGCTTTGCATATGATACATAAACATAATGGGTCAAGCATTTACCCTTGGCATAATGGTGGTACGACACTTCCTTCCATACTTCATAAAAAATGTCCCCATGTATGCCACTTTATGGGTATCATCATCCATCTATCGCATCACCTTTGAGACATAAATCAAAGATTCAAGTAGTGGAGTATCATAAAACATAACCAATAGGTTAGATCCAACAATTGAATGACAACTTGGCTATATCCCAAAATAGGGTGAAACAACAAGTATAGCAAACATCGTAGTGAAACGAATTTTGAAGTGGGAGATTGCATATTTTGAGTTTATAACCGTATAGATAATTTTTACTCAAGAAACAAAGGAAGGACAATAAATTATCACTTGAGTACCATGGTCCCTATAAGGTTTTGCTAAGGATTGGTAGTGTGGCTTACAAATTGAAATCACCTCCATATTCATGTATACATATAGTCTTTCATGTTTCTTTTTTAAACAAGTTAATAGGTGATATGATCCTAGTTCATCATATATTTCTATATCTTGATGAAGTGGGGAAATTCATACTATATCCTAAAACAATAAATAAAACAAGGATCAAGCAATTATGAAATAAATAAATTACTAAGAACCTCATCAAATGGATAACTTACTTGTAGATTATGCAACATGAGAAGATGATTTATTCATATGGAAGCATCCATAGCTAATAAAGTGTTCAATATGGAATTTGTTTAAAGGGATGGGGCATGTTAATCCCTAAGTCATGGCACATTACATTGCTATTGTTATATTCTTGTTGTCATAAGTGGTTAGCTAGGCCCTTTAATTATAATTGTACCTTTTTTTTCCTATATATACTAAGGAGACCTAGTTTTAGGAATCATCTCATCTTGTGTATTTTATATATGGTAAAAGGAGCTTTTCCCCTCAAAGAAACTTCTTATTAACTAATTATCGATCTTTCTCAATATGTGGAATTACTTATTTCTACAAATTTTGTGTTATTTGGGATGTTTAGTCCATGCCAATATTTAATTTAAATCAATGTACAAATCTATGTATACATTTTCATGCAGTTGAGGCTAGTATTCTTAGTTGACTATGGGCTCTTTAAATAAGTTGGACCATGGACCATGTATACACACTGGAAATTATTCAATAGACAACATAGGTTTCAACAACCCTTTCAAGTCTATCAAATGTGTGCCACGTCCTTGATTCTAGTCATGAGTACACCCTTTTATTATAGTAAACCAAAGTGTTGATTACATCCATCTTTATTACCTCTTTGAGATCATCTATAGTGGGGATATTTTACATGGGCGTTCACATTCAAATTCAACAAATTTTTCACCAAAAACTATCCATCATTTCAAATGTTCAAATCCAAATTAATGGATTTTTTCCTCAAATGTACGACATGCTTGGGATAGAGCATCAAATCGATGGCTTTCTCCTATTTGAGATATATAGCCTCCTCTACCTCCTTAATATAAGAATATCATTAATGGCCTTTACCTTGGAATGGCACTAACTATCTAAGGAAAATAAGAACAATGTGATAGTATAAGAATATCATCAAGGGCCTTTACCTTGGAATGGAACTAACTATTTATGGAAAATAAGAACAATGTGATACTATTTAAGAACAAATGAATCAAGATAAGGATTCAATTTTGCAATAAGTGGGATTTATACTCCCACCTTAACATATAAGGGAATAACCAATAACAAGGTCATTTCTTTTCTTCTACACTCCCTTGTCTCTAGGGTCTAGCGTTGGTGAGGACATGAGAAGAAAAATAGAATTGGCACTTGGATTTGTTTTATACTCTAAAGCTGATAAGACCCTACAAATTTTAGTCTTTGTTTCTATCATTATATAATCCACATTTAAGATATGGAGAAACCTTGGTAGTGGGTATATCCTTGTAATATCCCTAAAAATAGAAAAAAATTAAAATTTTCCATTACTGCAATAAAAGCTATTTAAGGATGATGAATAATAAATGAACTCCAACACTAAGAGGATGCACCGGTACTAGTTTGTGACATCTAAGAGTTAAACGTTCCTAAGCAATAGAGTCTTCACTAACTATTAATCTTCTGATTCTGTGGAAGTGATGTGTAGGGTAAATAATATAATTTTGACACAAGTGCACAAAATGCAAGAGTAAATGTAATAGCAACTCCTTCATACTGTTTTCAAGAATTCATGTGCATATTTATAAAATTCTAATTGTTAACTTCCAGTGAGATGGACCCCTATTGGCGAATGTTGAGGCCCATGATTGGTCAATGGTAATTTTAACAAGGGAAGAAGTACCCCCAGTAGAGATGCCAAGAGGTAAGGGTAGTCTTGGGAATTTCTCGTCTTACTTAGCAATTTGCTAAGGTACTATTTCATGTTTGTATGTAGGTGCTACCATGAAGGAACTCTCCCTAAAATTGCTACATTCATGGGTTAGCATGCCATATAATTTAACTGTAAAAGACTAATGTATAATGGCTATGGTGTAAGTCACTATGGTGTAAATCCTTGGAAAAAGGCATCCTTGCACACCACTATTCGTTGATGTCTACACGACCTTCCACTATGGCGCTTGGATAATAAATCAAACTGCATTAAAGGAGAAGTTGGTGGTGTAATAAATTATCCCTATGACATCAACGTATTATGAAACGAGCTGGCATAGAAGGTTTCAATGTATGGTTTTTTGCACTTGTAAATGTGCTCTGCATTTCATTTTTCCCTGGTTCAGTTCTTGGTTTCATTTGGGAGAGGGTATGTGCCCTGAGCTAAGCTGCACTCGGGGTCAGCGCACCTGGTAAATGCTCAGGTGATGGAGTAGGGAAATACGATGCTATCTTAGGTGATGTTTTCTCTCCACTCGTCATTCTTTTCCTTTCAATTATGTGTTTAATTGTTGGTTGTTTCGGCATCTTAGGGTTTAACCATTGATTACTTTCATGATGGCAGGTGATGGGTTGTGAGGACTCCTGCATGGTTTGCTAAAGGTATCCAGGACATTCGACGACATGGGCAGTGGAAGGGTAAGTCTATATTTTTACCAACGTTGCCCTTTCCTTTCGGATCAATGGCAAGTATATTGTATGTTTTGGTTATGGGAGACTTTGTAGAGCCCCTTGGATTTCTAGTTCACTTCGAAGTCTGGAGGGTCACCTTTGGCTGGACCATGAATGAAAATGTATCTATTGTTTAAATGGGAACTACATAACCTTGGAGGGTTTTCTGGTTTTAGTATGAGTTTGGCCTCTCGGCTCTAGGAAGGGTTTTATGTTTTTGTAAAGGGATAAGTTTCCCTCCAAATGAAACTTGGGTTTGGCCATGAATGTAGGTTTGCGTTTTCTTAGATTGAACATTGATCATATATTAATAAATATTGGGTCTTCTACGTAAATCTATGTGTGATTTGCATCTTTGTTTTGCCTCTATGTTTTCTGGTGGGTTATGAATGGAAATGTTTGTGTGCTCTCTACATTCACTATCATTTCTCAATCCTGGAAGTAGTTGATTTGGTACTTTAAATGGAAATATTGTAATGGTTGACGCCAGTGGCTCCTCTATCTAAATTCTAGTTTTTTTTACAAAGTCTAGGCATTCGTTTTATGTGCAGGGTAAATGGTTAAATTCTAGCTTTGTAAATACTCCTGCATTTTAAGTGCAAGAAGTAACCCTAGTTGTTGTTTGTTTGATTGCTTGAAAGAAAAAGGGTATGTACCCTAATACTATGCTACTGGAGATTTGTAAGATGACAGAATCTTTATGAAATCGTAATAGGATTGATCTCTTGGCCTGTGTTTGATGTGCTATGAGAAATGTACTTAATGATAGGTAGATACTTTGCTTGTTTGTGGGATTCGATCTTCTGACCTGTGCTTTGATGTACTGAAAGGTATGTAGTTAAAGGTAAGTGATGCTTTTGTTTTACTATGGGGTTCGACCCTGGGAAAGATAGAAGATCCTGTGGCATGCAATGTCTGAACAATACCCTATGAAATCGTATTCCTTGTATGCCTGTTGCGATTTTGATCCTATAGATAGTGGTTTGACTATGTGGTAAAAAGAAGAGAAAATATAGCAGACCTATATTTGAAAAGGCTTATGAGAAAATTGTGGTTACCTTAGCATGGTCGTTGTTTTGCTTGACGTTTTAAAATTCTGGGAGTCTAAATAATGGAATATTTGATTCTACCTACGACTTTTGTTTTATTGTCTACAAAAAAAATATGTTTGAAAAGAAAAATATTGATAGCTGTCATGGAAGGGAAATGTCATGATGTGGTTATTTGATGAAGTGATAAGTCCTGCGTTTTGGTTTGAATGGATATAAATTAGTAACTATGTTTGTTTTGAGTCCTTTAATCTTGATACCTGATGTTGCTATGAGTCTAGCTCATTTTCCTATAAGGGTTAGTAGTTTGAAAAGAATCTTAGCCAGGTTTGGGAAACGTTTGGAGTTTACAACCTGAGAGAGGGTTTAGAATTTTTTTATAAGAACATCAATGTGAACAGAACTCTCATACTAGCTATACATCGATTTAAACCTAAAATATGATTTCAACATTTAAATGTAAAGTATTTATGATAAGGATAACTCGGTTGTCTACTTTAATCGAAAGTGGATTCAAGGTTTTCGATAAGCTGGGATGTATAGCACAGGCTAGCTTGGCTAGGCCTGCTAGACATTCTGCTAGGTTCTGAATTAAATTTCAGAGATAAAATACAGTTCTAACTATAAGGTTTGGTTCCTATAAGTAACTAATATTTTAAATAACTAGGATGAAAACAATACAGTGTTGAAATAACAAAAGTTATGCTAATGCCTAGCTGCTATTATAAATTTGAAATGGGAATTTTATAATTCAAACCTAGTTTCCCTGTGACTTGCTCCTCTCCGGTAGTACACTGCACACTCAAACAAATGTTAGTGTAGGGTCTTCTAAGTTTAGCTGACTTGTTTAGCTTGATTTCTTAGGTGGATAACTTTGGGGCAACCATGTTCCTCCCAACCATGACTCTTAGACCATTCTTGGTACTAACTGGATCCCCCCGAGCTGGTTCCAACATGCAATAAGAGATAGAGACCCTAGGTTCATTGCTGGTTCAGATATGAAAAATTAATGGGACCGTTTCAATTCTTGGAATAGAAAATTCTCTGTCATTACCATAAGAGAATGATAATGAAAAAAGATGGAATCCCCCACTCTTGGGTATGCCCTCTTTATGTAGGGGAGTCTTGAATTAAGACTGTTGAATATTTACTTTCTTTAAATTAAATAATTTTAATATTTAAAATATATTATTTACTAAAATATCTAGTTTTGAACTAGGACTTCTCACTTGTTTTAACTATATGTGATTTTAACTTTAATCTTTTCATAATAATAATAATAACAATAATTATATTTCAACCTAAATACTAATACATTATTAATAATATTTAATAATGTGGAAGTCCACTATGCATAACTATATATAAAAGAATACATTTTATAAATAAATAATAACAATATTATTATTAAAGCTCTTAATAATAATAATTAGCCTTGAGGCCTTTAAGCATTTTGTTCACATAAGACTATTCTTAGTCAATCCATACTTCAGATTATGGCAATTATCTTTTATTTAATTAAGTAGCTTCTCATGATACTTCTTTTCAACATTAAGGATATGGTCCAATTCTTTGGACGGTTTTTTCGGTAAGCTTAGATAGGCAACTCTAGTCTCTCTCTTGCATGCTGGATTCCCTCATTTAACATGGTAGTTCCCGTAGTACTTGATGATAGGTAGAAAAAAAGATTTATTTAACCAATTCGAATAAATGTGATGAAAACTAGAAGTGCTATTTAGAGTCGTCTTGAATCAACACTTTGAGACTTAGTAACCCCAAGTGCTCTTCAAAGCTTCCAACTCAACACTCTCACATGGGTGTTATGCTAGTGAAATTCTAGAGACTCCTGCTCAATACTAGTGCTAGAATGTGGTTGCGAGGCACATCTAGAATATTTAAGTGGCCTTGGATCTTGTATTCATTTATCAAGCTCGGAGTGCTCTAGGGCTTATGCCCAACACTCAATGTACCTTAGGGCTTACTACGAGTACATAAACATTCTTCTAGGTACATCCAAACTTATGCCCAGTACGTAGGTTAGATGTGTGTTTCTCAGTCCACGCTCAACACACTCATAATTCAATCATGTAAAATCATAGCTCTCCATAATAAGTAACAAAAACATCATCGGGCTTGTACCCACATCATATGCTAAAGAACATAACCACAACATTAGCGCCTCCTTGCCCAGTATACACTCAATAAAGAAGTCAGTCAGGGTCCATGCCCAATATGTCAATATATATAAAAGAATAAATCATGGTGCTAGGGCTCATGCCCAATACTCAAAATAAAACATATGTGCTCGGGCCGTGGCCCAATATAATAACAAAAATAGTTAGTCCAAAATTCGGGATATTACAATCCTCTTGTGCATGAAAAACATTAAGTGCAATTATTTCACTATTGGATTCATTAACATCAAATGTGGTAGATTATGTTCACTAAGGTACTCTTATAGCCATGACTATGGTTCGTGTGCAAACAAACAAAGCATGTGAATTTTGTGTAGTTTGCTTTAACTAAACTTTTTTTTTTGTATTAAGCTGCAGATTATATTAAAAGAGTAAAAGTACAGTAGAAGTTATAATTCTTGGTGGTCTTACCCTGTCGTGCCAACCATGAGAAACCAGAGTTCTATTGAAATAAGCAAAATAGTACATCATAATGTTCATGTCTAAAGAGTGGCAAATAATAAGCTAGAACCAGGTGAAGCCGAGAATGTTCAGAGCCATGAAGGCTAACAGCATCCTATCCAAAAAATTCATGGTTGTGGAGCATATAAAGGGAAAAAAGAGAACAGAGTCAACAGAGTAACCTCTTTAACCAGTATCAGAAGGCATCTCCTCTAGGATGGGGTAGCTGTAGGTTGCATTTTCCTTCCAAATCTTATCAGGGATGCGAGGCTTGGTTGCCAAAGTTGTAGAAGCAGTCCTAGTGGTCGTGGTGGCTTTAGTAGGTTGCCGAGTGTCATGAACATGATGCTAGATAGGAAGGGGGGCAGATTTTCTAGGAAAAATGGCATCACCACCCTGCTCGTTCTTGGTTCTCTTGGCCAAGATAGGACCCATAGTAGTGGGTATGGGAAAAGGCATGTGTGGCTTCACCTTAGATAGAGGATCTTTGCTTCTAGTTTTGGTAGAGGAGCTGCCACCAAAGTGGTGCAAGTCCAAGTTTGCATGAGTGGCTAAGGAGCCATGACTACCACAGGGCGTCTCCACATGAATTGTAGACATTGCGGCACCCGGGGTTGTGTTGCCGGAGTGAAAAGCCATGGAGAAAGGCCTTGTAGGAGCATATGTCTCCCAACCATGTGTGGCTTCCAAAATGTCCAAAGTGCATTACGAGTTCGGCAAGGTGGCGCGTAGAGCCTGAGTGGCATGATGAGCAGAAGTCCAGTTCGATTTCATATCTTCCATCAAATTGCCCATCATGGTTTTGACCAACTAGTAGGTGTCCTAGGCTTGCTCCAGGTTGCTTGGTGCCATGGTGTCAGCGATGATGCGAGCTTCCCAGTTGTCCAGCACCAGGAGAATTGGTATGGAGACCTCAAGACCATAGCCTTTTCTTAGGGGGTTCTCCTCTGTCACAATGTCATTGAGCTTTTTCTTGGCCTTGCTGCCTCTGGTTTTTCCCATGGTGGCTATGGTGAAGAGGGAGAGGTGAATACATGGACGAGTGAGCCAAAGCAGGTTGAATGAATAGATTGATTCTGAGAGCAGAGGGAACCTGGAGCATATAATGCAAATTAAACTGTACAGTGCCTTGAGCCATGAGCCCACGCCTCGCACACTTAAGAGCCTGCATCATGGGATCCACGGTGGTGGAGGTGACGTAGTAGGTTGGCGTATTAAATTTCGGGGCTGCTTGACGTCGCGTGGTTGACGTCAACAGTGGGATGCGTGGTGCTTCTTAGGCAAGGTGTCAAGCTAGCATGATCCTATCCTATTTACTCTGTGCTGGCACCTGCATCATGGGGGCTTTAACTACACTTGAGAAAGTAACATGATTTTTTTTTAAAGGTCAATCGTTTTAAAAATATCTTAACCTATTTTTGTGCATGTGGAATTGTTATACATTGGTGACTTTATTTCATTAAGATGCACCCAAAAATTTCTTTTTAAATTACCTTTGTTTAAATATTTAACCCATTTATGATTTGGTAAAATATTAGGATGCACTTAAAATTTTCTTTTTAAATTATCTTTCTTTAAATATTTAACCCATTTATGATTTGGTAAAATATTTTTACTTAATTCATAATGTTACATAGAATGTGTGCATTTTCATTTTCAAATAGTGAAAGAGTATCATACAAAAAAAAACCATTTTGTCTTTTTTTATTTATTTATCTAGATGTAATAAGTGATTTTTTTAGATTATTAGTCTTTAATAACAACACTACATGTGATCCAACATTCATCATGGTTACAAATTTTTCATAAAAACTAGCAATAGAGAAGTTAACTCAGTACTCATCATATTATGAGAATCTACATTACATTCATCAAATGACATGGAAGCATAAAGTCTACATTACATTCATGCAGCTTAATTCCCATAAGCTACATGCTCAAGCACACTTTTGACATCTTTATTTGGTACCATCTAGTAGGAGATCCAACATTAGATCCTTCCACAAGATGGGCTCACCATTCTTCCACCTTTTAGCATGAGAGATCTTTTCCAATGGACAAAGATATTTCCACATTCGAATGCTTAAAACAAAACCTACATCTAAAAGCTCAATATTTTCATATTTCAACAATTATGTGAAGTTAGATTTCTTAATCTATAAGGCAATCTCCTTTAAAAAAAAATCAACCTTAAAAATTGTATTCTTGCAATTTTGAGTGAGAGGCCTTTGCGTTTAGATAGAACATTGCCACGTTTCAATGCTCAAAATAAAACTTAAATAATCAATAAACAATATTTTCATAATCCAATAATTATTTGACTCAAGCTACCATTCGCACTGTCTAACGCAGTTTCGAATAATCAATCACAAAGCTTCCATTCCTTTATTTTTAACATCGAAAACATTTATATGTAAACTGTTACTATATATCAAAGCAATATATTCATAACCCAATAATTGTATGAAGCTACTATTCTCTCACAATTTTTCGAAACCATCAGAACTCAAACCAAACAAATATTTTTTAATATTAATTATAAGTCATTCAATTTACAATCGTTTTATATTTAATAAATTAATCGACTTTCATCACTTTCACTTTGATTCTGCTTGTGATCGCTACATGAAAATGCGAGGAGTAATATGATTATTATTTTCAGAGAAACCGCCAAACTTTACCTAACGTGGAATGGAAAACCCATTATTGCTTGTTGCTAAAAAAAACAGAAGACGTATGCTTATTATTATCACAGAAAACACCAAACGTTGATGTGGTGTCAGATGAAAAACCAGACGAGAGATACATGGTAACTTCATGAAAACCACATAACGTACTGCAATAATTGATAGATTTGATATAGGACATCGAAGCGCGCCATTACGAAAAAGGTTGTCCCACCGCAATAATGTTAGATTCTGCTCTGTTACTGGTTACTCGTTCGCTGTACATTTAAGTCAAATTTCTGTGTTAAGCATGACGTGCATGAAAGATGCCCTTCAAGTTCGTCAGCGAAGCCGAGATTCCATAGTTCCAGTCACGGCAAAGGCCGCCGGCACTTTTCCCCGACGTTGCCCTGCCCTGGGTGGTCAAGCAGAGCTTGAGAAGTAGAGGCGGCATCTCAGAATTTGCAAGTGAAGTAATTTATTTTTCTGATTATTTTTCTTGAAAAACATGTCGAGCGACTGCGCAAACTGCGACTGTGCTGATAAGAATCAGTGCCGTATGTTGTCTACTACTCTTCTCTTAGTTTTTTCATCTCAATTTCTATCAATTTTTCCCGTTTTTCTTTTTAAATTTCATGCTATTCGGCCTGAGTTCGAGTCTGGGTAGGACTAAGCTCGTTCGATGTTTGGATTGTTTTGATCCACAGAAAGAAGGGCTTCCAGATTGATGGTATCGCGGAGACTGGCTATGAGATGGATTACTACGTTATCTGTATAAGTTGTTATAAATTTCGTTTGTGTTGTTATTTCAGGATGATGTAATAATAATTTAATGTATTTGGGGTGTTGGTGTAAACAGGCATGGCGGAGATGTATCTCTGGAGAACGACTGCAAGTGCGGGCGCAGCTGCCAGTGCGGTACTTGCAGCTGCCACACCTGATGCCATAGCATTAGTCTCTTATCAATGCAGATCAATGCAGTTATAGTATATATCATATTGTATGTGTGTTTCATGAGATCCGATGGATAGATCTGCAGCCACTTACAGGCTGTACTTGGAATCCTAAATAAAGATATTAGTTTGGATAAACTTGGCTTTTTCAGTTTGGGCTTATAATTTTCATGGCGTGTTTATTATTGTGCTGCTCTGTAGCTTAATCTATCTCGGATTTTGTTTACATGCTTGATATGGATTCTACAAGAAGGAAGAAGAGAAAATACGTCATGAAGGGGAAGTGTGTCTATAAGAAGAGGTATAGTTAGATCTCAGAGGAATGATGTTGACATTGCAGCAAAGATTAGAAATATGTGGATGCAATCGGAAGCCCTAAAATGTTATGATGACTATGCATTCAACCCATCATCATATATATACATTGACCCCATACATATCCCTGTTAGGGTCATAATAGAAAGTTAGTCTAATAAGACAAAATTTTGAAATTTGTGAATGCTAAGGGTAATAAAGAAAAGGAAAGAGAAGTTTCAATAGAAAAATCAAAAGAAAATATATAGAAGGTAGGGGCACATAGGGGGTTGAAAAAGGCATGATGAGATTGAAGGGAATACAATTGTATAATACCCATATTTATTTTGGCAGTTTAAATCTAGTTGAGTTGAAGGATTTGATTGGGGATGTGCATGACCACTTTGAAAAAATAAGGCCAAGGACTCTAATTGGATAAAGTATTTGATACAAATTGGAAAAATGATGCATGATGGTATTTTTGATGTCTTTATTGGGTTTTTTTTTGTGTCTTTCAACTTCATTGTATTTAATTTAAAGTTTTTGTTGTGTCTCGTGAGTGTCATATTCATGTCTCAATGTTAACTTATAGTGCCCTTGAAACATACCCCTGAAATCATTTTAGAAAAATTGTAGTGTCCTTTTTAAAATATTTTGGAATCATTTATTGCTTCTTTTGGGAATCATGTTTGCACCATCAAATACCTGTAGGCCCTAATACACTATGACCTCGGACACGCTAACCCCTTGATACAAGTTTTACCCATAACCCCTATCGCCCATCATCTAATCATTGACTATTATCTTATGACCCCATACCATTATCCCCAATCAACACTGATCCCTTGACACAACTCAACACCTACAACTAACACACAAACTAGCTAGTAACCACCTAATCCACTAGAATAAGCTATCCCACTAATTCTAGTAACTCACTAACCCTTGATCCCTAATGACCATATGAACATCAAGGATGAATACTAACTGTGGCGGAACTATGTTGACCATATTGACTAGATAGACCAGATTCACCATCATTCTCTATATTACCCATCAACCCCTAGCCTGATTACGCATTAACAAAGTGCTCACTTATAATCCACTAACCAATTACCAATGTAGTTTGGAAATCCCACTACCCACATTTTGTGTGACCTAATAACCCCATTAAGAAATCAAAGCTCTATGAGGATTTAACATATGGACCATGCTTGACCATAATTAGCATTATTAACCATGGAGAACCATAAATGATCATTATTGACAATCATGAAAAATGGTAGTTCTACTAGTAACACACTAACACATAACCCCCTAACCCATATCTAATTACTAATGTCAATTAATCAAGAGGAGTGACCTACCACACATAGCCACCTAATGATCCCTCAATAGTCCCATGTTAAAAAAAATTCCCTCCCTTTCCTTTTTAGTTGTTTATCCTCTAGACATGTCCTAACAAATTATTTAGATTCCCATGTAAGATGCTAGTGTAAATAGATATTGAAAAATAATTATTCACTCCCTAGATGTTTCAAGTTGGTGATTATTGATGTTTACAATATAAGTTTTGTTTTGCATCTTTTGCACCAATAGTGAAGCAAATAAGTCCGTATATTGTGAATTTATTTCTGTCGTCAAATTCAACATAAACATTTATTTGTAAGCATGATAGGTTCTCCACCAAGTTATGTCATCAAATGTGTCTTTGTCATTTGGTGATGACGAAATAATATCAAGTCACAACTAGAGACAATCCTTATTATCAATTAATCGAATATCATACAAGTGTTTGGACAAGTTAAATCAAACTTTTGCATAATTAGTGTGGCAATGTAGTTAAAAAATTTCTGTTCTCATTTTTTCTCATATTTGACACATCCTTCAATCTATAGTGATGTATAAGATCCTTTAATTTTGCATGACTCTTCATTTTTCCAAGGTGAGATTAACATTTGTAAAATGCTCACAACACACTCAATTGATGTTTGTCATGTTAATCAAATTTGGTTTTTAGAAGGATACCTTTTAACATTGCAATGAGATATTTTAGTTGTAGTCTTAATCTCATCATCAAATTGTTGATATTTGTTAAATTTTCAGAATTTACTTCAATTTGATCTAGGATCTTAATTGAGAGAACAACATGTACAGCATATCTATAGCATATCAATCATGGAGACAATAATGCAAGCACACAAGAGACACAAAGATTTACTTGGGGAAAACCATAAAGGTGAAAAACCCGAATAACTTCCTCAGAGATAGATAGAGCAATGATACAACCAACCATGAGAGATAGACATAACCTAGCAGCAGATCCTCCTCCTCCATAAGTGCGCCACTCCTCCTTGAGTGCATGAGTGAGAAGTGAGTGTGCGTAAATAGAGTGCCTCGCGCACTCTATTTATACTTGACTTGACTTGCCTTTTTACCTAACTCATGTAGGCTCGAACTTAACCACATAACATAATGCTGACTGGGCCGACCCCCAATAGGGTGGTCTAATAACCCTTAGACCCACATGGCCGACCCCCAATAGGGTGGTCTAATAACCCTTTGACCCACATGACTTATACAGGGCCGACCCCAACAAGGTGGTCTAATAACCCATCAAGTATAAGTTATGACATTTACAATATAAATGACGACACTTCCTTATAGAGGAATAATACCATCTCTATAGGAATACAATATACATATGTGTGAAATACATTCCGAAGTTACATATACATCAACACTCCCTCTTAACTAGGAAGGTATTTCTCAGCACAGTTCTTCTAGCACAAGTCATCTTCTCTAGATCATCGTCACTGGATAATCGTCATCGAGTCATCATCATCGTCACTGCTGCTGCTATCTCAATCAATCTCTGAATCTACTCGTCATAGGAAGTTCTACAGAGCCAGTCCTTTTTCATACTGGATGTAGGCCCACCACCTGCAGGTCTTCATCATCACTGGCCATACTGTGGAATCCTCACGACTTATTACGTGCGTCACAAAACCTCGAAAGAGCATCCCAGGATGTTACGGGTACACAACTCCGACCTGTAGGATCTCCCAGGGCGCTATTACACGTGACCCCACCACAAAACCTCGAAAGAGAATCTCAGGATGTTACGGGTACACAACTCCGACCTAAAATCTCCCAGGGCACAAATTACATGTGGTCCACCACAAAACCTAGCAAGAGCATATCAGGATGTTACGGGTACACAACTCCGACCTGAAATCTCCCAGGGCACAAATTACATGTGGTCATGGCAAAACCTCGAAAGAGCATCTCACGATGTTACGGGTACACAACTCCGACCTGAAATCTCCCAGGGCCCAAATTACATGCCATAGGACAAAACCTCGCAACAGCATCTCAGGATGTTATGGGTACACAACTCCGACCTGAAATCTCCCAGGGCACAAATTACATGTCCTCCCAGAGTAATGTCTCGAAAGAGCATCCTAGGCTGTTACGGGTACACAACTCCGACCTATAGGATCTCCCAAACATGCTCATCTGCACAACCTGATCCACGGCCATAGAGTATCAACCTGATACTCACCATACATCATCCTGATGTACTCATGATCATCCTGATCATCATCACTGCAACGTCATGCTGCATGTCATCTGGAGCAACATCCTGAAGCTCATCATCCATGATCATCCTGATCATCATCACTGCAACGTCCTGTTGCATGTCATATGGAGCAACATCCTGAAGCTCATCATCCATGATCATCCTGATCATCATTGCAACATCCTGCTGCATGATCCACCTGATCATCAATGCATCCACCTGATGCATACCAAGTATCTACCTAATACATATCATCATACATGATCCTCCTGATCATACAATGTATCCACCTGATACATGATACATATCACCATACATGATCAACCTGATCATACAATGTATCCACCTGATACATATACAGATAGATGGTCCAAGCATCCAACATGATGCATATACAAAATACATACACATGATCCAACTGATCATATCCAGCATCCAACATGATGCATACATACATAAATGATCCAACTGATCATATCTAGCATCCAACATGATGCATACATACATAAATGATCCAACTGATCATATCCAGCATCCAACATGATGCGTACATACATAAATGATCCAACTGATCATATCCAAGCAGAAACCAGAACATCATCCTGATGCCCATTATCCAGCGCTCACATCCATAGCCATGTGAAGGATCCTCCTTCCAACATGCTTGGAATGGCTTTAGCAAATGTGTCCATCACTTCTTCCTCGAAGTGTCCTCGATCTGAAGAACGCCGAGCCTCTCTCTGAAGTACTCGAACTTTACTCTGGCTAGTGGCTTCGTCAGCACATCTGCAATCTGCTCATCCGTCGCAACATACAGGAGCTTCACAGCTCCTCTCTGCACCATATCCCTGATATAATGATATTTGATCTCTATGTGTTTCGACCTGTCATGAAACACTGGGTTCTCGGATAGCTTCACACAACTCTGGTTATCATAGAAGATACCAGTAGCCTCCAACAGGAGATCAAATAACTTAGACAGTAGCTTTCGTAGCCATACTACCTCACAACTAGATGAACAGGCTGCAACATACTCTGCCTCAGCTGTACTCAGTGCTACACAGGACTGCTTCCTGCTAAACCAAGAGATCACACCTGATCCCATACTGAAGCAACACCCAGATGTGCTCTTCCTATCTACAGCACTGCCAGCCCAATCTGAATCAACATAACCCTGTAGGTTAAACTTTTGATTCACCTCATACTTGAGCCCATAATCCACTGTACCCTTCAGGTACCTCAGAACATGCTTTACAGCAACCAGGTGAACAATCCTCGGATCCGTCAGGAACTGGCTCAATGTGTTCACAGCAAAGCAAATATCTGGTCTCGTGTTCATCAGGTACATAGACGACCCAATCATTTGACGATACATCGTGACATCAACCAAATCAGATGAAGCATCACATGGAAGCATCACATGGAAGCTTCAGGTTCGATGCCATAGGTGTGGCCATATCCTTGCAATCCATCATCCCGAACCTCTTCAGGATCTCTACTGCATACTTCCCTTGTCCAAGGAAGATTCTATCTGCACTCTGCCACACCTCCATGCCAAAAACAAATAGTGTATCATCCCCAAGTTCTTCATCTCAAACTCGGCAGTAAGCTTCCGCTGCATGTCGGAAATCAATCTATCTTCACCTGTAACAAATAGGTTATCCGCATACAAAAGTAGTATCACTGGATTGCCTTCCTCAACCTTGTATAAAAGGTTGGAATCCGCTTTACTCTTGGTAAAGCCCAAACTGGATAGAAAGCTGTCTATCCTACCATACCAAGTTCTACACACATATATGACTACACCATGCTGTCTTGAAATCCATCTGGTGCATCTTCTATTTCATCACTTTTATATTTCTTAATGCTGCCATCTACAACATGCTTGATCTGATAGTTCCATATGGAAGTCATAACAAACTTCCCTTCAGGTCTTGGGACTACATCCCAAACATCATTCTTCATGATCAACGAATCATGGCATTCCATTTCTTCATCCCAGATCCTGGGAACTTCAATATCTTCAATAGATATCTTTGTTGCTCGAACAAATGTTGTAGTCCTTTTTGTAGGTGAAGATATACGGTCTTTCCTACAAAACAGGTTAAATTGCATGATTAGAAACATCTCATAGTTTTCAGAACAAATTCTTACACATAAAGAAATATGTCATACAGTCATGCAATTATCTTAGCCAATGCTTTAATACAACATTTATCCATATCCCGTAACTTTCTAGATGCCTTCCAATCTCTACCAGAACATTGTTAAGAGTGTGCACAACTCCCAACATGTCAGCAAAGAGGTTTCATTCTAGATAAGTAGCAATGGAATTTTGTACAGTGCCATAGGCCACTTACCCATGTATATTAGTGGTATACTATTCATCAATGCAACTATTCTAATATGCACAATACATATCCTAAGTCTAGGAACATGAGCATATACATCATTGAACAATTTTACTTAAACAACCAAATATGCAAGAAATGATAATTAAAATACTTATCTTTGTTTCTTTGTTGGGTGGACTCCCTCAGAGTCTTTTCTTCCTTGCAGGAGTTGCTGGAATCCTTCTACACCTTCTTGTTTTGGAATGTAGAGAGATGGACAACTCCCTCTGAATATCTGCACCCTTGCAGAAACTACTGAAGTGTGCTCCTTTGCTTTCTTGCAGGAACAACTGGAGTGTGCTTCTTTGCTTTCTTGCAGGAGCAACTGGAGTGTGCTCCCTCTTGATATTTGCTTCCTGAATTACCTGTCCTTGAACTTACATTCATCCTTGGTTCCTATGCATGCTTATTAGTATCATGATTGTGTTATCCTTGTGATCTCATATAAAATCATACATTCATTAGTATACTATTAAAACACAATAATCTCAAGCATGTATAATCATGATCATTTCAAACAGAAAATAATAAGCATTAGCATTCAAGGTTTATGTAGAATTCTTAAGGTTAGTCAAATCATAAGAAGCATAACATGTCTAAACCTATAATTACTCAAACCTATGACTCTTCAGGTTAGTTGAATCATCAATCAAGATAAGAGATATAATATGCATAAAACCTGTGATTATTCAAACCTATACCTTCATGATTCTTCTGGTTAGTCATATCATCAACAGTATAAGATCCTAAACCAAGGTAGGATTCTAGCTTGATATAGGAAAAACATACCTGGATTAGCATGCTAGCTAGTTATGTCTAACATACTCGTATAATGTCTTTTGGTTCTCTTTCAGTGACTTGTGCTAGTAACCTGCATGTCTCATAAGTTAACAATTGTAGAAACAAGTTATACATACCTCCAGAGTAGATCTTCTATGTGATCCATGATAATGGATGAATCCTTGTCTTCATGTCACCATGATCATACATTCTTGAAGTAGAACATGATTTGTCTTTCTTGGTGTACCTCTTATGTTAGCAGACAACATAAACCTCATACAACACCATAATGCATTAGTACAATCATAAGTGTCAACACCCTAACAGATGAATATCTTATATCATGCATTCATAATTTTGTTAAGGTGATATGACAAATCCAAAATCAAGATTGTAATAATCGTAATAACATGAAGACAAACATACCATAAACTTAATCATGAACAAATATCAAAACATACCTCGATGAGTCATACCTGTCGAGATCGCTTGTAATCTTCTTATGTAAGTCCTTAGCCTCATCTCCCTCTGAAATAGGAACTTCTTCACTTATGCAGGTGACCAATCCATCTTCTTCTAGGATTAACCCAATCCACTTGATTTGCAAGAACTGGACCTGGAGCTAGATATGGGTTTGTCAAAGAAACCCCAAAAATTTAAACTTTGAATTTCAAACTTTCGAAAGGATAGAAATATGCGCCTTGATGAGCTGATCAAGCTGGTATATTTAGAAATTGAAAACTGCAAAGTTTCACTCCTCAATTTTTCCTTTGAAACTTCCAGATTCACTGGACGTGACCCTGAACTGGGGTTTGATGAAGCCCACTCTTCTGCCCCATCAAAAGGTTTGATCCAAATATCTAAGCTTCTATTTTTCTGAGGAGCTTCCAGCCGTGGTCACAGATTTCAAAAATTCCCATTTTTACAGAAGCCCTAATTTTCCACTTTTCTGATCAAAGTCCCGAACTAGGGTTTGATCAAGCCCGGCCTTCTGCCCTACCAAAAATTCTGATCTTGGTCTCTAAATTTCAATTTTTATGAGTAGCATCCAGCCGTGGTCTCCGATTACAAAAATTCCAACTTTCTCCGAAGCCCTAAATTCCGGAAGCCATGAATGAAGGTACCAAAAAATAATTCTGTTTTGACAGAAATATGTACCTGATTGTTTCTGGTGTAACTCCGAAATTTTTGATCCACAGGGTCTGAAAAAGTTTCCTGAGATAGCCTGACCTGTTATCTTTCCATCCTGACAGATCTGACCTCAATTGGATTCTCTGAGAGAGAGTTATTCCAAATGTCGCAACATGACCTGTTTATGGGATAATACAGGAGAGCGCACTTGTATGGAGTGCCACGTGTCATTGGTTCCACTTCATCCTCCGAAAACGTTTTCTGAGATAGTACAGTCTGTGTACTACCTGTCACTTTTGACGAAATTTCATTTGGAGCTTCCTAGCCCAAGTTATGACCTTTTTCCCAAGGTCACCTGATTTTGACTCAGATCTGGAAGAGGCAGAAGCCCTATATTGCATAGATCATAAATCACAAAGTACAACGAATTAGAGGTTGTCCTTTGGACACAAGGTACCTGGATATCTTAGCTTCGGCCTGTAGCAATGTCAGATCCTAAAACTTTGGAAAAACGGATTTATAGCGAAAGTTATACGATGACTGGTTTTTGCTATATCAAGCCCTAGCATCGTAAGTGCAACAAGTGTCATACATGCCATATCATGCCTTCTTTCAGGCTAGCTCTGATACCATGTTAAATTTTCAGAATTTACTTCAATTCGATCTAGGATCTTAACTGAGAGAACAACATGTACAACATATGTACAGCATATCAATCATGGAGACAATAATGCAAGCACACAAGAGACACAAAGATTTACTTGGGGAAAACCATAAAGGTGAAAAACCCCAATAACTTCCTCAGAGATAGATAGAGCAATGATAAAACCAACCATGAGAGATAGACATAACCTAGCAGCAGATCCTCCTCCTCCATAAGTGCGCTACTCCTCCTTGAGTGCATGAGTGAGAAGTGAGTGTGTGTAAATAGAGTGCCTCCCGCACTCTATATATACTTGACTTGACTTGCCTTTTTACCTAATTCATGTAGGCTCGAACTTAACCACATAACATAATGCTGACTGGGCCGACCCCCAATAGGGTGGTCTAATAACCCTTAGACCCACATGGCCGACCCCCAATAGGGTGGTCTAATAACCCTTTGACCCACATGACTTATACAGGGCCGACCCCAACAAGGTGGTCTAATAACCCATCAAGTATAAGTTACGACATTTACAATATAAATGACGACACTTCCTTATAGAGGAATAATACCATCTCTATAGGAATACAATATACATATGTGTGAAATACATTCCGAAGTTACATATACATCAACAATATTAATCTTGTATGTGCCTCCTGAACCAATGAACATTTTTATCACATAAAATTCTTATGTAATCATGATTCATTTCTATTGATTGACATTGTACCCTTCTCCCTTTAAAGGATGTCACCATGCAATAATCTACTGAGATCATGGGCATCTTTCATCAATCTCTACCATTATTGTGAAATGATGTTTGTTTGCACGAAGAGTTAATGTCAAGTTTTCGTTACTGATAAGGATGATAATGCTTGTAACTTTGTTGCTTGTTTTAGTTTTGTAATTACTTTGTTTGGGCATGTCAATGGAGGTTATTGCACCAAGAGTAGCAACATGTTTTACAATGCAAAGTGGGGGAGATGTTGTCACTTATGTAATGTATGAGAAAAAAAACTATTTGGTAACATATGCCAACTCAATTTTAAATTTTGCACAAAAATGTAAATCAACATATCTATCCATCTTAAACATAGTTCTATCAAGCACTAAGAGGGATCAAATTTATTATGGTGTATTTTTTTATTAGTGTGTAAAAAGTTTATGAAAAAATTATTTACACCTCAAGAAATTTGATCCCTCTTGGTGCTTGATAGATCCAGATTTAAGATGGATATTTTATTTATTATACATGTCGGGATACTATTGAGGTTATAAACCTTGTGCTACTTCAATTGTTCTTGAATTCATTCTACTTCAATGGGACTACAATGTGGCTCATTTTATCGTTGTTGAAATGACTTGAACTATACTCCTACATGAGAAAAGTTTCAAGAAATAAGATAGAAAGAATTACTTTAACTTAGTCTTGAAATAAATAAAAATAATGCACTCATTCTCAATTTACAAAGAATTTCAAATACAAGATTTCTTTCCTTTATTCATGGGAATGAACAAATGATAAAATGTTTTGAATGGGTAAATAGAGGAATTGAATGAATATCCATTCCCAAAGTCATAACAACCAATGTTAGATTTTCAATCGGAGAAATGCCCCATCATGGAGCATTTTTCCCATCAAATATAGTCTATATTGTTTCTATGTACCGTCAAATAGAAGAAATAATTTTTCAAAAAAAATAAGTATAATGTCATAACCTTCATTTCTGATAGGTGTACTATTTTGAAAATTCTTACTCTCATCATGAAATTACATGTTGTTCCTTGTCTCTACTTTTTTATCCTTTTGTTAAATGGATGGTACAAGCTAATGAGGGTCTCTTTTGACGCATTAGATGCAATTGAAAATTGAAAAAACATGCATACCTCAACTTACATGCATATTTTGAGATACTTGGACAATGAATCTTGATTTGATTAAAAGAGATGAAATGTAGAAAATTGAATGTGTTTTCCAAATGTATAAATTTTATATATTGAAAAGATTCATAACTATATGACACAAGGTCAGTCAGTTGAACCTTCTTTCTTAACACTACACATGACACACATGATGTTCACACAGACTGGGTGTAAACAAGATGCTAGAAGCTGGCTTCTATTACTTCAATCGAATTATGGTTAGAATGTGAAATGCAAGGGAATATAAAAAAAACTAACTTAGTCGGCCTTAGCCTCATAGAATATATAGAAGTAAAAGTATGTTCTCTTTGTGTGTGATCCTCTTGTCCTCTCATACTTTTGTTGAATGCTAGAACGAATGAGCAATGAGTGAGGAGTGATATTTGTTCCCCCAACTAGAACTCTCCTCCACTGTGCCTGCGCACTGGTATTCTACCATGCTGCTGCTTTGCTGGTAATACCAAGATCTACTCCATCCCCTAAGACACCCTTCCTCCATGTGTTGAATCCTCCAGTTCCTACAGACCTGTAGGTGTCAGCACCTTCTGGTCATGTTTCACAACCTCTGCATGTGGGGACATCTTTCCTTATCCCAACCACCTTGTTTACTGCTCATAACTTCCTTAGCAAACCCGAACAGATACCAAGTATGTCGCCTTGACTTCTGAGCTACTCTGACTCTGCTATAATAGACGGTGCCATTAATGACCTAAACCATACTATCTTTAGTCATCCTTCGACTTACCTATCGGCTTTACTTCACATCTTCGGCTTTGCTCGTTCTCCCCTTCCTCCACACTTGGTTTCTTCCTAAAACCTATCCATGTCGTTGTTCGACAACATGTCAACACTCAACCTATTCCATTGCAATGATGTCGTCTGTCGACCTTAAACCTGTCAACTCTTGACCTTTCTCCTTTTGTTGATGCACCTCGATAGCTTCTGCTCAACTACTTGGATTTTAACATCCAGTATCCATTTCGTACCAGTGGTCATCGGCAATCCCCCTACTCAACTCCTTTTGTCGATCAACTTCGACTATTTTTCCTAGGCCCCGAGGCTCCTACATCAGACTCCCAAGGTGGAAAATAATTCGACTACTCTGTCAGTCTCCTGAACTCTTCCTCAGAAATCCATGTTACCTCCTGTAACTCATCACCCTTCCATTGCACTATGTATTCTTTCTTTCACAAACTGCATGTAGGCCCGACTTCATTTTCCTCTAGTACTTCGGCAATTTCCTGCTTGTGTCGATCTGGAATCTGCAATGTCCAGTCGGTGTTCGACACCTTAGCGCTTCCGCTACTTGAACCTTCTTCAAAATTGTACAGATATGTGACATTGAATGTTGGTGAAATGCTCAAGTCTTTTGGAAGCTCCAACACATAAGCATTGTCTGAAATCTTCTTCAAGATCTTACATGGTCCAATCTTATTCAGCTTCAGCTTGTTATATGTTCCTGTCGGAAGTATCTCCTTCGCAAATGTGCAAAGACTAAGTCTCCTTCATTGAATGACTATATCTTCTTCTTCCTGTTGTCTCTCAGCTTATATGTTGCATTTCTCTTTTCTATGCACTTTCACACATTTTCATGCACTTCTTTCATGTGCTCTGTGAATGATTCTGGATCTGCCTTTTTCCTGATTTCTGTCGCTAACTCGACCAAATCTGCCACTCCATGTGGGCTTCGTCCTTGAACAATATGGAATGGGCTCAAACCTGTCGACCAATTCACATTATTTTTGTACGCGAACTCTGCTTGCGCAAACACGTTCTCGCACTGCTTGGTTCTGTTAGCCGTAAAAAACCTCTTAAGGTTTCCCAAACTTTTGTTCACCACCTCAGTCTGTCCATCTGTCTGCGGATGATATTCTGAGCTAAAATACAACCTCATGTCCAGTTTATTCCATAGAGTTCTCCAAAAATGTCCCATAAACTTTGTATCTCTATCTGACGTTATACTCTTTGGAAACCCATGCAATATGACTATCTCCTTGAAGAATAGTACAACAATGCTTATGGCGTCACTTGTATTTTGACACCAAATAAAGTGTGCCATCTTCAAAACTCTATCAAATACAACATAGATTGAGTTGTTGCCTTGCTTTGTCTTCAACAATCCTAGAACAAAATCCATGCTCAGGTGCTCCCATGGGGTATTCGGTACTGGTAATGGCGTATACAACCCCGTGTTCTGACTTCTCCATTTTTCCAACTGGAAAAATTGACACTATCGTACCCACTTACCGACAGCTATCGTCATTCCTGTCGAATAATAATTTTCTTCAACCAATGCCTTGGTCTTGTCAATGTCAAAATGACCTGCGAATACGCTGCTGTGCAATTCTTGGATTAGGTTCTACCGTACGGATCCTCTTGGAATACACAACTGGTGTCCCCTGAATAGGTATCCCTCTTGGATGTAATCATCCAAGTATGTCATTCTGTCGACACTCCATGGTTCTCGACTCGCCTTCCATGCTTTCACAAAATCCTCATCAGTTGCATACTCTGTCTTCACCAACACTATTCATGTTTCCTGAACTATCATCCTGTTTAGAAATGCAACTCTTCGACTCAGTGCATCGACAACTTTGTTCAACTTGCCCGAATTATGTTGCAACATGAAGGTATATCCCTGCAGGAATTCGACCCACTTCATGTGCCGCTAATTCAACTTCGATTGAGTATTCAAATAACTTAGTGCTTGGTGATCTGTGTACAAAAATTCCTTAGGAAATAAATAATGCCTCCACTTATTCAACGCTTGGACAATAGCATAAAATTCCTGTTCATAGACCAAATATTTCCGCTTCGCATCATCCAAATTCTCACTAAAGAACGAATTGGTCGGCCCTTCTAGCTCAACACTGCTCCAATTTCCATTACACTCGTGTTGCACTCGACTTGGAAAACTTTGTCGAATTCTGGGAGTGCTAACATTTGGATCTCAGTGACCTTTTCGATCAACTTGTCAAAATTTCTTTGGGCAGATTCCGTCCACTTAAACTCCCCTTTCTTCATGCACTCTATTAAATATGCACATATTGCACTGAATCCCCTTATGAACTTCCTGTAAAAACTGGCAAGTCCATGGAAATTTCTCACTCTAGTCACACTTGTCAGTTCTGGCCATTCCAATATTGCCTTCACCTTCTCTGGGTCCATCACCAACCCTTTACCCAATATTACAAATCCCAAGTATACTAGTTCTTCCTTCATGAAGAAACACTTTTGCATGTTCACCATCAGCTTCTCTTCCTACAACTTTTGCAATACTTGTCAAATGTGCTTCAAGTGTTCTGTCTTGCTCTCACTAAATATCAGGATGTCGTCCAGGTACACTATGACAAATTTACCCAATAATGGATCAGGGATAATTTTAAGGACCCATACTTATTTAAAAGTGTATAAACCTTGGCGAATCTTACCAATTCTTAAAATGTCAACTATAAAATATTTGGCAATATTTTTCTAAAATTATTTCAATTTCTAAGGATATTATATAGATTATATAATAATTTGGCAATTTTTAGAGTGAAAAAAGTTTACCCCATCAAAATTGGATGAAATGGGGCTTCCAAGAATGCAAACTGGCTAACCTTTTTTGGGAAAAAAACATGGAAAAATATCCCTTGGGCTAAATTTGGCCCCTAAAATTATCCTTGTAATGGATTTAGTACCTTGGTCATCAACCACATGAACGTACTAGGTTCATTAGTCAATCTAACTGGCATGACTAACCACTCATACAACCTTTCCTTCGTCTTGAATGTTGTCTTCCATTCATCTCCTTCTCTAACCTGAATCTGGTGATAACCGCTCTTCAGGTCGATCTTCGTGAGGTACTTTGCTCCACTCAAGCAATCCATCAATTCGTCCATTCTCGATAATGGAAACCAATACTTGATCGTGATATTGTTGTTAACTCTAGAGTCTGCACACATCCTCCATTATCCACCCTTCTTTGGCTCTAATATTGCTGGTACCATGCAAGGGCTCAGGCTCTCTGATCAATCCTCTGTCCAACAACTCTTGGACTTGTCTATTGAGTTCCTGATCCTCTTCCAGATTCATTCTATGTGGTACCTTGTTTGGAAAACTCGATCCTGGAATCAAGTCGATATGATGGGATATGCTTCTCGTCGGACATCGAGCATCTTTTCGACTTTGATCGTAATCCTCTCCATTGTCGACCTTTCGACAGATGGCCCCTTCAGAATGATAGCAAAACATCTTGACTGCTTTTTCCAATAGTTTCTCTCACCTTGCTTATAGTCGGCTCGGTCCTCCTGTTTCGGCTTCAGAGTTCTCTGGGTGCCATTTTTCCACACTGTGACTATGTTGACTCGACCATCATAGATCATATTCCGATCATATTTCCATGGTCTTCCTAACAATAGATGACATGCGGCCATCGGGATTACGTCGCACAGTACACTGTTTTCAATATTTCCCACCTTGAAGTTAATTAGGCACTGTCTGGTCACCTTCACATGGTGTCCTTTCTACAACCATGAGATCTTGTATGGATTTGGGTGTTCCCAACATCTCAAACCCGCTTTGTCAATGACATCTATCGACACAAGATTCTCTGTACTTCCACCATCAACTATGGTCTTACAATACCACTTGCCAATCCGCACTTTGGTTCGAAAGATAGCCTTTCACTGTGACGGTTCTTTCTCATCGCATCGGTCATCATGAGCCAACATTCTCCTGGTCTTCATGGATTGACCTTCTCTTTTCCCATCCTCATTGTTGTCGGATGTCGACTCCGCCCTTTCATCGACTTTCTCATCTCTTCGATGTATGGGTTTCGATTCCTCTGCACAATGTAGGTTCTCTGGGAATTCATATGCCTTGTGTCTGACTCCTCAACACTTGTAACAAACCACCCCTGTTCTGTTAGATTTATTTTATGTTGGACCAGTTCATCCATACGCACCTCGATCGCGTGTCTATCGACCATCGCATTGGTTCTCTTTCATTTTCTCTCTAGTTGATGTCCCTTCCTCTCATCGATTGTCTTTGACGGATTCTCTACTAGTTCCGCTACTTTGGCCTTTCACGGAAATAATCTTCAACCCTCGACGAGTCACCCTACCTCTAGTCGATGCAGCCTTCCTCGATAGTTTCTCTTCTTCCTTCAGAGCTAACTGGTAGACTTCACTGACTGCTTTGAACCTTGACAGGCTCAACTCATCTTGTATGGCATACTTCAATCCATTTACATATCTTATGATATCTTCTTTTGCTTCTCCGGTCTGACCCAACCTTATCGAGAATCTATAGAACTCTTTTATGCACTCTTTCACGCTCATCTCTTTTTGTGGAAAGTTATACAACTTCTGGAATAAGGAAATCACATAGTCACCTAGTGAGAACTTCCCTTTCAGGTTGGAGAATATCCTGTCCCAAGACTTGATCTTTTCCTTTCCCTTCTTGACTATGTCAGCCTGCACATTGTCCCACCACAATGAAGCATGACCCTTCAAAGTCAAACACATAGTCTTAGCGTGTCTAGGATCCTCGATCTGTTCAATGTCGAAGTATTTCTCCATTTCTCTAAACCAATCGATCAAGTCTTCTAGATCCAGACATCTTGAGTAGGTACGTACATCTATCTTTTCCCTACCTCTCATCTCGTTTAAAAGCTTGATGAGTTTATCTTCTTGTTCTTCTCCTACTGCTTCGCATGATTCCACCTCTTTGACCTCCTCGTTGTTGTGGTCTAATGCATCAGGAACGGATCCATGCCTTTGGCTTTCTTTGATTGCTACAAATTCACTAGTAAAACTTTACATTGTTTGCATGCACTCGTCAAACATTTCACAATCAACCATGACTATAGAGCCATGCACTCTTTGTCCAACTCCTTGGACATTAATGCCTCTGTGAACCATTTTCAACCATAGCTAAAACTCTCACTCACCCAATTGCAACCGGACTTTCACAAGTCGTGCACAACTATACCCAACTGCAGTTGGATCTGTTCTACGCACCTAACAATGGGTTCACTTCGAGCAGTGATACCAATTGACACTCTCCTTCTCACATGATGCCTTAACACCACTAGACTCTTTCCGGGCTCTGATACCAATTGACACAAGGTCAGTCACCTGGACCTTCTTGCTTAACGATACACACAACACATGCAATGCTCGCATAGAATGGGTGTAAACAAGATGCCAGAAGCTGGCTTCCATTACTTCAATCAAATTATGGTTAAAATGTGAAATGCAAGGAAATGTAAAACAACTAATCCATTGACCTTAGCCTCATACAATATACAGAAGTAAAACCGTGTTCTCTGTGTATGTGATCCTCTCCTCCTCCTAGACTTTTGCTGAATGCTAGAATGAATGATCAATGAGTGATGAGCGATATCTATTCCCCTAACCTGAACTCTCCTCCACTGTGCATGCGCACTACTATTCTACCCTGTTGCTGCTCTACTGCTCATCCCGAGATCCACTCCATTCCCCGAGCCACCTTTCCTCTATCCACCGAATCCTCCAAATCCTGTAGACCTACAATTGTCAATTCCCTCTAGTTGTGTTGCACAACCTCTGCCCATGTAGACATCTCTCCTGATCCCAACCACCTTCTTAACTACTCATAACTTCCTTAGCAACCCCGAACGGCTACCAAGTATGTTGCCTTGACTTCAAAGCTAATCCAACTCTGCTACACTAGTCGGTCCCAGCACTGACCTCGACCATACTATCTTTCATCATCCTTTGACTTACCCATCGGCTTTACTTCGCATCTTCGGCTTCGCCAGTCCGCCCCTTCCTCCACGCTTGGCTTCCATCTCAAACTTGTTGATGTCATTGTTCGACAACATGTCGACACTCAACCTCTTCCACTACAACTCTGTCGTCTATCAACCTGAAACATGTCGACACTCGACCTTTGTCCTCCTGTCAACTCACCTTGACAGCTTCCAATTGAATACATGGATTTTGAGAGCCAGTATCCCTTTCACACCAGTTGTCATCGAAAATCCCCCTAGTCAACGCTTTATGTCGATTAACTTCGACTATTTTTCCTAGGCCCCCGATGCTCCTGCATCACTATCTCAACTTTGAGTTTTTCTAAAAGGTATTTTTTTGGGGGGGGGGAATGATAAGGTATATGTCTTTGTGGATGTTTCCTTTGAGTTCCTAAATGATGAAATCAACCTAGAAAAACCAGTAGACATATAGATAAAAAATAGTAAGAGTGCAACATTATTTTTCAAAAATAAATTTATTATTTTATAACTATTTTTAATTATCTAAGTGATTAAACCTCAAAAATAGTATACCAAGAGTTGGTCCATCTTTTAGAAGTCTTAATGAAGCGATCATGAACTGGTACTTTTTTTATAGCCTGTAGAGGTTGGTGTCTAGTAGTGAAACATACAATTTTTTTTTTAAATGCTTAAGAAACAAAAAAGTTATGGAGGAAACACCGCCAGTGTGCTTTTTGAGTTAGGGAATAATGACACAATTATATATATATATATATACTTACACATTTAGAATCTGCAAGAAAATGTTATTTGGGTGTAAAATTTCATAAAAAATGATTTTGTATCATACAACTGTGGTAAAACACATGCATATTGGGAAAATGGATGAAATTCCCAATTAGATATGGTTTACCATATTCCATTGCACAGGATTTGTTTATGCAAATCTAAATCTGAAGCAGATAGATAGGAATATGGATGACACATGAGCATGTGAAGAGGCTTGATTTAGGTGGTAAAAAGCATGAGCAAATTTTGTTTAAATTCAAATTTCCCTTTCCCACCCATCTGGGTGCCATGGAAACCAAAATGCATGCATGTTTTACTCGCATTTTATAGAGTTAAAACATGCATGTGTTTTGTAGAGATAAAACACATGTGTGATGTTATAGATATCAAATTTACCTTAAGGGTAAGGGGGAAGAGGGATGTTCGTGGAGAGAAAGAGATAGAAATCAAGGTTGGGGGTATGAGTTTAGGGAGTATTAGGGTAGTTAGAGGGAAGAGAGTGTATAGGGTGGGAGTAGAGAGAAAGATGGGGGGGTGGTAAATGATAAGGGGAGGGATATTAGGAAAGACAAAGAGAGAGACGGCTAGAGGTAGAGGCAATATGAGAGATACAGAGATAGGGGTAGTTGGAGGGGGAGTATGAGAGAGCAAGAAAAGGGTGAATGAGGTGGTTATGTGTAGGGAGAGTATGAGAGGGGTTAGGAATATAGAGGGGGGAGGTTAGGGGTAGTGAGAGGATGAGAGAGAGAGGGGGATGTTAGGGGATTGGGGGAAAGAGAGAGAAGTGGGGGTGAGGTGTAGGTTGAGGAGTAGGGGGAGAAAAAGAGGGAGAAATGGGGTTAGCAAGGATTATGGGGAAGAGGAAGGAGAGAGTTAAATAATACGAGGGGGAGTTAAAGGTAGGGGGAGGAGTAGAAGGTTGAGATATTGAGAGAGGGATTTATTACTTGTTAGAGAGAGAGAGAGAGAGAGAGAGAGAGAGAGAATATGGGGTATTAGGGGATTGGGGGCTAGGGGAAAACAAAGGAGAGTAGCAGGGAAGTTAGGAAGAGAGAAGGGGGGCCTAGGGATACTAAGAGTGTGTGTGCGAAGGTGGGGATGTTAAAGGGTTGAGAGAGAGAGATACAAAGAGGTGGGTTTTAGGCATAGGTGGAGGAGTAGGAGAGAGAGAGAGTGAGAGAGTGAGAGAGGGGGTTAGTAAGGGCTAGGGGGAAGAGGGGAGGGAGAGTGATAGGAGAAGGGGGGGTTTAGAGGTAAGGGGAGGGGGGAGTGTATAAGAACCCAATACTCGCAATAGTCTCTTGGGATATGGCGTTTGATTTAAAAAAAAAAAACTCATTCAACATCCTAAACATGTTATAATATTGGAGAAATCTCTCGAGGATATACAATATTAAACACTAATATTTTTCCTTTCAATTTAACTTAATAATATTTCTTTACGTGCCATTTTATAGAAGTAGTGCAAGTGTAACAAGTCTCCTTTATTATCAACATCCTCTTCTTTAGATTTTAAAGGAAAGCATAACATCAATAGCTTACTCAAAGACTTACAACATTAGAGTAGATTAGATACTCTTATAATATTATGGAATAAGATGTTAATTACTATTAAAGACATATGTAAAAGGGTTAATCTCTACACGTATTCAACCATATGAATAACAAAAAAAGTAATACATTCATATCTCAAGAAGTTTACATTCACACTCTAGTCAACTCCTCTATTCAAATTACTCCATTCATAATTGAGTTATATTCTTGCAATGCATATTAAAGCCTACCAAATGCATGTTATAATCTTTATAACTTACAACTTCACTTTCATAACACCTTTATTATGCTAAATCAATACATAGCTCAACATAGGAGATATTACACTCTAACATATTTCGATTGATGACCTCCATAGGCACCTTATACCATGTAAAGACTAGAATGCTAGATTAATGTAGAATAGTAACACCATATATATTATACAATTTAGTAACCACATTTACTATGAGAATAAGGTAATATAAATCTTTCATTAATTTCAAGTCATCTAAATAATACATGTGTAATGAATAATCTCAACAAGCTTGCCATATTTTAAAGCAAAAAAACAGTTCTCCATCATTTACTAATTACTTTTACAACCATACATGAGCAAGGGAATTCATCAACATAAATTGAGCTTTATTAAGGTTGTGAAACATTGATAAGGAAACAACTACAAAACACTTATATGATTTTCAAGTAGACCTTCAGTGACTAAAATCTTGACTGGCAACATTCCACCCTGCCATTTAACTCTCTATCCGGAGTATGTTTTCCCGCTAAGAGGTCACTCTTGAGATGGGAATGAATCCACTAAGTAGAAGAAAGGAAATCTATGAAATACTGCACCTTAATTGAAACTTTTTGGATTAATCTTTAAGATATATATACCAAAATATATGTGTAATTTCGAAATCCCTCTTTTTAAAACACACACAAATCATAACATCGATACCCATCAAATATGGTTAACTAACTTAATTAATAAATAAAACCCCTAATAGGTTTTTAACCCTCTTCCCCCCCCTCCCCCTCTCCTCCTCCTTCTCTCCTTCCCCTCACCATACCCCTGCACCTCCCTCCTCGTTTTCCTCCCTCTACTCCATCCCCTATGCCTTTAAGCCCCCCCCTCTCCATCCTCTCTCTCCCTCCCCCCTATGCCCCTCCTCATCCTCCCTTTGCATTCCCCTCCCCCCCTCCCCAGCTCCTTGACCCTCCCCACTCTCGATCTAACTACCTCTCAACCTACCTCTCTCTACCTCTCAACCTCTCCATTCTGCTCCCTCTCCTCTCCCACCCCCACTGCCCCATCCTTAACCTCTCCCTCTCCCTCCCACCAACACTTAGCCCCCATCTTTACCCACCCTCTCCCTCCCCTTACACCTCTCCCTATCCCCCACTTACCCTTCCCCTTTCCCCCCTCTCCCTATCCCCCACTTACCCTTCCCCTTTCCCCCCCCCCCTCCACCTCCCTATCTCTCCTCATCACCCTCCCCTCCCCTTCTCCCACTCCCTCTATCCCTCTACCTCACCCTCCCAATGCCACTACCACTCTCCCACTCCATCTCCACCCTCCCTTCTCTCTCCCTTCTTTCCCTCCCAATACCCCTCCCCCTTTCCTAATCCCCCCCCCCCTCATGCTCCCTCCCCCCTCACCCACTCCCTCTCATTGTCTTCCTCCCCCTCCCATTCCCTTTCCTTCACCCTCCTTATTCCCCCTCCCTCCCACTAACTCTTCCCCTCTCCCTCCCTCTCTCCTCCCCTTACTCACCCTACCCATCCCCCTTCTACTGATCCCTCTATCCCTCTGCCTCATCCTTCCTTTGCCACTACCACTCTCCCTCCTCCATCTTCCCCCTCCAATATATATCTCCATATACACCTTCCATATGCCTCCACTTCCAAAAAACCTCCCTCTCCCCCTCTGCTCTATCCACTACCCCTCCCCCCTCCCACTCTCCCCTCCACCTCCCCTTATTCCTCACTCTCCCACTGCAACTCTTTCCCATTCCTCTCCCCTCCCCCTCTCTCTCCTACTACCCATCCCCCCTCCCCCCCCTCCTCCCCCCTCCCACCCACATTGTCCCTACCACAGCTCCCTCTCCCTCCCAATACCCATCCCCACCTCCCTCTCCCATTGCCTCCCCCCTCCATCTACCTCACCCCTTCCCCTCCCCTACCCCCACCTTGCTCCCTCTTACCCTCTTCTCCCCATTCCCCAACCCTCTCACTGCTACTCCCCATTCCACCCTCCCTCCCCCCTCCTCCTCCCTCTATCCCCCCTCCTCCCTCTCCCCATACCCTTATCCCTCCCCCTCTCCTTAACCTCTCCCTCCCTTTTTCACCCCCCTCTCTCCCTACCCCATCCTGATCCCTCCCCCCTATCCTCCTCCCTTTCTACCTGTTTGCTTCCTTCCCCCCCTCTCCTCCCCCTTTCTCTCTCCTCTTCCCTCTCACCTTCCCTATTGTTCCCCTCCCATCCCCTCCTTCCCCTCCCTCTACCCATTTACCCTCCCCTTCCCTCCCCCCCTCCCATGCCCTACCATCCTTAGCTCTCCCTCTCCCTCTCCGTCCTCATCTCCATACCACTCCCTTCCTCTCCCCTCTCCCACTCCTTCCTCTTCCTCCCCACCATAACGCATCTCCTCCCTCACACCCCCTCCTTCACCCTCCCCATGATCCTCCCCTCTGTCTCCCACTCCTTCCTCCCCCTCTCCCTCTAACTCTACCTCCCTTCTCCCACCCACTCCCTCTCCCCTTGCCCCTCCCCCTCCAACTCCCTCCTCCCTCTCCTTCTCCCACCTCCTCAACCTCCCCAATGCACCCCTGCCCCTCCTGATCTCCCACTCAAACCCCTCCCTCTACCTCTCCCTCCCATGTCGCTCCCACTTGCTCACCCAACCCTCGCTTCCTCTCCCCATCCTGATCACCCAATCCCACTCATCTATCTACCTTGTGCCCTCTCCCCTCACTTTTTTCTCCCACTCCCTCACCCATCCCTCCCTTCCCCTCTCCCTCTCCATTCTATCCAACCCTATGTCTCCCACTCCACCTTTCCCCCTTTCCTCTCAATCCCTCTTTCCCTTCTCTGTCATCTTCCCCTTCGCCCTTTCCCATTTCTTCAACATCCCTCTTCCCCCTTATCCCTCACCCCTCCCCCTTCCATCTACCCCTTCACACTCCCCCTCCTACTTCCCCTCCCTTCCCACTCCCCCTCCCCCTCCCTCCCCACTTAACCTCTCTACCCCTCTCCATCTCCTTGCCCTCGCCCACACTTGATTTAACTACCTATCAACCTAACCCCTATCTCCCTCTCGACCTACCCCCTTCCACTCCCTCTCCCTCTCCCAACCCCACTCCCCCATCCTTAACCTCTCTTTCTCCCTACCACCAACACTTATCCCCCATCTTCTCCCACCCCTCTTCCTCCCAATTCCCCTCCGCCTATCCCCTTATCCCCCACTTACCATTCCCCCTTTCCCCCTCCCACTCCCCCTTTCCTATCTCTCCTCATTACCCTCCCCCTCACCTTATCCCCCTCCCTCTATACCTCTACCTCACCCCTCCCAATGCCATTACCACTCTCCCACTCCATCTCCACCTCCCCTCTTCTCTCCCTCTTTCCCTCCTAATACCCCTCCCTCTCTCCCAATACCCCCCTCATGCTCCCTCCCCCTCATCCATCCACTCCCTCCCCACCCTCTTCCTCCCCCTCCCATTGCCTCTCCCTTCACCCTCCCTATTACCCCCTCCCTACCACTAACTCTCCCCCCTCTCCCTCCCTCTGTCCCCCCCTCACATCACCCTACCCCCTACCCCCTCCTCACTCCCTCTATCCCTCTGCCTCACCCTCCATCTGCCACTACCCACTCTCCCCTCCTCCATCTTCCTCCCACTACTACTCTCTCACCCTCTCCCTCCACTTCCCCTCTGCCTCACTACCTCACTATCCCAACTACCCCTCTTGCACATACATCTCCCTTGCCCTCTCTTTCCCACTACCCATCCCCCTTTCTCTCTTGCCCCCTCCCACACATCCCCCTCACTCTAAATAACCCTCTTCCTTTTTCCCTCACTCTCCCCCTCCTCTCTCCCTTCCCCACCCCCTACCCATACTTTCTCCCCCTTCCTCTCATCCCCCACCATCCCATCACCTCTACCTCTACTACTCCCTCTCCCTCCCCCTCTCCCCTCTCCTAGCCCTCCCTCTACCCATCCCCCTATCCCTAACCTCTCCCTGAAACTCCCTCGCACATAGCTCCTCCCCCCTACAAATCCCCTCCCCTCTCTCTCATCCATACTCCCCCTCCCACACCTCCCTCTCCCTTCCATTACCCCCCCCTCCACCTCTCCTCAATACCCCCCCCCCCCCCCCGCCCTCTCCTCCTCTCCCACTCCATCTCCTTTCTCCTCCCTCACCCTAACTTGTTTCCTCTTCCCCACCCCCTCAAATCCCCCTCCCTACACCTACCTCCCCTATACACATCCCCCTTTTCCTCTCCCACTCATTCCCTCCACCACACCCTATCCCCAATACCCATCCCCCTATCTCTCTCCCTCTCCCCTCTCCCCTCTTGTGCCCTCCCATCCCATCCTCCACCTCCCTCTCCCCTTTCTCCCTCCCTATCCATCACCCTCCTGTTCCCTCCCATCCTTATTCGTCCCTCCCCAATCGCCCTTTCCAACACTCCCCCTAACCCTCTCTCTCCCCTCCTCTCCCCCTCCCCCATCCCTCCCTCTCCTCCTTTCTCTCCCTCTCCCACTCCCCCGCAACCCTCCACCCCCATCCCCTCTACCCCACTGCCTCTCCTCTTGTCTCCATCCCACTGCCACTTCCCTAACATAATCCCTCCCTTCCCCCTCCCCCCTCCTTAAATTACCCCCTCCCTCTCCTCTCCTCCCTCGCTTACGACCCGCCATCCTCCTCCGTCCCCCTCTCCCTCTGCCTCTCCATCTCCCTCTCCCCCCCCTCTCTCTCAACCTCTACTACCCATGAATGTACCCCCACCCTAACTTCCCCCCCCTCTAACCCACCTCTATGCCTCCCTCTCTCCCTCCCTCTCTCCTCTCCATCTCCCTCCCCCTCTCCACTCCCCCTCTCCCCAATCCCCTCCACTCCCCTCATGCCTCTATCTCCCACTCCCCCCTCTGCCTTCTTGCCTCTCCCTCCCCCTCAATACCCCCTCCCCTTCCCACACTCCCTTCTCGTCCCTCTCATTATCCCTTCCCATTCCCCCATCCCTCTCCCTCCCCCTCTTCCCATACATCATGTCTCCTCCTCTCCCCATCCCTCTTATCTCGTACTCCCCCTCCCTGTCCCCCTTCTCCCTCCCCTCCCTCTACCCCATTCCCATCCCCTTTTGACCCACATCCCTACTGACCCCCTATCTCCACCCAGCCCCTCTCCCTCTCTCCCCCTCCTCCAACCTCTCTCCCTCTCCTTCTCTAGCATCCTCATCTGGCCACCCCCTCTCCCACCCCTCCCTCTACCCCTCTTCCTCTTCCTTTCCCTTTCCATCCCCCCTCCATCCTCTCACCCTCTACTAACAATGCCTTATACCACACTCTCCCTCCCCCTACCACTCCGCCTCTCCCTCTCTCCTCCCACTCTCCCCATCCCCTCACCTCCCTCTCTCCCTCCATATATCCTCTCCATCTCCCTCCCCCTTCGCCTCTCCACTCCCTCTCTCCCAATCCCCTCCACTCCCCCACGCCTCTGTCTTATCCTCGCACTCACTCCCCCCTGGCCTTCCCTCTCTCCCTACTCCTCCCTCTCATTTATTCCTCCTTATTACCCCATCCCTCTCCCTCCCACTCTCCCCATCCCTATTGTCTCCTCCTCCCCTCCCCCTCCCACCCCCTTTCTCACTCTCACTCCCCCCTCCACCCCTACCCGTCTCCCTTCCCTTTCCACCCACATCCTTACTCCCATCCTCTCTCCCCTACCCTTCTCCCTCCCCCCCTCCTCCATCCTCTCTCCCTCTCCTTATCTCACATCCTAGTCCCCCCCATGCCCTCCCTCCCCATCCTTGTCCTCCCTCTCCCTCTCACTCTCCCTCTCCCTCTCCTCCCCTCTCTCTCTCACCCTCTACTACACACGCCCCTACCCACCCCTCCAACCCACCTCTCTACCCCTACCTCTCTCCTCTCTACCTCAATCACCCCTCTCCACTCCCCCTCCTCTCCCCCCCATGCCTCTGTCTCCCCCTCCCTCTGTACCCTCTCCCTCCCCCTCACTCTCCTTTCCCCTTCCTCTCTCCCTACTCCTCCCTATCATTATCCCTTTCCCTCCCCACCTCCCTCCCCCCTCGCAATCCCTCTCATCTCCCCCTTCTCCCTCCCCGTCCACATCTCCCCATCCCTCTCCTTATCCCACCTCCCCCTTTCCCACCCCTCCCTCTACCCGTCCCCCTCTCCACCCCTCCCCTTCCTTCTCTCCCTACTCTTCCCTCTCATTCTCTCTCCCTGTTCCCCCATCCCTCTCCCTCCCCCCTCTCCCCATCCCTCTCCCTCCACCTCTCACCATAACCCCCCGTCTCCTCCCTCCCTCTCACTCTCCCTCTTCCCCTTCTCCCTCCCCCTCATTACTACCCATCCCGATCCCCCTTTCCACCCACATACTTACTCCTCCTAGCTCTTCGCTCGCTCCTCTCCCTCTCCCTTCCCCTCTCCGCCCCCCCTTCCCTCTCTCACCCTATACAGGCCCACGCCTCTACCCCACGCTCCCTCTCCCTACCCCTCCAACCCCCCTCCCTATCCCTATGTCTCACTCTCCCCCTCCCCCTCAACCTTCTCTCCCCCCCCCCTCCCCATTCCCTTGCCCCTCCCTCTCTCACAAACCCTCTACCCCCTTAATCTACCCCTCCCCTCTATATCCCCCTCCCTCTTTCCCTCTCTCTAACACGAGCTCCTTCTACCTTCGCCTTTCATTCACTTCGTTATTACCTTATTAAAATAGTTGTATTTAAGTTCATTTAGGCTAGTTAATTATAGAAGCAAGGATCTCTGGAATTCATTTATTAGGTATATGTGGACATGTGATCAATTTTTTTAGAAAAGGATAAAGGGTTTTGGATTTTAAAATTTTATTATATACTTATATATATATATATATAAATATATATATATATATTAAATTTATGTTATGAAAAAATGCATATATTTCTTAAACATGATTTAGTTAACAAATTCATTATAATTTCATATAAAATAACTATAACATATTCAGAATAAATAAAGAAGTAAAATACAACACAACAAAAAATAAACATTTCATTTGAATAGGTATTCAAAATAAAACATAAACAAATATTTCATTCCGAGAAGAATCCAACAAATAAGAGAAATGATTTTTTTAACATAAACAAGTAATTATGTAATAAAAAATAGAGGGTTTCCAACCGAATCTAGTGTATTATTTTCAATGTTGAATTTAATCCCAGGTAAAACTATAAAGTTTTATATATCTACATTTAAAGTTTAATCATACCATTACTATATTTTCCCTTTTAGTAGGAACACCAAAACCTAAGGATAAAATAAATAAATAAAAACAAAGAGTAAAAAGAAACTATAAAATGGGTTGTGGAGGTTACTGTATACATTTTTCCACATTCAATATTAAAATCCAACTTAGAAATATTAGAATAGTTTCGTTCCTATACCCTACAGCCCTACTTGGTTTGTAACACGGTGTCCTCTAGAAGGATCCACACCACCCATCGAATGTGTTTGTATGTAGTTTAGTTGAAATGGCTACTAGGCCCACGTTTCGTTGAAATGGCTATTGGGCCCACGTTTAACCTTTTTTCCACCAATTATGCTGTTGAAAGTTATGACTACATAATTGTTTGCAACGTAAGACCATCCAATTTCTGCTGCAATTCTACTCTATGTAAACAATTTAAGAAGGGTAGGAAGTAAATGGGATCTGAGGAAAAAAGGTCGAGGCGGGCTCCAATAGTCGTCATTTGGAATAAAGGATGAGGAGGTGTCAAATAAGAAGTTGAAGAGATTTTTTCCGAATCGTTCGCATGCATATTTGATCTACACAAATTAGTGGGGAGCTATTTCTATACCACTTGATAGTGGTATTGCTCAGCGGTTTCCTTCGCACATTGTTTTGGTTTATACCGCAACAACTTTACCTATTCATTTAAGATATCAACATGTACTTTCCTCAATGATCTTTTGAAATGCGTGTCCCAAAAAGATAATAAGATTCTCGCATGGAGATTTTTATAATAAAAAAGAATTGTAAATTAAAAGAACAAACTATTTAGAAACTAAAACAATGTAAAATTACATACTAATGAATATCAACATATCAGGATTGTGTCCTCATTGCTGTGTCATACAATCCTTACTCCTAAATCATTTTTCCTGAAAATGAAATTCCAGAAAGAAAAAATAAATATTCTCTTCAGTTAATTGAACACTGTTATGTCCTGAAATTTGGCTATATTGAGAATGCATGAATTGACTCACCTTTCTCAAACAGAATTGGTTGAGTAATGTTTGTTGAACCCCAAAACATAAATCCGTCTAATGTATTTCCCGGTGAAACCCTTATTTCCGCCTGGTTAAACCCTTAGATTCCCATAACACCATTAAGGAGTAGGCAGCTCACTGATCGTATTCCACGCTCAACTTCACCATGACCTCTGGCTTCCTTCACCGTGACCTTCAGCTTCCCTCACCGCGGCGTTCTGCTTCCTTCACTGCCGCCTCAACTTCCATCACCGTGGCCCTCTGCTTCCTTCACCGTGCCCTTTGGCTTCCTTCCGTGCCTTTCAGAGATTAGGTTTCATAACTACACAGATTGAAAGACATAACACTTCATAGTGATGAAGGCGCACCAAATGATCACTGTACATACCGAAGAAAAAGGAGGAGAGCCGAGCACTAAAAATGCAAGGCATTAACGATTATTCAAATAAACAAAAACATCAATGATTTCACTTTAATGTTGAAAACTGACGATTCCCACGTCATCATCTTTGAGGCCGTTGGCTACCAAATGGTAATAAAAGCTATAACGATAACATTATTTAAATTTATGTTAATTTAAGGTTGTCACATTATTATCTGAAGAAAAGAAAGCATTAACTAAAAAAATCTAAACTCATTTCTATCAATGTTTTTCAATGAAAACCGAAAACTATGAAAGGTAACTAAGAAATGTTTAGCGACCAGATCAATTAATCTTAAGAAATGCCTATTTACGTGGCATCAATCGAGCTTATCTTTTAGACTGTGAAATCTTATAATTAATTTTAAAATCCTAATTCTTACTCAGCAAAATTATTAATTAATATTAAAATATATAATTACATTTTAATTATTTTTTTAAATATGAAAATTACAAAATTTAAAGTTTATTAATATAAAAATTAATTTAAAATAAAATGACACTATTTGTAACCGTGATCATTAATATAAAGTAGCATATCATAATAGTTATTATTATTTGTATGATTGGTTATTAATATGTTTAAATAATATAAATAAAATATAAAGAAAAATGTAGTTTATTATTTTTCAATTTTATTTTATTATTAATTTTAATTAAATATATATTTGCATTAAAATACTTTTTTATTATTAATTGTAAAAATATTTTATTTTTCTTCATTAAAATATTTTTTATAAAAACATTTTTTTTTTCTTCATAAACAAGGATTTAAAAAATATATTCAAATATAAATTATTTATTTGATAAAAAATTATTAAATAATATTTTACTAAAATTAAATAAAATTCTTCTAATTAATTAATAACCAAATAACCCTTTACATAATCAAAAACAACAATAGATATATGATTTTTACTTATCGAAACATTATTATAATGTTGGTTCATTCATTCATATATATGTATAGAAGATAGATTGTTTAAAAAATAATTTATGTACACTTTAATTAATAACAAAATATCCTCTAAATAATAAAAAAAATACAAAAGATATATGATTTTTTTATTTATCACATTGTTATTATAATTCCCTTTCATTATAAATTTTACTTTTATATATGTTTATGTTGGTTATCCATTATTTATATATGTTTATCCATGTTTGGTCATCCATTCATATGCCTATAAAAGATAATTTATGTACACTTTAACAATAATGGTATTAAAAATACATAGTATATATATACCTTTTATATTAAAGTTTAATCATTAATGTATTATATATACAAATGTTAATAATATATTAAAAAAATTAAGTATGCATATAATTTTTAACAATAATGGTATAGAAAATACATAGTATATATATACGTTTTATATTAAAGTTTAATTATTAGCGTATTATATATACAAATGTTAATAATATATTAAAAAATTTAAGTATGCATACAATTGATATAGTATGAATGTTGAGATTAATAATACGTGTTAATATTTTCACCTCATTAACAAATTATTATAAAAATACTTAGATTATTATTTTCAATATCCCTTACATAACATTTATAATGCAAAGAGTATCTAAAAAGTCAAGCAAGATCATACTGAATAGAATGATTCTTTAATTTGGATTCATAATGAAGGCTTTGTCACTAGCAACTTTTCATATTTTCACGGAATCATCGTATCCCCTCCATTCTCATTACAATTCAAGTCGGCCTTGTTGGACATCGTGGCACGAACTCTTTTTTACTTAACTTACCCTTCGAGTAGCGGGACATTAATGATGATAATATAATTATTAGATTATCAAAATAGTTGTATTTTAGCTCTTATCGGGAAATCTGCAATATGTTAATTAGCTTGCACCAATTGCCTTAGAAAAGGTTGCTTCCGATCACATGAATCAATAATAATTCAAAGTGCACTCAGAGTTAGGCCCTTTCTTATTGATATATAAGTTTTTTACTCGAATTAATCTCCAATCATGACCTTTCTTATTGATATATAAGTTTTTTATTCGAATGAATGTCCAATCATTACCCCTCTAGGATGCATAATATACAATTTCTTGACATTTTTGACCCTCTAGGATGCATGATATACAACTTCTTGATATTTTTGTATTTCTATGAGGGTTGTTAGTTAAAAATGTTAAAAAAATTTACGATTAGTTTTTTAATGTGGAATTTAAATTGCATGATGATGATAATTATTAATGTTTAATGTGACCAACTTTGATCTATGATGTCTTCAAAATAGTAAAGAATTGTATGGTTTTCTTTAGAAATTTATTTATTTATTAAGAACTTTTAAGAGAAGCATTAATAGATAACCATAATTGTGATCATTCAAAAGGTTAGGAAGGTTTAGTATTTTAGAAAATATTTGAAAATTGTGACCTAATGTGGGTGTAAGCAGGGCATTCTATGAGAACAAGGGAAAACATTGCTTAACTCCTATATTACAATTAATTTCTTCTTACCATCATTTAGTTTTCCTAAACTTTATAATATCATTCTTATACAACCTTATCACAATACCTCTCAACTTGAAAGGAAATTTTATCTCTTATAATCTATTCCAAAGGCTAATTGTGTGTGTCGTGTCAAATGTTTTTCTAAAGTGAACAAAGAAAGACAAAAAAATGGGTTTTATTGTGACACTCATTAGAAAACAAAATGTCCATAGTTGAATGAGAGATCCTAAATATTCCCTAACCTCTACCTCTTTTTCAATGAATTTCGAGCCATAGGTTGGTCTTTTTATTTTCTAGAATAAATCCATATAACTCATCTAAAAGGACTCAATCAAATGGTCCTATAATTAGTTGGATTGTTTTTATCTCCAATTTTAAAAATAACAACAATGAACCTTTGTGTCAAGGTTTAGGTAAACCTTGCTTGAATGTTAATTTGAATAACTTGTGGGTATGAGGTATGAGGACAGTTGCACCAAATGTTTTTAAAATTTATATCAGGTAAGGTTCAATGTTCTTATATTTAACTTTTGCAAGTTTCTTAAGCCAAAATTCTATTTCTTGTACATAGAAGACATCTTACTTTGTAGAAAGGATTTGAATATTGTCCGTGACATCAAGGGATTCACTAACCATTCCAAGCTAGGAATTTTTGTAACGTACCCTCAACACTTAAATTTTTTTTTTTTCTCATGTCTCAAAGGTATTCATGCACGCATGTTTCCATGACAAGAATCAAGAAATGACACTTACCTTCCCCATGAATGATGCTCATCTTGTTCATCACTAAATGCTTCACGCATATATCATCTTACATCGAAGTATATATGTACATCTTTCGATCAGTCTTCATTACATACATACATACATACATACATACATACATACATACATATATATATATTTATATATATATATATATCATCCCATATTCATTATCTTTACTTGATCTTGGTTCAATTTCTTTCACACGTTACAATGGATTTTCATCGCTGCTTAGTATAGTTTCATCCCTATTGTTAAACTTTGTTTGATTTAATTTTTATCTATTTTATCATATGCATAATAGATTAATCATGAGATCATTTTTGTTATTCTTTTCATGTCACAAAGATTTATACATTGCGCTAAACTATCCTTTCCTAGGAGTAAATGTGTATTGTACCAAAATCGAATCAGAGAGGATAGTTCGAATTTTTGCTAGGATCAAACCTTTCCAAACACCCCCTAATCTGCTCTAATTTCTTCCTAACAGGTCCAAATCAATACAAAAAAACCCAAATGATTCACCAATAGATTGCATGGATTTTCTATGGAAGTTTTACACACAAAAGCATAAGTGTGTACAACCTCAGTTCTAGATCTACAGATAGTTTAATGAACAACTCAAATATTCGAACATAACATGAGAAAATCACTGTGAATTTTATTTATGAAATGGATGTATCTATAAATACATGTTTGTATGGTATAGAAGATACAAATACATAGATATATCTATTGCAAAAACAGAGATGAAAGCATCTAGAAATCAACAGAGAGAAAGAGGGTGAAATGTTGCACCAAAAGGTAAATCTGCTCTAACTAGTGAACCCTCCATAGCAAAATTTTGACCCCAAATTGCATATATAATTCCTATAGTGATCCCTCCATTATATATGTGTGCAATACAACCAATACAATATCCTTCAATAATTTTTGATAGCCGTCGGTGCACCCTCCTCAACGATGATCTACCACAACAAAAATTGCCATCCAGAAGACAACAACAAAAAGACACGGCTACCAACCAAAATAAAAACACACCATCATGAACTTGAACCTACAAATGGACATGGATATGATATCCTTCAATGAATCTCTATAGAGATATCTGAGTGAATTCCGTCTTTCCAAAAAAGGGAGGAATCTTTCACCACCAAAACTGATTACAATTACAAGGGGAACATTTCCCAAGTATGACAAGCGCAATGGATCTAGAATTCAAAAGTAAAATGACCAAAATCTTCTTGATGTGTGTTCATTGGTTTATTTATTGACTCTCTCCTCATCCATCCACATGCTACTTGAAATTTCTCGTAATAATAACTAAAATATTCAATTTTAGGAGAGGATAATCCCCTATGACACTTCATCACCCTTGAGTTGTGACGCAAGTCACCCTATGGGATACTTTCTTGCTTAACAATACACATGAAACAAACCATAATGTTCACACAAACAAGGTGTAGAACAAGATGCCAGAAGTGGCTTATATTACTTCTTTGAAATCGGTTACAATGTAAAATAACTGTAAGCAAATAACTAACTACAATCGGCCTTAGTCATTACAACTTAGAAGTAACTGTGGTGTGTTCTCCCTGTGTGTCGACCTCACCCTCTCTTGGTTCGCCATGGAACTCTGAGCTATGGTTCGATCTCAAATCTCTGCACTCGACCGGTGTGACTCCTGTGTGTGTTGTTTCCAAGATTGTCACAATCCTGAGACACGCGTTCCCTTCCATTCGTTGATCCTGCCCAAATCCTGCGAACCTGCACTGTTAGCTTCTAGCCATGCTGCACAGCCTTTGTCCATGATGTCCTCTGTCATGTCCTTCACCAACTCACAATAACTGTCATAACTTCCTCAGAAACCTCGAATAGCTACTGGTATAGTCCCTTGACTTTTCTATCCTTCTGACCCTGCTACAGTAGTCAGCCACATCTCGACTATCCTGTCGATTCATTCCTTTCCCCCAATTCACTTGGTCTCACCACCCTATTGTGTCGTAGTTCGACCACTTGTCGACTACCTGACCTCTTATATCACTCGTCATCTATCGACCCTTTCTATCAATGCTTGACCTCTTGCGACATTTGTTATTTCTTCAGTCGGTCGCTCCTTGACTGCTTCTGCTCAACTTGTTGACTTTGACAAGTCAATCTGCTCCCCGCACCAGTGGTCATCAGCACTCCCACTGGTTGGATCCCTTCGGTCGATCAACTTCGACTAATCTTCCTAGGCCCTGATGCTCCTGCATCAGACTCCCTAGGTGAAAAAGAATTCGACTGCTCCGTAAGTCTCCTGAACTCCTCTTCGGAAATCCATGTCACTTCCTGCAACTCATCATTGGTCCATCACACCAAGTATTCATTCATGTGCGATCTACGAGTATGCCCCACTTCGCGCTCATCAATTACTTCTATGATCCCTTCTTCATGTCGGTCTGGAATCTGTTCTATCCAGTCGATACTTGTTCCTTCCCCTTTGCTACTGCTTGACCCTTCTTCAAACTTGTACAGTTCTGAGACATTGAACATTGCTGAAATGTTCAAGTCTTCCGGCAATTCCAACGCATATATATTGTCTAAAATCTTCTTCAGAATCCTGCATGGTCCTATCTTCTTCAACTTTAGCTTGATGTATGTTCCTATCGAAAATCGCTCCTTCCGTAAATATGCATAGACTAAGTCCCCCTCTTGGAATGACAATATCCTCCTCCTCCAGTCAGCTCTCAACTTATAGGCCGCATTACTCTTCTCGATGCGCTTTCGCACATTTTCATGAACTTCATGCATATGTTCTGCGAATGATTCTGCATTCGCGCTCTTCCTGGTTTCTGTCGACAATTTGACCAAATCTGCCACTACATGTGGACTCCTCCCCTAAACAATCTAGAATGGGCTTAATCCTGTCGATCAATTCACATAATTGTTATATGCAAAATCTACTTATGCCAATACATTTTCCCACTGCTTGGGTCTGTCGGCTGCTAAACATCTCAGAAGGTTTCCCAAACTTCTGTTTACAACCTCAGTTTGTCCGTCCATATGCGGATGATGTGCTGAACTAAACTCTAACTTCGTGTCGAGCTTCTTCCATAGGGTCCTCTAGAAATGCCCCATGAACTTTATATCTCGATCCAACATGATACTCTTTGGCAACCCATGCAACCTAACTATTTCCTTAAACAATACTACAGCAATTCCTGTGGCATCACTTGTTTTCTTACATGGTATGAAATGTGTCATCTTTGAAAATCTATCGACTACAACAAATATTGAGTCGTTCCCCTACTGAGTCTTTGTAATCCTAACACAAAATCCATGCTAAGATGCTCCCATGGGTTCTCTGGTACTGGCAATGGTGTATACAACCCCATGTTCTGACTCCTTCCCTTTTCCAATTGGCAAATTTGACATTGTCGAACCCATCATCCATCATCTATCGACATCCTTGGCCAAAAATACTTCTCCGCAACCAATGCTTTGGTCTTGTCAATCCCAAAGTGTCCTGCTAACTGGCCATTATGAAACTCTTGGATTAGGTTCTCTCTCACTAATCCTCTGTGAAGACACAACTGAATTCCCTTGAATAGGTAATCTTCTTGAATGAAATACTCAAATATGGATTTTTGTCGATGCTCCAAGGCTCTTGACAAGCCTTCCATTCCTTCACAAAATCTTCATCAGTCTCATACTATGCCTTTATCGACTCTATCTCTGTTGCCTGAACAGTCATCGTGCTCAACAACGCAACTCTCCTACTCAACGCGTCGGCAACTTTGTTCAACTTACCCGACCTATGTCGCAACACAAAGGTATATCTCTGGAGCAGCTCCACCCACTTCATGTGTCTTTGATCCAACTTCGACTGAGTATTCAGATACCTCAGTGCTTGGTGATCCGTGTATAACACAAATTCCTGCAGCAACAAATAATGCCTCCATTTTTTCAATGCTTGGATGATTGCATAAAATTCTGGTCATAGACTGAATATTTCTGCTTCGCTCCATTTAGTTTTTCACTGAAGAATGCAATTGGTCAGCCTTCCTAGCTCAACACTGCTCCAATTGCTATTCCACTTGCATCATAATCGACTTGGAAAACTTTTTCAAATTCTGGGAGTGCCAACACTGGGCTCTCAGTGACCTTTTCCTTCAAGTTGTCGAAAGATTCCTGGGCCTTATACATCCACTTGAACTAGCCCTTTCTCATGCATTCTGTTAATGGTGCACAAATCTGACTGAATCCCCCAATGAACTTCCGGTAGAAACTAGCAAGTCCATGGAAACTTCTCACTGTAGTCATACTTCTCACTACAATCATACTATTGCCTTCACCTTCTCGAGGTCCATCTCCAACCCTTTACCTGAAATTACAAATCCCAAGTACACCAATTCCTTCTTCATGAAGAAACACTTTTGCAGGTTAATCATCATCTTTTCTTCCTGCAATCTCTGTAGTACTTGTCGAACATGCTCCAAATGTTCTGACTTGGTTCGACTGAAAATCAGAATGTCGTCTAAATAGACTATGCCAAACTTTCCCAAGAATGGTTTCAGCACTTCATTCATCAACCTCATGAATGTATTGGGTGCGTTAGTCAATCCGAACGGCATGACTAACCACTCATACAACCCTTCCCTTATCTTGAATGCAGTCTTCCATTCATCTCCTTCTCTGACCATAATCTAGTGATACCCACTCTTTAGGTCTAACTTCGTGAAGTATGTCACTCCACTCAAGCAATCCATCAAGTCATCCATCCTTGGCAATGGAAATCGATACTTGATCGTGATCCTGTTGATGGCTCTGGAGTCGGTACACATCTACCATTCCCCGCATTTCTTTGGTGTCAATACTGCTGGTATTGCACACGGGCTCAAACTTTCGTGGATCAACCCTTTGTCCAACAACTCTTGGACCTGTCGGTTGAGAAACTGTCCCTCTGCTGGACTCATCCTATATGGTGCTTTGTTTGGCAGACTCGACCCTAGAATCAAGTTGATCTGATGGGATATGCTCCTTGTCGAAAACAATCTTGTCGATTTCTCATCAGCCATTATGTCCCTAAACTCCTCGAGCAACTCCTCGACTTTGACCGAAATGCTCTCCATGTTGGTCATCCTTTCGACATATGGTCCTTTTGGAATGATTGCATAAAATCCCGACTGCCTTTCCTCCTCTGTGAGGAATTCTTTGGTGGTGCTCATCAACACTCACTTTTCCCAAAGATTGCTCTCACCATCCTTACCATCGACTGGCTCTCCTCACCTCGACTTAAGAGTCCTTTTCACGCCGTTCTTCCACACTGTGACTATGTTAGCTCGACAGTCATAGATCATCTTAATGTCATATTGCCATGGTCTCCCTAACAACAGATGGCATGCATCCATGGGAACTACATCGCATAGTACACTGTCCTCCAATCCTTCAACTCTGAAGTTGATTAGGCACTGTTTGGTCACCTAACATGGTGTCCTTTCTACAGCCATGAGATCTTGTAAGGGTGTGGGTGTTCTCGACACTTCAACCCGATCTTGTCGATGACTTCTATCGACACAAGGTTCTCTGTACTCCCACCATCAACTATGGTCTTGCAATGCCATTCTCCAATCCGCACCTTCATTCGAAAGATCGCCTTCTATTGTGCTGGCTCCATCGGATCATGTTGATCTTCTTGGATCAAAGCTCTCTGAATGGTTAGATTCCAGTTCTTCTTTTTCTCACCTCCATTGCTATTTTATGCCGACTCTTCCTTCTCATCGACTTGCTCATCCTTTTGAAGTCTGGGGTTTGACTCTTCTGCAGCATGTAGGTTTTCTGGGCATTCATATTCCTTATGGCCTGTTCGTTGGCACTTGTAACAGATTATGGCTGGTCTATTAGCTCCTTTCTTATCGGATGGACCACTTCGACAATACACGCCTCGACCACGGTTCTCACGACCATCGCGTCAGTTTTCTTGTGCTCTTTATTTCATCGATGTCCCTTCTATGCATCGACTATCTTCGACACCTTCCTTCTTGTAGCTGCTAGCTTGACCTTTCACGGATATAGTCTTTCCACCCCGACTAGTCATCCTACCTATGGTCGTTACGGACTTCCTCGATAGTTTCTCTTCCGCCTTCAGAGCTAGCTGATAGGCTTCTCCAACTGCTCTGCATCTCGACATGCTGAGTTCATCCTGGACAACGTATTTCAAGCCGTTTACATATCTGGTGACAGCTTCTTCTCCTTCATCAATTTGTCCTGACCGAATCGACAATTGGTAGGACTCCTCTATGTACTCTTTCACGATCATCTCTTTTTGTCAAAAGTTTTGTAGCTTTCGGAACAAGGAAATTGCATAGTCATTTGGAAAGAACTTCCCCTTCAACTTGGTAACCATCCTGTCCCAAGACTTGATTTTCTCCTTTCCTTTCTTGAGTCTGTTAGCCTGTACATTGTCCCACCACAACGAGGCATGACCCTTCAACCTTAGATATGCAGTCTTAACCCATTTAGGATCCTCGATCTACTCTACGTCGAAGTATTTATCCATCTCTCTCAACCAATCGATCAAGTCTTCTGGGTCCAGGCTTCCCGAGTACGTACGCACATCTATCTTTGCCCGACCACTCATTTTTGTCGGAATCTTGATGATTTTTTCCTTTGGTTCTTTTGCTGCGGCTTCCCGAGCTTCCACTTCCTCAACTTCCTTATCGCTATGGTCCAGCACTTCAGGAATACAACCATGCCTCTGGTTTTCTTTGATCATTGGGACTTCATTTGTAAAAGTCTGCATCATTCAGATGCATTCATCGAACATCTCACGATCTACTGTGATGGCTACTGTGTCACGAGTTCTTCGTCCTCGGACATTAACGCCTCTATGAGCCATTTCCAATCTTCACTGAAAATTCTCACACCTTCAACCGTCTCGCCTTCTGTGCACTAATACCATTGATGCAAGTCAGGTTGGTATAGTCTTCTTCTCCAACTGGACTCGCTTCCGGGCTCTGATACCACTGACACAAGTCAGGTTGGTATAGTCTTCTTCTCCAACTAGACTCGCTTCCGGGCTCTGATACCAACTGACGCAAGTCACCCTATGGGATACTTTCTTGCTTAACAATACACATGACACAAACCATAATGCTCACATAGACAAGGTGTAGAACAAGATGCCATAAGTGGCTTATATTACTTCTTTGAAATCGGTTACAATGTAAAATAAATGTAAGCAAATAACTAACTACAATCGGCCTTAGCCATTACAACTTAGAAGTAATTGTGGTGTGTTCTACCTATGTGTCGACCTCACCCTCTCTTGGTTCGCCACAAAAACTCTGAGCTATGGTTGGATCTCAACTCTTTGCACTCGGTCGGTGTGACTCTTCACAACTCTCTCGGCTCTTCACTCTGCTCTGCTCTCTCCTTTCTTCCTCTCCTGAATGAAGGTCTTTCTCCTCCTCTTCTACGCTGCGAGTGTTGTTTCCAAGATTGTTACAATCCCGAGACATGTGTTCCCTTCCATTCGCTGATCCTGCCCAAATCCTGCAAACTTACATTGTTAACTTCTAGCCGTGCTGCACAGCCTCTGTCCATGACGTCCTCTGTCACGTCCTTCACCAACTCGAAAAAACTGTCATCACTTCCTTAGAAACCCCGAATAGCTACTGGTACAGTCCCTTGACTTTTCTTTCCTTCCAACCCTACTACAGCAGTCAGTCACATCTCGACTATCCTTTCGGTTCATTCCTTTCCCCCAATTCACATGGTCTCGCCACCCTGTCGTGTCGTAGTTCGACCACTTGTCGATTGCTCGACCTCTTACATCGCTCGTCATCTGTCGACCCTTTCCTGTCTATGCTTGACCTCTTGTGACATCTGTTGTTTCTTCAGTCGGCTGCTCCTCGACTGCTTCTACTCGACTTGTTGACTTTGACAAGTCAACCTGCTCCCCGCACCAGTGGTCATCAGCACTCCCGCTGGTCGGCTCCCTTCGGTCGATCAAATTTGACTGATCTTCCTAGGCCTTGATTCTCTTTCATCAAGTTGTTATTTTTATATAGATGGATATAGGTGGCCACCCACCTATTCCACTGGTGCAAAACAGTTTTCGATTTTGGTAGTTTTCTAGTATTTTTTCTACAGTTTTTTTGGTCTCGAACTTCTAGGGTTGGTCTGAGGCCCTAAATGCATTTTTTGTAGGTTCGGAGGGAGGGAAATTTCAATGGAATGCATTGACCCCCAACTAAAAGTTGTATATATCCGATATACCTTTCCAACGGACTATTGAGTTCCCCAAACAGAGAACGTAGTCAAAAGTTATGACACTGGGAAGTTGACTATTCAGCTAACCACCTTGGGTCCACAAACTTTATGATTGTCCATCTTCTAGGGTTAGGTTTTTGGATGTTTAGGGTTCTTTACCTCATGCTTATGATAAATATGCTCTTTAGGCCTCTTCTTGTATTCAACTGGTCATGAATGAGTGTAGCTGCTAGATCTCTTCACAGAGATATAGCTACCACCATTCTAGCTGCTTTTATTTTTTAGTTTGTTCTATTTCATTCATTTAATAGAATCTGAGTTTACTATATCACTGTGTTTCTTTCCATATATTGGTGTATGTGAATATATTTATTCTCTTTCATTTCATTCTCACATAAATATGGATCATTGGTATCAGAGCATTCTACTCTTGTGGTTTCTTAGTGCATGTCCCCAACGAGATCTAAATATCGAGAGTTGTGTCTCGAACTAGCTGAGCTTGGGGAAAACCCCTCTCGCCAGTCCAAGTAGACTCATATGCAAGGGGGAGAAAAGAGAGATGATAGAGCAAGAGATCTTATAAATTTGTTTCTCAAGGAAGCCCTCACGCGAGAGAGGAACGACATGATGAATAATTTCTCCCAGATCCTTTGAAGAATGTCAACGACGACAAATGCACGTTCAACGAACAACCATTTCGGGGGTACAAATCTGTTCAACGTACAAGTAAAATTTGTCATTCCCTTATTAGAAGGAAATATAGATGCATATGCTTTGGATAAATGGTTAAATCTGTTAGAGAGTTACTTCTCTATTCAAAAAAAATTCAGGAGTGAAAAGATCACATTCGTGATCCTTAAGTCCCCCCCCATGTCAAAGACTAGTGGGATGGGTACTACGAGAGGCAAGCAGGAGAAGAGTCTGAGCTATTCAGGATAGAACCCACTTGGGTGACTTTTTTCGACAGTTTCAAGGAGTTCTACCCATTTGGAAACTATGATGACCAGTACACCAGGTGGACAACTTTGTGCCAGGAGAGAGACCAAATAGTGCCTGAGTTTACCAACATGTTCCATACCCTATGCTCCAAACTCGATATTAGAGACTCTGAATGACACTTGGTCCTAAAGTACCATAGTGTCCTGCACAGGTACATTTAGATGGAGATGGATTTCCTAGACATATCCTCACTAGGACCAACTTATTAGTATGCTGTGAAGATTGAGCAGAGTTTTAAGCAAAAGAATAAGAGATATTTTGGGTCTACAAATCAGCAGTAGAATCTTGGAAAAGGTGGACGTAATTCCCAAAGAAAAGGACAGATCAAGGACGTCCAAATCCCCAATAACCATCCCAATCCATAGGCGAAGAAGGGTAATGGGAAAACAAAGGAGGACACTGAAAAGTGGTGCGAATTCCACAAGAGCCCCTGGCACAACACTGATGAATGTCACTCAAATCAATCCTTATTGGCTGAGATGAAATCCCTGGATCCAGACTCCGACTAAGACTCTGATGTAGAGAAAGAAAGGGGAAAGAAAATGATTGACGTGGAACCAAGTGCCACCATTGAAACCATAAAGATCAAAACCAGAAGAGTCAGAGGAGCTAAAGGAAGGGGAGCACCTATTCCATTCTCAACTATGGTGCAAGGGATTCCAATACATTTCATTTTTGATAGTGGTATCTAAAAGAACCTCATCTCAGTCAAGGTTGTCAAAATATTGAAGCTTTCGAAGGTTCCACATCCCCAACCATACAATATCGGTTAGCTGAGCCAAGGATGAGAGATTCGCGTCAGTCAACAGTGTCGCCTCTCCTACGAGATCAAGCCCTTCAAAGATGAGGTAATGTGCAATGTTTCCCTGCTTGAATTTTGTGTTTTTCGTTTAGGACAACCATATATGTGGAAACATCATGCTGTGTATGAGTCTAGACCTCGTAGTGTGATTATTACTTTGGAAATAAACTCTACAGGATACCAGAGACACTTCACACTATTGCAATGTCCCTCATCACAGCTAAGCAGTGTAGGAAGGTAATCTCCCAGACAGGGAAATTCGTTGTCATCATGGTTCATTCCTTAGGAGAAGGAAAGACCGCAACAACATCCACCAGCTCCACATAGAACCTCTACGCATAATAGAAACATGTTGACAAGATCGTGGAAGCGTGCAATGACATCTTCACCACACCTAACGGGGTGCTAGTAGATTGCAAGGTCAAGCAATCGATTGATTTGATACTTGGTGCACCTTTACCCAATGGGCTAGTATACAGGTGTTCCCTCATGTAAAATGAAGAAATGAAATGCCAGATTCAAGATTTAATCCAAAAGCGTCACATTCAACCTAGATCCTCACTTTGTGGGAGCCCAATTGTGTTGTTATAGAAGAAAGATGGGACATGGCGACCGTGAATTGACTACCGAGCCCTAAACAAGGTAATAGTACAGAATAAATATCCCATTCCCCGAATTGATGACCTTCTTGACCAGCTCAAGGGTGCCAAATATTTTAGCAAGATTGATCTGAAGTCTGGATATCATCAAGTGCCAATTGAGCAAATCGATGTCTGGAATACTATCTTCAAATCTCGGGAAGTCCTTTTTGAGAGGTTGGTAATGCCTTTCGAATTGAATAATGATCCAAAAACCTTCATGAGGATGATGGGCAATATCATATTTCCATTCAACAAATATCTTGTCGTCGTATATTTAGATGACATCCTCATCTACAATAGAACATCAGAAGAATATTTGCAGCATATCCACTAGGGCCTCAGGACCTTGTGACAACACAAGTTATATGCCAATCTAGAGAAATGATCGTTTGGCATAGAGAGGGTTCAGTATCTCAGATACAGCATGGACGGACATGGTGTTCATGTGGATCCTGGCAAGATCCATGCCATTTGTGATTGGCCAACCCTGAAACATCTCACAAAGTGGGGCAACTTCCTAGGCCTTTCCAACTTCCATTGCAGATTTGTGTTGGGATTCTCTAATATTGATTGGTCCCTTAGCCAGGTTACAAAAGGGGGATCTAAGGAGAAGTTCATCTGGTCCAAGCCACAACAATAAGCATTTGAGGAGCTGAAGCAACGCTTATGTTCAGTTCCCGTCCTTTCCTTACCAGATATGCAACAACCCTTTGACATTGAGACAGATGCTTCAGACTATGTTGTTGGTGCAATGTTCACTCAGCATGGCCATCCAGTGGCATATCATAGTGAGACACTTTTAGATGCATTTTGTAACTACCACACCTATGACAAGGAAATTTATTCCATTGTCCAATCCTACTGCCAATGGAAGCATTACATCCTTGGAAAAGAAACGAACATCCACACTAATCACAAGCCCCTACAGTTCATGAAAACCCAAGAAAGTTACAGAATGACTGCCACTAGAAGTGGTCCACTTACTTAAAGCAATTCCACTTGAACATTAAATATAAGAAGGGAATCACCAATTGAGTCATTGATTGCCTTTGTCGACCTCCAATAGCAGCACTGATCATGGTCATCAACTCTTATGGCCACGGGGCCTCCAGGTGGCCTCAACTATATAGTAGTGATCTTGAGTTTTCTCCCATCTATCAATCCCTATGTGCAAGCACACCCATGCCACACTTTCATATCAAGGAAGGATTGCTATGCCACGTGGGCCATCTCTATGTTCCTTCAAGAGAGCGTACGAAGATGATTTGGGAAGTGCATTACAGTCTAGTGGCAGGGCACTTCGGAACCAAAATGACAGTGGCCATATTGCAGAAGTATTTTTATTGGACCAAGATCCAAAAGGATGTCATCCGATACATCAGATCCTGCACTGCTTGTGTCATCATGAAACCTGCCATCAAAAAGCATGGGTTGCACACCCCTCTTCCTACTCCTGATGGGCCCTAAGAATCTATATCCATGGATTATAGGTCCGGACTACCTTCAACCAAGCATGGTAATGACTATGTGTTTGTGGTCGTGGATCCCTTCTCTAAGATGGCCATTTGGATTGCTTGCAAGAAGAACATATCTGCCAAAGCCACTACTAAGCTCTTCTTCAACCATGTTTGGGTTCATTTTGGGCTACCAAAGATTATCATTTCAGATCAGGAAATAGGTTCCTGAGAAATTTCTAGTCCATCTTATGGTCATTGATGGATACCAAGCTCACTAAATCGACTTCCTTCCACCCCGAGACCGATGGAAAAAATAGAGGTAGTCAACAGAATGACTATGCATATTCTGAGAATGTACAATTCTAAACATCCCTGCACATGGGATGAGAGCCTTCCTTATGTTAAACATAGCTATAACAAATCCCTTCATAGCTCTATCGGCCACAGTCCTTTTCAATTTTGCGTGGGGTTCCAACCACTGGCCCCAATTGATGTATCTCTTCCCATTGCATCTACACGAGAAAAATCTTCCCATGCTCATACTAAGGTTGATAAGGACACCATATTTGTTGAACGAATCCAACACATCTTCCAACAAGTCCATAAAATTTTGGAAAAAGACAACACCAAGTACAAACAGTGATAGGATCAGCATCTGGTTCCACACAAGTTCCAGGTGGGTGATAAGGTTTGGTTGCATTTGCAGAAACAGAGGCTCACAGGGCCCCATCGCAAGCTTCGTCCACTTCGATATGGGCCATACACCATCACCAAGGAAGGTGGTGATAATGCCTTCGAATTAAGCATTCCTCAATTCCTTGGCCTGCACCCAGTATTCAATGTGGAGCTCCTTTTCCCATAATTTCCACCATTGTTGCACACCTTGACACCTACAGAGCTTAATACCGAATGCTTGGAACATGAAACTATTGATTAGATCATGGAAACACAGGTTAAGGGCACCCACTAGTAGAAGATCCAACTATATCAAGTTGTCAAAGCAGGGTATCTAATCCACCAAGGAAAGTGGATCACCAAGAGTCAAGTTCAACAAAAGTTTCCCCATTTGATGGGGGCACTCACCACAATAGAGAACATTGCTTCCTATGGGGGGAGGACTGATCCAGATGGACATAGGTGTCCGCCCACCTATTCCACTGGATAAAAACAAGTTCCCATTTTGATAGTTTTCTAGAATTTTTTCTACAGCTTTTCGAGTCTCGAACTTCTGGGGCTGTTTTGAGGCCCTAAATGACGTTTTTTGTATATTTGGGGGGGCCAATGGCTGCCACAAGATGGGATTCCTCCCCATTCAAAATTTTTAAATATCAGATAGGCTTTTCCAATGGACTATTGAGTGCCCCAAACAAAGATCGTATGCAAATGTTATGACCCCAAAAAGTTGACTATTCAACTAACCACCTTGGGGTTGCAAAGTTTATGACGGTTCATCTTCTAGGGTTAGGATTTTGGATGTTTAGGGTTATCTCCTTCATGCCTATGATAAATAGGCTCTTTAGGCCTATTCTTGTATTCAACTTGTCACGAATGAGCGTAGTTACCACATCTCTTGTCTGAGATATAGCTACCACCATTGTAGTTGCTTTTATTTTATAGTTTGTTCTGTTTCATTCATTTAATAGAATCTGAGTTTACTGTATCACTGTGTTTCTTGCCATATATCTATGTATGTGAATATATTTATGCTCTTTCATTCAGTTCTCACATAAATTGGGATCAGTGGTATCAGAGCGTTTTTCTCTTATGGTTTCTCAGTGCATGTCCCCCAACGAGATCTGAATATCGAGAGTTGGATCTCGAACTAGTTGAGCTTGGGGAAAACCCCCCTTGTCAGTCCAAGCAGACTCACATGGCAAGGGAATAAAATAGAGACGACGGAGAAGGATATGCTATTAATTTGTTGCTCGAGGAATCCCTCATGCAACAGAGGAAGGAGATGATGGATAATTTCTCCCATATCCTTCAAGGAATGTCGACGACAACATATGCACCTTCAACTAGCAGCCATTTTGGGGGTGCGACACCATTCAAGGTACCACTTAACTTTGACATTCGCTTATTAGAAGGCAATATAGATGCAGACTCTTTGGAGAAATTGTTAAATCTGTTAGAGGGTTACTTCTCAGTTCAAACAAATTTTGACAGTGAAAAGATCACATTTGTGCTCCTTAAGTCCTTCCCCCATGTCAAATACTGGTGGGATGGGTACTACAAGAGGAAACCAGGAGAAGAGTATGAACTTTTCAGGATATACCCCACTTGGGCAGATTTTGTCAATGTCGTCAAGGAGGAGTTCTACCCAATCGGAAACTATGATTACCAATACACCAAGTGGAAAAATTTGCGCCAGGAGAGAGACCAAACAATGCTATATTTTACCAACATGTTTCATACCTAGGCTCCAAACTGGGTATTAGAGACTCTGAACGGAAATTGGTCTTAAAGTACTGTAGTAGCCTTCATAGGTACATTCATATAGAGATGGATTTTTTGGACATATCCTCACTATGAGCAGTTTATCGATATGTCTTCAAGATTGAGCAGAAGTTTAAGAAAAAGAATATGCAGGATTTTGGGTCTGCAAATCAGCAGCAGAATCCTTGAAAAGGTGGACCTAATTCCCAAGGAAAAGGATGGAGAAATGAAGTCCAAATCCCTGACAACTAGCCCAAGCCACATGTGAAGAAGTCTAATGGGATATATAAGAAGGACACTGGAAAGTGGTGTGAATTCCACAAGATCCTTCGGCACCACACTGATGAATGCTGCTCAAAACAATCCTTGTTAGATGAGATGAAATAACCAGATCCAAACTCCTACTTGCACTCTAATGTAGAGAAATAAAGGGGAAAGAAAATCATTGACGAGGAACCGAGTACTACCATCGCAACCGCAAAGATCCAACCAGAAGAGTTAGAGGATCCATAGGAATGGGAGCACCTCTTCCATTCTCAACTATGGGTGCAAGGGAATCCACTACATTTCATTGTTGATAGTGGTAGTGAGAAGAACCTCATCTTAGTTGAGGTCGTCAAAATATTGAAGCTTCTGACAGTTCCACCCTTCCAATCATACAATATCGGTTGGTTGAGCCAAGGACGAGACATTCACGTCAGTCAACAGTGTCACCTCTCCTACAGAGTCAATCACTTCAAAGATGAGGTAATGTGTGATGTCGTGGCCCCACTTGAATTTTGTAATGTTCTTTTAGGAAAACCATATATGTGGAAAAATCATGTTGTGTATGAGTCTAGACCTCGTAGTGCCATTATTAATTTGGGAAAGAAACTCTACAAGATACGAGAGACCCTTCCCACTACTGCAATGCCCCTCCTCACAGCTAAGCAGTGGAGGAAGGTAATATCCCAGACAGGGAAATTCATCCTCTTCATGGTTCATTCTGAAGGAGAACAAAAGAGCGCAGAAACATCCACCACCTCCACACAGAGCCCCTATGCACAACAGAAACGGATGCACAAGATAGGGGAAGCATACAAGGACATATTCACCACACATGATGAGGTGCCAGTACATTGTAAGGTCAAGCATCCCATTGATTTGATACATATTGTGTATTTACCTAAAGGGCCAGTATATAGATGTTCCCTCATGGAAAATGAATAAATAAAATGTTGATTCAACATTTAATCCAAAAGGGTCACATTCGACCTAGCTCCTCACCTTGTGGGAGACCAATTGTGTTGGTACAGAAGAAAGATGGGACATGGAGACTCTGTATTGAATACTGAGCTCTAAACAATATCATGGTCTGGATTCAGTATCCCATTCCCCGGATCGATGACCTTCTTGACCAGTTCAAGGGTGCCAAATATTTCAGTAATATTGATTTGAAGTTTGACTATCATCAAGTTCCAATTGAGCAGACCGATGTTTGGAAGACTTCCTTCAAATATCGACAAGGCCTTTTTTAGTGGTTGGTCATACCTTTCGTATTGACGAATGCTCCACCAACCTTCATGAGGATGATGGACAATATCCTATGGCCATTCACCAATTATTTTGTGGTCATATATTTAGATGACATCCTCATCTACAACAGAACATGGGCAGAACATTTGCATCATATTCATTAGGTACTCAGCACCCTGCGACAACACAAGTTATACACCAATATTGAGAAGTGCTCATTTGGCATGGAAATGGTTCAGTATCTCAGATACATCATGGAAAAACATGGTGTTCATGTGTATCTGGACAAGATCCAAGCCATTCGTGATTGGACAACCCCAATAAATCTTAGAGAGATCCGCAGCTTCCTAGGCCTTGCCAACTTCTATCACAGATTTGTGTTGGGATTCTTTAATATTGCTTGGTCCCTTAGCCAAGTGACAAAAGGGGGATCTCAAGCGAAGTTCATTTGGTACAAACCACAACAATAAGAAATTGAGGATATGAAGCAACGCTTATGTTCAAGGCTCATCCTTTCATTACCAGATCTGCAACAACCCTTTGAGATTGAGACAAATGCTTTGGACTATGCTATTGGTGTAGTCCTCACTCAGTATGGCCATCTAATGGAATATCCCAGTGAGAAAATTTTAGATTCAGTATGTAAGTACCCCACCTATGACAAGGAAATGTATTCCCTTATCCAAGCTTGCCGCCAATCGAAGCATTACATCCTTGGAAAAGAAACGGTCATCCACACTGATCACAAGCCCCTATAGTTCATGCAAACCCAAGGAAAGTTACATAATGACCGCCGCAAGAAGTGATACACTTACTTGCAGCAATTCCACTTGAACACTAAATATAAGAAGGGAAGCACTAATTGAGTTGTTGATTGCCTCATTCGACCTCCAGTAGGAGCACTGACCACGGTGCTCAACTCTTTTGGCACGAGGCCACTAGGTGGCCTCAAATATATAGTGTTGATCCTTAGTTTTCTCCCATCTATCAATCCTAGATGTGCAGGAACACCATGGCATACTTTCATCTCCAAGAAGGATTGCTATGCCACCTAGGCCATCTATGTGTTCCTTCAAGCGAACATGTGAAGATGATTTGGGAAGCGCATTGCAGTCGGGTGGAAGGGCACTTCGGCACTAAAAAGACAATGGCCATATTGCAGAAGTATTTTTATTGGACCAATATCCAAAAAGATGTCAGTCGATACATTAGATATTGTACTGCTTGTGCCATCGCAAAACCTACAATAAAAAAGTAGGGGTTGTACACTCCTTTATCCACTCTTGATGGGCCTTGGGACTCCATATCCATGTATTACATGTCAGGAATACCTTTAACCAAGCATGGTAATGAATCTGTGTTTGTGGCGCTAGATCGCTTCTCTAAGATGGCCATTCTGATAGCTTCTAAGAAGAACATCTCTACTGAAGCCACTGCTAAGATCTTCTTCTAGCGCGTTTGGGTTCATTTCGGGCTTCTAAAAACTATCATTTCAGATCAGGACAATAGGTTCCTAATAAATTTCAGTTCTAGCCTATGGTCATTAATGGATATCAAGCTCACTAAATCGACTGCCTTCCACCACCAGACTGATGGACAATCAAAGGTACTCAGCAGGATGATTGTGCATATTCTGAGAATGTACAATTCCAAACATCACCTCACATGGAATGAGAGCCTTCCTTTTGTTTAACATAGCTATAACAAATTCTCATAGCTCTACCAGCCATAGTCCTTTTCAAGTTTTCTTGGGGTTCCAACCACTGGCCCCAATTGATGTATCTATGCCCATTGCATCCACACGGGAGGAATCTTCCCATGCTCAGACTGAGGCTAATAAGGCCACCAAATGTTTTGAATGCATAGAGCACATCTGCCAATAGCTCCATGAAATTTTGGCTAAGTCCAACACTAAGTAAAAGTAGCAACATGACCAGCATTAGGTTCCACACAAGTTCCAGGTGGGTGATAAGGTTTGGTTTCATTTGGAGAAAGAGAGGCTCACAAGACGCCATCGCAAGATTCTTCCACTTTGATATGGGCCATACACTGTCACCAAGACAATTGGTGACAATTCCTTTGAATTAAGCATTCCTCCATTCCTTGGCCTGCACCTAGTATTCAATGTGGAGCTCCTTCACCCATATTTTCCACCATTGTTGGACAGCTCAAAGGTGGCAGACCAATTCACACCTACAAAGATTAATCCTGACTACATCAAACATGAAACTATTGATCATATCATGGACACATAGGTTAAGGGAACCCTCCAGCAGAAGATCCAACTATATCGGGTTGTCAAAACAGGGCAACTACTCCACCAAGGAAAGTGGATCACCAAGAGTCAAGTTCAACAAAAGTTTCCTCATTTGATGGGGTCACTCAATGCAATGGATACCATTGCTTCCTAATGGGGGAGGACTGATCCATATGGATATAGGTGGCCACCCACCTATTCCACTACCTCAAAACAGTCTTCCATTTTAGTATTTTTCAAAGTAATTTTTCTACAGTTTTTCGGGTCCCAAACTTCCAAGGCCGTTTTGAGGCCCTAGACAAGGTTTTTTGTAGATTCGAGGGGGCCAATGTCATGAATTGGCCCCCATACAAAAGTTGTAAATCTCATATAGAAATTTCCAACGGACTATCGAGCGCCCCAAACAGAGATCGTATGCAAAGTTATGACCCTGAGAAGTTGACTCTTCAACTAACCACCTTGGGTCTGCAAAATTTATGATAGTTCATCTTCTGCGGTTAGGTTTTTGGATGTTTAGAATTATTTCCCTCATGATAATGATAAATAGGCTCTTTCAGCCTCTTCTTGTATTCGTCTTGTCATGAATGAGCATAGCTACCACATCTCTCCTCAGAGATATAGCTACCACCATTCTAGCTACTTTTATTTTACAGTTTGTTCTTTTTCATTCATTTAATAGAATCTGAGTTTACTGTATCACTGTGTTTCTTTCCATATATCTGTGTATGTTAATATATTTATGCACTTTCATTTCGTTCTCACATAAATACGAATAATATTTTGGGCCAAATGGGGATTTACAATGAGATTCCTCATGCCTTGGAATGTCTTCCATCCCAAAATTCGACGTCCTTGGCTATTGTTGGCCAATTGGGAGTTACATTTGTCCTTGGGATCATCACCACCTCAATATTCTCACCCACACTGGATTCTCCTCTCACAAGTGTGCCTTCCTTGGCTATTTTTAGACCTGGGGAGTTACAACTCATGAGATTCCTTCATGATGATATTCCTTCCCCATTGGATGGGAGTTACACTTAATGGGGAAACCACTTATCCCCTTATGCACCCTACTTGGATGATTTGTACCAATTGCCACCTCATTTTTGAATTTTGGAAATAATACTATGAAATTTGTGACTATAGGCCAAGTAATTCCCTAGTCAAACTAATTTTCACTCAAACCTATGGGAATTAGATAGGTTAGTGGAAATAACCATGGATGCATTATGGAGGAGACATTATAGTTCTCCCCACCCAATATTCCTTGTCCTCAAGTAATTGAAAACCCATATGTTGCAGTACCTATTTACCTTCCTATGTAACATATTCACTTGGGAGATTCTTCCATTGAACAAGGTACTTCGGATGGTTCTATTTCTCAAATGTCTTTCTCTCATCTTCAAAACTCTTTCTGGAACCAAAATCAATTGACCTTCATTATCTAATGGAGGAATCTTTCTCGAAACTATCACTTGTTGGCCAATTGCTTGAACGTAAGACATGAAACATGGAACACATTATGGATCTTAGTTCCTTGTGGGAGATCCAACTCATATGCTACTTCTACAACTCTCCTTACAATTTTGTTGGGTCCATAGAACCAAGGATTCAATTTTTCAACCCCTTTCCCTCTGATAGATGAATTCTTTTATGGATTCAACCTTAAGTATACCAAGTCATCCACTTGAAAATTTGTGCTATGTTATATTCTGGTCAACATATAATTTTTATTGATTTTGAGTTGTCTGTGAGTTATCTGTGAGTGTTTTTAGGATTTATTGACTTTCCTGAATCCAATATTTATTTTTTAGGTGCTCTATTATCTCCAAAAATTCTATCAACAAAAGTATGATCTTCTTAAACATATAATGATTTAAATGGAGACATAACAATGGACATGTGGTAAGTTGTATTGTAACAATGCTCACCTAAATGTAGCCATTTAAACCAATATTTTTTCATCCTTGTCACATAATTTATTAGATATCATTCAATCCATTGTCTAATTCTCTTTGTTTGTCCATAAGTTTGGGAGTGGTAGCTAGTACAGAGAGTCAAATATGTTCCTACCAGTTAGAACAGTTCTTGCCAAAAGCTCCTATAAATTTGCTATCTCTATGAGTGAAAATAGTTTTTGGCAAACAATGCAATCTCAACACTTATCTAAAGAATATATCAACTACTTGTGCATCCGTATAAGTGGATGGAACGATAAAGAGATGATAAATTTTATTGAGTCTATCTACTACTACATATATACCAACCATATCAAATATAGGTCCAACAATGCCATTAATTTCAGACTTAAACACATGACATTATTTGTTGAAAGGTGAAAATCATAGACAAAAGATGAATAAATTTAAAATATTTGATAGGTTCAACACAATTTTTCAATCAAATATGTCTATGTGTTAAAATTCTATGGCATCATAAATCCTATCCTAAACATGATTTATTTGAGCAATATATTGACACTTACTAAATGTATTACATAATGTAGTAGTGTATCTTCTTTTCATAATGTGATATCAATTTTTTTTATTGGCTAATTATTTAGTACATGGGGATTTTAAATTTGAAATTTTTTTGTCTCCCCTAAATGAATCCGGGCCAAACTTATTATATGAGCCTAAATCTCATGGAACAAATATATAAAAATAAGGAAACATGATATGTTCGATAAAATGGGTTGATGATTGATGTTCAACATATTTATGTGAGATATTTTGAAAGAATAATCTCTATTTTTTTCTTTCTTCATTACAAACTATTCATTTTCTACTTATTCCAACTATTTATCTACCAAAGTTTTGAACTAATATTGATTCCCACATGAGTTTTCAAAGTCATGTATGTATTTATGTTATGAAAGAAATGCCATTTTATGTGTTAGGTTCACATATTCAGCATAATCAAGTTTAAAAGAGGTTGATGTTGTATTTTATAATTTTTTTAACAATTGTTCCAAATGATTGAAGTCAGCCTCTCTAATTATACGGGGGTATGTGTATTTTTGTATCCATGATAGTCGTAGGAATTGCAAATCTATGCTTATTTTTTTATAGAATATTGTGTTAGAATTTGCTTTGTTATGTTGGAGTTGAAGTTTCATATAATCATGGAACATTTTATAGGTATACACAACTACTAAACGTATTAAAGCCAACTTTTTATTCTATAACCTATGGGTTATGGGCCTACCATGCTTCAACTATGCCACTTTGATTTTCCATGGCATATATATTAAGTCCTAATTCGTGGCACATTACTTTTCTATTGGTATATTATTGTTGTCATCATTAGTTAGCTAGGAATTTTAATTGTAATTGCATCTTTTGTCTCTTATATATACAAATGAGACCTAGTTTCAGAAATCATCTTATCTTGTGCAATTGATATATGGTAAACTGAGTTCCCCCCCTTATGCATGATTCTTATTGAATCACTATATATGTTTCTCAACTTCAAGATGTGGAATTACACATTTATTCTAATTTTTTCCTATTTTGGATGTTTGTTCCATAAAATTTTGTATCAAAGAAGAAAATCCTTGGGTTTGTCCCCTTCTAATGAGTTATATTAGTATTTTCACTCCAAATTATTTTGGGGGAATTTTTAGATTATAGAGAGGACATGGTGAAGTAGATTAGGTAAAAATTCCATATTGTGTTTCAATATTCATTTTGATTTGTAGGATGTGGAAGTTAGGTATTTTAACAAGTCCTAAAACTAATCTCAAACAAGTGTTTCGAAAAAAAATTCGAAATTTAGAAAGACCCAAATAAATTTCCATCCACTTCATTTGAAATAATATAGAGAGGGGTGTTTTAATCCAATTTTTATACGTTAAAATGAAGTATGGATGAATTGGAAATTTGTACGACTTTTCTCTTCTAAAATAGGTGAAAAAGGAAAGTTTTGGTAATAAAAGTATAACATTATGTTAAAAGGTTCAATTTGAATGAGACTAATGGGAGCCTGAAGATATTGTCTCAAAGTGCATCTTGTAAAAAGATTAGCAATGGAGTATCACAATTGGAAAAGTTGTATAATTTTGAAGGTTGGCCTATAGGAAAAATCCCAAATAAGGGAATTTTCTTGGACCCAAGAAGAAAACCAATATTTTGAAAAAATTAAGAAGGTTATGTGTATAACTCTTGTCCTAGCCATTCCTAACTTCACTGAAAAATTTATTATCGAGTGTGATGTCTTGAGCCATGGAATTGGTGTAGTTTTAATGCAAAGAGTAAGGCCCATTTCCTTTGAGAGTTGTTAACTGAAATGAAAGAAATAACTTACTCAACCCTAAGAAGGAAATGTTCAAAAAAAATTCCAAATAAAAAAGTCATGTTTGGTCTATTCAGTATAATAAAACTATTAAAGTAGTGAGTATGTAACATACCACCAAGGAGAATTTGGTTACTGCTTGAGTTCAAGGGATTATATTTATCCCAAACCAAAAGAAATCTATATAATCACCCACTTTAAAGTACAAAAAAATGATATGGTAAGATTGACAAAGTGATACCAGTGAAAACAATTCTCATACAAAGTGGCATTCCCTTTAAGGTTGATAAAAATCAAAAGGAGCACCTACGAACCTACAAAAACCTCCACTTTAGGCCTCAAGATAAGGTTTTTTGATTTCTCAATTACACTGCCCAAGTTCAAGATATCAGATGAGAATTAACCAAAGGAGTTGAATACTAACATTTACCACCTCCACCAAGATGGTTCAAGTCATCAAGAGAACCAACCAGAACTACATCCAAAGCAAGGAAAGAAACTAGATCTAAAAAAAATGGCAAGGGGTAAGCCCCTCCTACATCATCCACATCATAATTTGAAGAAGGAGATACAAGAGGAGGAGAACCAAAAAAACATTGATATAGATGTGTGATCGAAAAATCCCTAAAAGAGGTAAGGGAAGGTGTTACCTCATGTACACTCCATGAATGTTGAACAAGATGAAAGGAATATTCAGTTGACTATGAGGTGGAACTTCCTTACACCTAAACCATCGACATATCACCAACTCTACACAGCAAATACCCCATAGCTATGACATCATCAACAAACCCCATTTCATCCACTAGAAAAATACCCATAGTCATTAATGGAGGAGAAAAGGAATCCCCTCCTACGAGAGACACCCCAACTTTATATCACACCATCAGGCTTGAATCAAGAGCCACCATGGTCTAAATAACATGAAACAAAGGGAGAACATGAGAGATGGTTTGTGACAGGTCTCTCAACTAGACGAACACAAACAAATTTATCCCAAGGATATTCATATCTAATATGTCTTCCTTCTTATCAAAAGGCTCTTGCTCATATTTATGAGGAACCGCACAAGAACATGGAGCCACCAGACTAGCCCCAATAGAATAACACACACCAAACACCTCCTTAGTAGCTAAAATTACACCCACGTCCCTCTTATAAACAAACAAAGGTGTTAGGGGATTCAAAACCAAAACATTCATCCTCTTCTTGTAGGAGACAACCCTTATAAGGAAATCCCACAAAATATGTCCCATAGAATAATAAAAATGACTATTAAAGGGAATTGTTTCATAGACGAGGTAAAAAAAAACACAACAAACCCCCACACTTCAAGTAGATAAAGTATGGAAGACCTCAATTATTCTTCATGAGAACAAGAATCTAAGATGCAACATCCTTGTCAAGGGTATTCGGTGTTGATGTGCTTGTAACTTCGGAATGTATTTCATATATGTATATTGTATTCCTATAGAGATGTTATTATTCCTCTATATATAAGTATTTTTATTCCTATAGAGATGGTATTATTCCTCTATACAGAAGTGTCATCATTTATATTGTAAGTTTCGTAACTTATACTTGATGGGTTATTAGACCACCTTGTTGGGGTGAGCCCTGTATGAGTCATGTGGGTAAAAGGGTTATTAGACCACCCTATTGGGGGTCGGCCCTATTAGAATTATGTTATGTGGTTAAGTTAAGGCCGACCTAGTAAAGGTTACTAGGCAAGTCAAGTCAAGTATAAATAGAGTGCGGGAGGCATTCTATTTGATCATTCACTTTCTCACTCATACTCTCATTGGAGAGTGGCACACTAGTGGAGGAGGAGAAGCTACTGCTAGGAGTATATATCTTATGATTGGGTTGTATCATTGCTCTATGTATCTCTGAGGAAGTTGCGGGGTTTTTCACATTCTTGGTTTTCCCCGGTCAAACTCTATGTCTCTTGTGTGCTTGCATTATTGTGTCCATGATTGATATGTTGTAGATATGCCGTTGATATGTTGTACATGTTGTTCTATTAGTTAAGATTCTATATTAGATTGAAGTAAATTCTGAAAAACTAACATGGTATCAGAGCTAGCCTGAAAGAAGGCATGGTATGGCATTTATGACACTTGTTGCACTTGCGAAGTTAGGGCTTGATATAGAAAAAACCAATCATTGTAGAACTTTCTCTACAAATCCATTTTGGTGAAGTTTCATGATCTGAAACTTTTATAGGTCGAAGATAAGATCCCAATGTACCTTGTGTCTGAAGAAAAAATTCTAATTCATTTTACTTTGTGTTTTATGATCTGTACAATCTAGTGTTTCTGCCTCTTCTAGATCTCTATCATAAACAGGTGACCTAGGAAAAAAGGTCACAAATTGGGATAGGAAGCTCCAAATGAAATTTTGTAAAAAGTGAAAGGTAGCGAACGGACTTTACTTTCATAGGATGAAGGTTCAGGGGCCGAAAGTAATCCAGTGACACGTGGTACTCTGTACAAGTTCTCTCTCCTGTTTTTATGCCATAAACAGGTCATGTTGCGACACTTGGAATAACTCTCTCTCAGAGAATCCATTTGAGGTTAGACCTATGGGGTTGGAAAGACAACAGGTCAGGATACCACAGCAAAAATTTTCAGACCGTGTAAATCTGAAATTTTGGATTTACACCAAATACAATCAGGTGCATATTTCTGTCAAAACATAATTGGATTTTGAGCACCTTCATTCATGGCTCCAGGAATTTAGCGCTTCAGAAAAAGTTGGAATTTTTGTAATCAGAGACCACAGCTAGATGCTCCTCATCAAAATCGAAATTTAGAGACCAAGATCAAATTTTTTGGTTGGCCAGAAGGTCGGGCTTGATCAAACCCTAGTTTAGGACTTTGATCGGAGAAGTGGAAAATTAGGGCTTCTACAAAAATGGGAATTTTTTAAATATGTGACCATAACTGGAAGCTCCTTGGAGAAATCGAAGTTTAGAGATTTGGATCAAACTATTTGATTGGGTGAAACTCCAGGAAACTCAAACCCTAATTCAGGGTCCTCCTAGTGAATCCAAAAGATTGAAAAGCAAATTTGAGGGGTCAAACTTTGCAGTTTTCAAATTCTGAGTATACCAGGTTGATTAGCTCATCAAGGCGAATCTTTCTATCCTTTCAGAAGTTTGAAATTCAAAGTTTTAATTTTTAGGGTTTCCCTGACAAACCCTAATCTAGCTCTAGATCCAGTTTCTACAATTCAAGTGGATTGGGTTAATCCTAGAAGAGAATGGATTGGTCACCTGCATAAGTGAAGCAGTTCCTATTTCAGAGGGAGTTGAGGCTAAGGCCTTACATAAGAAGATTACAAGCAAACTCGACAGGTATGACTTACAGGTATGTTTCAAAATCTGTTCATGATTAAGTTTATGGTATGTTTGTCTTCATTAAGGTTAGTACAATCTTGATTAACTATAGACTTGTCGTATCACCTTAATAAAAATATGAATGCATGATAGAATATATTCATTGATTAGGTTTTTGACACTTATGATTGTACTAATGCATTTTGGTGTTGTATGAGGTTGATGTTATCCGCTAACATGAAAGGTACATCAAGAAAGACAAATCGTGTTCTAGTTCAAGAACATATGACCATGGTGACATGAAGACAAATATTTATCCATTGTCATGGATCACATAGCAGATCTACTTACGAGGTATGTATAACTTGGTTCTATAATGGTTAACCTATGAGATATGGAGGTTACTAGCACAAGTCATTGAAGAGAACAAGAAGACATTATGTGGGTATGTTAGACATAACTAGCTAGCGTGCTAATACATGTATGTTTTTCCTATATCAAGTTAGAATCCTACCTTGTGTTAGGATCTCTTATATAAGTATACATGGCATGATTGATAATGATTATTCATTGAAGTTAGTAATCATGGGTTTAGGCATATTATGCTTCTTACTTTGATTTATAATATGACTAACGAGAAGAGTTCTATGGTCAAATATGAATATGCATGAGTAAGAAAAGTATTCCCTGGAACTTTAAATGATAATGCTCATTATCTGTGTTTGAAATGATCATGACTATACATGTTTAAGATTATTGTGTTTTGATAGTATTAAGATTATAATAATAAATGTATGATTATGTATGAGATCTCGAGGATAACACAATGATGATACTAGTAAGCATGCATAGTGATCGAGAATGGATATAAGTTGAACGACAGGTAATACAGGAAGCAAAGATCAAGAGGAAGCACACTCCAGTAGTTCCTGCAAGGAAACAAAGATTGAGAAGGAGTCCACCCAACAAACAAACAAAGATAAGTATTTGAATTGTCATTTCTTGTATATTTGATTGTTTAAATAATATTGTTCAATAATGTATATACTTATGTTCCTAGACTTAGGTTGTGTATTATGCATATTAGAATAATTGCATTAATGAACAGTATACTACTAATACGCATGTAATAGGTAAGTGGTCTATGGCATTGTACAACATTCCATTGCTACTTATCTAGAATGAAACCTCTTTGCTGACATGATGGGAGTTGTGCACACTCTTAACAATGTTCTGGTAGAGATTGGAAGGCATCTAGAAAGATACGGGATATGGATAAATGTTGTATTGAAGCATTGGCTAAAATAATTGCATGACTGTATGAAATATTTCTTTATGTGTAAGAAATTGTTCTGAAAACTATGAGATGTTTCTAATCATGCAATTTAACTTACCTTGTAGGAAATATCACATACCATCACTTACAGAAGAAGGACTACAACATTTGTTCGAGTAAGAAAGCTATCTATTGAAGATATTGAAGTTCCCAGGATACGGGATAAAGTAATGGAAGAATGCCATGATCCGTCGATCATGAAGAATGATGGTTGGGATGTGGTCCTAGACCAGAAGGGAAGTATTTCGTGACTTCCAAGTGGATCTATAAGATTAAGCATGCTGTAGATGGTAGCATAGAGAAATATAAAGCAAGGTTTGTAGCTCGTGGCTTCTCCTAGAAAGAAGGGATTGATTATGAAGAGACTTTTGATCCTGTAGCCAGATACACTTCCATTAGATCAGTACTTGCTCTAGCTACAATGATGAAATGGAAGATAGACCAGATGGATGTCAAGACAACTTTCTTGAATGGTGTAGTTGAGGAGGAAGTGTATGTGAAGTAGCCACTTGGTTTTGAGACACATGATAGAGAATCATATGTGTGCAGGTTGAAGGAATCCTTGCATGGATTAAGGAAAGCTCCCAGAACTTGATATGGTAAGATAGACAGCTTTCTATCCAGTTTGGGCTTTACCAAGAGTAAAGCAGATTCTAACCTTTACTAGAAGGTTGAGGAAGGCAATCCAGTGATACTACTTTTATGTGGATGACCTGCTTGTAATAGGTGAGGATAGATTTATTGCCGACATGAAGAGGAAGCTTGTTGTCGAGTTCGAGATGAAGGAATTGGGAATGATGCACTATTTTCTAGGCATGGAGGTGTGGTAGAGTGCAGATGGAATCCTAGTTGGACAAAGGAAGTATGCAGTAGAGATCCTGAAGAGGTTCAGGATGATGGACTGCAAGGCTGTGGCCACACCTATGGAATCAAACCTAAAGCTTCTGTGTGATGCTTCATATAATCTGGTTGATGTTACGGTGTATCGTTAGATGATTGGGTCATTGATGTACCTGATGAACACGAGACTAGATATTTGCTTTGTGGTGAACACATTGATCCAGTTCCTCACGGATCTGAGAGGTGTTCACCTGGTTGCTATAAAGCATATTCTGAGGTACCTGAAGGGTACAATTTGATTATGAGCTCAAGTATGATGAGAATCAAAAGTTTAACCTACAGGGTTATGTTGATTCAGATTGGGCAGGCAGTGTTGTAGATAGGAAGAGCACTTGTGGGTGCTACTTCTGTATGGGATCAGGTGTGATCTCTTGGTTTAGCAGGAAGCAATCTTATGTAGCACTGAGTATAGCTGAGGTAGAGTATGTTGCAGCTTGTTCGGCTAGTTGTGAGGCAGTATGGATTTGGAAGCTACTGTCTAAGTTATTTGATCTCCCGTTGGATGCTAATGGTATTTTTTGTGATAACCAAAGTTGTGTGAAGCTATCTGAGAACCCAGTGTTCCATGACAGGTCAAAGCACATTGAGATCAAATATCACTATATTAGGGATATGGTGAAGAGAGGAGCAGTGAAGCTCCTGTATGTTGCGACGGATGAGCAGGTTGCAAATGTGTTGACGAAACCACTAGCAAGAGTGAAATTTGAGTACTTCAGAGAGAGGCTTGGTGTTCTTTAGATTGATGACAGTTCGAGGAAGAAATGATGGACACATTTGCTAGAGCCATTCCAAGCATGGTGAGAGGAGGATCCTTCCCATGGCTATGGATGTAAGTGCTGGATGATGAGCATCAGGATGATGCTCCAGTTACTGCTCTGTATATGCATCAAGTTGGATGCTTGATATGATCAGTTGGATCATGGATTTGTATATGTATTAGGTGGATACATTGTATGATCAGGTAGATCTTGTATGATGATATGTATCAGGTGGATACATTGTATGATCAGGTAGATCATGTACGATGATATGTATCAGGTGGATACATTGTATGATCAGGTAGATCATGTATGATGATATGTATGAGGTGGATACATTATATGATTAGGTAGATCATGTATGATGATATGTATCAGGTGGATACATTGTATGATCAAGTAGATCATGTATGATGATATGTATCAGGTGGATACATTGTATGATCAGTTAGATCATGTATGATGATATGTATCAGGTGGATACATTGTATGATAAAGTAGATCATGTATGATGATATGTATCAGGTGGATACATTGTATGATCAGGTAGATCATGTATGATGATATGTATTAGGTGAATACAATGTATGATCAAGTAGATCATGTATGATGATATTTATCAGGTAGATACTTGGTATGCATCAGGTGGATGCATTGTATGATCAGGATGATCATGTGATGATGTACATCAAGATGATGCAGGGTGAGTATCAGGTTGATACTCCATGGTCGTGGACAAGTTTTGCAAGGGTAGCATGTAATATGTCCTGGAGATATCGATAGGTTGTGCTAGTCACGTAAAAGGCCTTAGATTCTCTTTAGAGATCTTGCCAGGAACGGCACTCTTTTAAGGTTTTGTGACAGTCACATGTAAGTGGACCTGGGAGATCTTTCCGGTCATTCATTGGTAGATAAATGGTCCTGGGATACTCTTTGGATGTGTTGTGACGCACATAATAATTCCTGAGGATTCCATATTATGGCTAGTAATGATGAAGACCTGTAGGTGGTGGGCCTAAATCCAGTATGAAAAAGGACTGGCTCTATAAAACTTCCTATGACGAGTAGTTCAGAGATTGATTGAGATAGCAGCAACAGTAACGATGGTGATGATTCGATGTTGATGATCTAGTGACGATGATCCAGAGAAGAAGACTTATGCTAGAAGATATGTGTCGAGAAATACCTTCCTAGTTAAGAGGGAGTGTTGATGTATTTGTAAATTCAGAATGTATTTCATATATGTATATTGTATTCCTATAGAGATGTTATTATTCCTATATACGAAAGTGTTTGTATTCCTATAGAGATGTTATTATTCCTCTATATGGAAGTGTCATCATTTATATTGTAAGTGTCGTAACTTATACTTGATGGGTTATTAGACCACCCTATTGGGGGTTAGCCCTGTCAGCATTATGATATGTGGTTAAGTTAAGGCCGACCTAGTAAAGGTTATTAGGCTAGTCAAGTAAAGTATAAATAGAGTGCGGGAGGCACTCTATTTGATCATTCACTTTCTCACTCATACTCTCATTGGAGAGTGGCGCACTAGTGGAGGAGGAGAAGCTGCTGATAAGAGTACATCTCTTATGCTTGGGTTGTATCATTGCTCTATCTATCTCCAACGAAGTTGCGATGGTTTTCACGTTCTTGGTTTTCCCTGGTGAAACTCTGTGTCTCTTGTGTGCTTGCATTATTGTGTCCATGATTGATATGCTGTAGATATGCTGTACATGTTGTTCTCTTAGTTAATATCCTAGATCAAATTGAAGTAAATTCTTAAAAACTAACATTCGGAGAAGCCATATGAAAATCACCAATGGAATCCCTAATGGAAAATAAAACCTTCACATAGATAAAGTGAGGAGGAAGGACCTCTAGACAAGATTGTAAGAGATGAAAGTCAAAGAGGGCCACTGAAGAGTTGAATTTCTCCGTCCAAGTAACATAAACCAAACCCATATCCTCAAAACACTAGGGCCCCTTTTGCGAGACCAAATCTTGATCCATCAAACCCTTGAACATGAAAGAGAAACACCCTCAATTCAAAGGAGATATTCTTACTCTAAGAGACAAGAAACCCAATACTTCATCCATTAAGTGCCTCATCCTTGTAATATGGGGTTTTCTACCACACAAATAGCCATATAAACATATATCACACAACAACTCAATGCCCTCCAAAACCTATTCAAAATGAAGTTCAATTGTATTCCCTCCATCCCTACAAACAATGTTTAATGGATCACACAGAGTTAAAAATAATAGAATAGACACCATAACCCTTCAATCCTCTCCTATCACCAATCGCATCCACCATGAGATCTCCAAGAGCCACACTAGAAACCCTATCTCACTCACCCTTGATGCTATCAACCCTCATCACTCTCTCTTAAGGGAAATGTTGACCATACTACATGTAATTAACCAACGACACCCTTACCTAATAGGAAGATAATTGAAGGTAAACATATGTGATCATTATATTCTAAAATACATCTTGGAACAACAACTATCTTGAGAAGAGTAACTAAAATGTGTTACAAAGATGTTAGTTTATGACTTTGAAATTATCTCCAAGAGCCACACTAGAAACCCTATCCCGCTCACCCTTGATCCTATGAACCCTCATCACTCTCTCTTGAAGGAAATGTTGACCATACTACATGTAATTAACCAGCGACACCCTTACCTAATAGGAAGATAATTGAAGGTAAACATATGTGATCATTATATTAAACTACTTCTTGGAACAACAACTATCTTGAGAAGAGTAACTAAAATGTGTTACAAAGATGTTAGTTTATGACTTTGAAATTATCTCCAAAAAACATAAATATAATTTGGTGGCATATGAACTTTCAAGGAAACAAGAATACACATAAGGATTACTTTTTGTTATTTTCATTCTACATGTTGAATAGGTGGAAGAAGCAAGGATAGAATGGAAACAAGCTCAAAAGGCATGGAACCTTGTTTAATAATCACAATATGAGCTTAGTGCATCAATAAATTTTTGGGGAATAATCATTCATTTTAGTATTAGGATCAGCTATATTTATGTGATAAACATAAGATCCTTTCAGAATTATAGACTTAGATTCTATAGTGGACATTTAGGGTTTCTAAATACTTACTAAAAGATATAGAAGAATTTTTCTTGGAAAGGTCGTTAAAATGATGTTCAAAATTTTGTGGTGAAATGTTTGGTTTTACAATAGTACAAAGGAGAGATAGTTAAGACCTTGGGTCTTCCAAAAACATTAGCCATACCAAGTCAATGTTGTCCAATGGAGCTTATCATATGTCTATATAAGTTTGCATAAATTAGTGTCAACATGGTGGTGGTAGATTGACTCACAAAGTATGCCCATTTTACCTCTATATATCACCCTTTTAAAGAAAGTAGAATAGAGATAATATTCATGGATACAATTAAGAATCTACATGAAACCCCATGATTACCATAAGTGATAGAGACCAATTTTTTACTATTAATTTTTAAAATAAAATATTTTCTTGTTTGAACATGGGAAAACTAATATTGTGATTAAATGTCTAGAAGGATACCTTCAATTCTTTGCATATGATAAATAAACATAATAGGTCAAGCATTTATTGTTGGCATAATGATGGTACAACACTTCCTTCCATACTTCATAAAAAATGTCCCCATGTATGGGACTTTATGGTTATCATCATTCATCCATCACATCACCCTTGAGACAAAAATCAAAGTTTCGAGTAGTGGAGGATCACATAAAGCATCAGTAATAGGTTCTCCAACAATTGAGTTATAACTTGGATATATCCCAGAATAGGATGAAACAACAAGCACATCAACACTGTAGTAAAAGGATTAAATGTATAGAAGGTTATCTTCATTTCTTTGCATATGATAAATAAGCATAATGGGTCAAGAATTTATCCTTGGCATAATGGTGGTACAACACTTCCTTCCATACTTTAAAAAATTGTTCCCATGTATGGCACTTTATGGGTATCATCATCCATCCATCGCATCACCTTTGAGACAAAAATCAAAGATTCGAGTAGTGGAGGATCATAAAGTACCAACAATAGATTCTACCACAATTGAAGGAAAACTTGGCTATATCCCAAAATAGGATGAAACAGCATGCATATCAACATCATAATGAAAGGAATTTTGAAGTGGGGGATTGCATATTTTTAAGGTTATAACTATATAGATATTTTTTTCTCAGGAAACAAAAGAAGGACAATAAATACTTGAGTACCATGGTCCCTATAAGGTTTTGCAAAGGATTGGTAGTATGGATTACAAATTGAAATAACCTCCACCTTTATGTATACATATAGTCTTTCATGTTTCATTTTTAAACAAGGTAATAGGCGATATGATCCTAGTTCATAGTATCTTGCTATATCTTGATGAAGTGGGGAAATTCATATTTTATCCTAAAACAATCAATAAAACAAGGATCGGGCAATTACGAAATAAAGAAATTACTATGAACCTCATCAAATGAATAACCTACTTGTAGATTATGCAACACAAGAAGACGAGTTATTCATATAGAAGCATCCATAGCTAATAAAGTATTCAATATGAAATTTGTTTAAAGGGATGGGGCATGTTAATCTCTAACTCATGGCACATTACATTGCTAGTGTTATATTATTGTTTTCATAAGTGGTTAGCTAGGCCCTTTAATTTTAATTGTACCATTTGTTTCCTATATATAACAAGGAGACCTAGTTTTAGTAATCATCTCATCTTGTGCATTTTATATATGGTGAAAGGAGATTTTTCCCTCAAAGAAGCTTCTTATTAAATCATTATCAATCTTTCTCAAGGTGTGGAATTACTTATTTCTACAACTTTTGTGTTACTTGGGATGTTTGGTCCATGCCAATCTTTAATTTAAATCAATATACAAATCCATGTATACATTTTCATGCAGTTGAGGTGAGTATTCTTAGTTGACTATCTGCTCTTTAAATAAGTTGGACCATGTATACACACTAGAACTTCTTCGATAGACAACATAGGTTTCAACAACCCTTTCAAGTCTATCAAATATGTGCCATGTCCTTGGTTTTTTCTAATCATGAGCACACCATTTTCTTATAGTAAACCAACTTGTTGATTACATCCCTCTTTATTACCTCTTTGATATCATCTATTGTGGGGAGCTTTTACTTTGGCTCTCACATTCAAATTCAACAAATCTTTCACCAAAAAAATCCATCATTTCAAATGTTCAAATCCAAATTAATGGATTTTTTTCTCAAGTATATGACATGGGTTGGACTAGAGCATCAAATTGATCACTTTCTCCTATTTGAGATATATAGCTTCCTCTACCTCCTTAATACAAGAATATCATCAAGGACCTTTACTTTGGAATGGAAATAACTATCTTTGAAAAATAAGAACAATGTGATACTCTTTAAGAACAAATGACTCGAGATAAGGATTCAATTTTGCATTAAGTGGGATGTATGCTCCCACCTTAGCATATCAGAGCATAACCAATAACAATGCCATTTCTTTTCTTCTAGACTCCCTTGTCTCTAAGGTTAGTGACACCATGAAGAGAAAAACAGAATTGGCACTTGGATTTGTTTATACTCTAAACCAGAGAAAACCCTACAAATTTTAGTCTTTGTTTCTAAATTCATATAATCCACATTTAAGATATCCAGAAACCTTGGTAATAGGTATATCCTCTTATGCAAGAACAACATTAAGTGTAATTATTTCACTATTGGATTTATTAACATCAAATGTGGTAGATTATGTTCATTGATGTACTCTTATAACCATGGCTATGGTTCTTGTACAAACAAGAAAAGCATGTGAATTTTGTGTAGGTGGCTTCAACTGAACTTAAGAAAGTAATTGTTGACAAGTATGAAGACACCAAGAGCAAGATGGGTGCAGTTTGAACTTTCGGTATTTTAGATGCGACAATTAAATTTTTCCCTAAGAATCAATTGTCACAAGTAAATTGTCATCTAAGAATTAGGTGGCCCATTAGAACCAAATGATGGAGTTGTCCTAAGTTATAGTGGGTACTTGTGCTTGTATGAGTATGAACTATTAAATGAGTGGTAGAAATGAATTTTTAATTTGGTATTGTTTATTTACATTACTGCAATGCACCATATGTCTGAACTCACCAACGTGGGCTTGATTTTTTAACGGGTGGGTGCAATTGAAATATATACATAACACTGGTTGATTTGTTAATGGGTGGGTGTAATTGAAATTAATACATAACATTGATATGATTTGTTTTTTTTTAAAGATATCTTAAGCTATCTTTGTGCATGTGGAATTGTGATACATCTATGTATTTATGATTTGGTAAAATATTTTAACGTGATTCACCATGTTATATAAAATGTGTGCATTTTCTTTTTCAAATAATGAAAGAGCATCCTGCAAAATAGTAAGAAACCATTTTGTCTCTTTATCTCAATGCAATTGGTGAATTTTTTTAGATTATTAGTCTTTAGTAACAACACTACATGTAATCCAACATTCATCATGGTCACATATTTTTCATAAAAACTAACATAGGTTAACTCCGAAGTCATAGTCATCATAGTATCATACTCTACATTACATTCATCAAATGACATGGAAGCCTAGAATCTACATTGCCTTCATCAAATGGCATGGAAGCGTGATTCCAATAAGCTACATGCTTAAGCAATTTGACATCTTTATTAGGTACCATCTACTGGGCGATTGAACATTAAATCCTTCCACAAGATGGGTTCACCATTCTTCCACCACCTTTTAGCATGAAAGATCTTTTCCATGGAATAAAGACATTTCCACATTCCAATGCTTAAAACAAAACCTACATCTCAAAGCTCGATATTTCAACAATTGTGTGAAGTTATATCCCTTAATCTATAAGGGAACTTTCTAAATAAAATCAACCTAAAATTATATTCTTGCAATTTTTAGCGAGAAGCCTTTGCATTTCGACAGAACATTGCCACGTTTCAATGCTCAAAACAAATCTTAAATCATCAATAAACACTATTTTCATAATCCAAAATTATTTTACCCAAGCTACCATTCTCACTCTCTAACACAATTTCGAATAATCAATGACAAAGCTTCCATTCCTTTACTTTTTTCACATCAAAAACATTGATAACTTTTTCACATCAACAACATTGATATGTAAACTGTTACGATATATTAAAGCAATATATTCATAATCCAATAATTGTATGAAGCTAATATTCTCTCACAATTTTTGGAAACAATAAGAACTCAAACCAAACAAATGTTTTTTAATATTAATTACAAGTCATTCAATTTACAATCATTTTATATTTCATAAATTAATCGACTTTCGTCAATTTCACTTTGATTCTGCTTGTCATCACTATGGAAAATGCGACGAGTAATATGATTATTATTTTCAGAGAAACCGCAAAACTTTACCTAAAGTGCAATGGAAAACCCATTATTGCTTGTTGCTATAAAAAAACAGAAGACGTATGCTTATTATTATCACAGAAACCGCCAAACGTTGATGTGGTGTGAGATGGAAAACCAGACGAGAGATACATGGTAGCTTCATGAAAACCACTTAACGTACTGCAATAATTGATAGATTTGATATAAGACATCGAAGCGCGCCATTATGAAAATGGTTGTCCCACCGCAATAATGTTAGATTCTGCTCCGTTACTCGTTCGCTTCTACGTTTAAGTCAAATTTCTGTGTTAAGCATGACGTGCATCACAGATGCCCTTCACTTTGCTTTGGCTTACCTAAAACCGGACTTCAAGTTCGTCAGCGAAGCCGAGATTCCATAGTTCCAGTGACGGCAAAGGCCGCCGGCACTTTTCCCCGGCGTTGCCCTGCCTTATATATATGGGTGGTCAAGCAGAGCTTGAGAAGTAGAGGCGGCATCTAAGAATTTGCAAGTGAAGTAATTTGTTTTTCTGATTATTTTTCTTGAAAAACATGTCGAGATATTATTACTAAAAAAAAATTAAATACTTTTTATAATATTATTATGTTGAGATACTTTAAAACAAATATACTTTAAAATATTTTTTATTTTCATATGCTAAAGATGTTTATTCCCTATTTATTTAACATATTTTAAAAATGTTAAAGGTGTTTATTCTTTATTTGTTTAATATATTTTGTCTAATTATAATTTAAACAACACAAACACATATAAACATTGATCCATTGATTTTATCGATGGAAATTATTTAAAAATTATATGTAAAATTCAACAAATAATTAAATTTTGTGTTTAAGTGTTTATTCTTTAGTTTTTTTAAAGAAAAAATAGTAATTTGATTAAAATTAAAGAAATTACATCCACACATGTACGTTTCCATACATTTTCAAAAAAGAGCTTTTCAACTTCAATGTATAAAAAAATGCAGTTTCATAATGTTTTACAAATCAAGCAATTTAACATGTCTCCCACTTCTGTTGTGTATATCACTAAGTAAATAAAGCCCATGAAACAGAGTTCCAGGTTCATCATCGATGAATAGCTGGTTCATATGCCAAAATATGTCTCCCAAGAAAGATTATAAAAACAACTATAAAGGTCTGTGAAAGGTATTCATGGTGTAATTCTTGATTTGTTTCCAAAATTTTCCACGAACTAAAAGTCAACGTTAGTCCTTCCTTTGAGAGTCTATCTTCCAGGAACTAAAAGGCAACGTCAGTCCTTCCTTGGAGAGTCTATCAGCTTCTGTATTTCATTTCCTGTAGACATGACGACCGATTATGAAGTCAAAAATTTTCGTAATTCTGCATACCTTATCATATAAAAGGAAAAGATTGATATTTATATAATTTTTTTATTTTATTGACCTAATTTATCATAAGCATTCAGTTCTAAAAAATCTGAATGTTTCTGCATTTTTTCTGACGAGCAAAACAGAGGAAAAGCTTTAAAATGAGAAGTTCCGCAAAATTGTTTGTGCCCCTTCTAAGACCCAGTTGCATTTGAAAAAAAAATTGGTTTGTAATATAAAGAATTGCTCCACCGCCACAAACATGATCTTGAGAGGCCCGTCAAAAAATGCCCAGGGCAAGTAATAGTTGATGTGTTCCTCAGTGATTATTCTAATTGATGGTGAATCTTTAATTTGAGGGAAAAAAGAAAGAATGTCCAGACCTTGTTTTGCAATGACTTCGGGAATGGAAGGCTTGTCTTGGAAGATGGCAAGGTTTCTTCCAATCCAAATACACCAAATGCGAATAAGAGGAAGGGCCCTTATGGTTGCAGTATTGTTTGTATTTGACCAGATCGGGCAAGCATCCTCAATATTAAGTCCTTGCCAATAGAAGTTGGCCTTAATCAGAAGATTAGAGGATTTCCAGGTGTGGGAAGAGAAAGGACATTGGAGGAAAAGATGATTGATACATTCAACAGTATTTTTACAGAGGCTACACCATCCTTGACCCTCGACGGCTCTATTTTTCATTTTTTCCCAGGCCAGAACATTTTTACCTAGAGCGCATCACATAAATATATTTGATTTTTCTGAGGACCTTTTGTCTTCTAAATACTTTTCCACCACCAATTACGCTCACCTTGGTGAGCTACAGACCTAAGATTTTGGTCTGGAGCATCGATTAAACGGATCTGGGATGTTCTGAGGTTGTTTAGGAAGACATTCCACGCTGCCACTAGATTTTATCGAACATCCAGACTTTCTTCATCTCTCCACCCTTGATGCCATAAGTTGGACGCATGCGGGTTTGCAATCTGATTTAGGTGAATGATTCCTTCCTGGTGTAGATGATTAATGAGCAGCGGGGGAAGGATGTGATTATTCTGACAACCAGGCCAGGGATTGGAGCCAATGCGCATATGTGAACCATTACCGATTTTCCAAGCTAATCCTTCTCTAATGACTGGCAGAGCATTTAGGCTGGCTTTCCAGATGATAGAACCGTGAAGTGGATTTTCAGCTGTTTTTTTTATCCAATCAATAATAGAATCTGGAGAAATACATTTTTTGCGAATCACATCACTCTAGAGGCTTTGGGTAGTGATGAGTCTCCAAACAGCTTTTGCAGTAAAAGCTTTCGCAAAAATATGAATGTTTTTAAGGACCTAGCCTCGCAGCAATTTTGGTTGAGCAATTTGTTCCCATTTGACCCAAGGAAGAAAATAAAATTCACTCTTTCCTGACTAGAGAAACCTTGAGGGATTTTTCTACAGTGTATTTTGGTATCCAAGCCAAATACATCGAGTAAAATGGAATTATTTCCAAAACATATTTGACCAAAACCAATCTACCAGCTCTGTAAAGCCATCGGTGACTCCATATATATATATATATTTTTCTAGTTTTTCGAGAAGCCAGTTCCAATCTTCCTCTATGTAATTATTTGGTTTTACTCTAAAGCCCAGATACTTTAATCCATCATCAAGTGAGATTATGTTGAAATGGAACAATGTAGAGTATTTTTATATTTCCATGACCTCCAGATTGATAGGAGTAAGGGTAGATTTTTTAGAATCATAGCTCTGGCTCAGCCAAAAAGATTCAGAATGTCTGAGAGTTTTTTTAGCATATTTGATTGACCCATCACAAAAAATGAGAATGTTGTCCAGAAAAAGAAGATGGGTGATGCTGAGGTTATTTGAAATCCTGATCGGTGAAAAAGAACCTCTCCTTTTTGAGTCTAAAATTGCTCTGCTAAGATCTTCTACCACTAGAAGAAAGAGTAATGGGGAGAGGGGGCTTCCTTGATGAAGTCCTCCTTCAGAAGTGAAGAAAGGGGAAGCTAAGCCTTTTATCACTGCAAAAGATGCCAAAGAGATACAACTGAAAACCCATTTTATGAAACGATAACTGAAACCAATATGGGTTATGAGAAGCTTTATGTACAACCAGTTTACTCTTGTCAAAGTATTTTGAGATATCGATTTTTATCACTGCTCCCTTTATATTTCTGGTTTTTATGTTGTGCAAACCCTCTTGAGCAACCCCAATAGCTTCATCAATCTGTCGGTTTTCCAGGAAACCAAACTATTCATGGGAGATGATCTTTGAAAGAACATTCTGTAATCTTCTAGCTATGAATTTGGAAACCACTTTGTAGGTGACATTACACAGAGAAATTGGTCTATAATCTTCAAGGGTGTCTCGATGATCCTATTTTGGAATAAGAGCTATGAAAGTGGATTTAAGTGGGGGATGTATGTGTTCCTTGAGATGGGATTCTTCAACGAGATGTAAGAGATCCAATCGAACAATGTCATAAAGGGCAAGGAAAAATTCAATTGTCCAACCATGTGGTCATGAACTTTTATCTTTCTGAAAACTATGCAGTGTTTCCTTTAATTCATCTTCTGAAATTTCTTCCATCAGCTTAATATTGTCTTCTTCTATTATTAGACTAGGGAAGAGTTGGGATAACTGAATGACCTCAGCAATGGTTGCCCTATTCTCGGTTTTGAAGAGGGATTCAAAATCGGATTTTCTCATATTTAAGAGATCTTAGAAAGAGGAAACCACATCATTGTTGTTATTTCTTAGTTTCCAGATGGTGATCTGTAGCTTCCTTCCTTTTGCATAAGACTGGAAGAATTTGTTATTGTCATTTCCACATTCAATCCAAATTGCTATGCTTTTAAGCCTCCATAATTCCTCTTGTTCTTTCAGTATTTTCCTCTTTCTCAATTCCAGTGAGCTCAAATGATCTATTCTTTCCTGATTGATATATCCACCACCTTTAGAACTCCGAATCTCTGCAATTTCAAGTTCTACCTATTTTAAAACCTGATTCTATTTTTCCTTGTTATTTTTAGCCCAAACCTTAAGAAGAGACTTTATTCTGGAGAGATTCTGAGTGAAATGTGAAGCTGCATGAGTCCCATCCTCCTTAGAGTAAGGAATCCAATTCGACTATATGAGATGCAGAACTTCCTCATTGTTTAACCATGCTCCATAAAATTTGAAAGGGTTGGTAGGATAATTTGGAGTGTTCTGAATTTGTAGACAAATTGGGTGATGGTCAGAATCCCCTCCCGAGTCCATTCATTGCCTGAGCATCATATTTGGTTCACGAGTCCTTCGGCTACTAATAAGCGTTTTAGTATTTTGCAATTCTATTTTCTCCCACTCTTTTGTTGGTCCAAGTGGGTTTCAGCTTGATAGGGTTGAGATCCAGCAGTTGAGTTTCCTAAAGGAGATGACCAAAGTAGTTTTCCAAAGGATCCACCCTAGCAAACTAAACCAAAAATTCATGTGGTCCGAAAGAAAAGTTTAAGTCCCCACCAATGATTGCATTGTTATCTTTGAGCAGAAACATGTTTGAGAACCTATCGCAAAAGGAAACCCTGTCTTCATAAGTCCCATGGATATTTATCAAGGTGAAGAATTGATTTTCTTCTTCCCAATGAAACTATAGAGCAAGGCCTAAATGCGAACCCCATGAGGAGATGGAGTCTAAAAGTTTTGGATTCCAACCAATATCCAGACCTCGAGAGTGGCCCCTAGCGTCTTGAGTAATAAAATCAAAGTTTTTTATGTTTTTTTTTAAGAGATTGGTGATTGTTGATTTTGATCCCGTAGTTCCTTGAAAAAGGACAACGTCTAGCTGATGCATAGAAATCAACCTTTTGATGGAAAGTTTTTTCCAGGTACTTTACAGACGCATGCAATTTAAGGAGAAAAATCTTCACTGGGTAACCCCCTCCATGGCTTGCATTGCTCTAAGTGGCACAATGATTTTTTTTTTTCTTTCCATTAGGTTGATCTTTCAGATCCTTCTTCTGAGCTGATGAGAGGAGTGTGGGTCTACCCCTTACTTTTCCCTTTGAAGGGAGTTTTGTATCATGTCCTAAGCCATTCTTTTTCTTGCGGTATTAAGTCTTCTCCGAAATATCTCAGGGTCTAAGGTGAAAGTGGATGACATAGGATGTGGAAAGTAGGGGGAGTCCAAGTGTGAGCGAGCAGTGGAGGTGGAAGAATCGGGTAGAGAGAGTGGTGGAGGCAAGTCCACGGGTTGGGGAGGGAGTGAGGAGGTTGTGATGGGAGGGATAGATTAAGTGTAAGTGGAAAGTGATTGTAAATCTATGTCCCCATTCTCAAAGTGTAAAGCATTCAAAGAATTTCCTAATGAAAAAAATGCTAGTAGGAGGGAAAACCATCTTACCCGGAGAGGGTTCCAAAACTTTCCAAGCAATAAGGGATTCTTCCTTTTCCATATCCATAGGAGGTTCTTTTAATGGGCGTTCAACTAATTTAGGAACAGAAGGCGGTCCATATTGAGGCTTGTAGGGCCTAATCTCCTTGCGCCATAGTTTTGTTCTATCTTCCTCCCTATCCATCCTATATCTTAAACACCATCTTTTCCTTGTGGGATTCTTTGGGAAAAGCAAATTGAAATTTTTTGCTATATGTCCATTTGCATGGCATCGGGAAAAAAAAAAGGGATACCTTCATAATCCAAAGTCTATTTTCGGCTTTCATTTCCCCAAATTAGGTTTAGGTCTTCTCGCAAGCCAATCTTGACGTTTAGGGAAACAAGGATGCAAGCTATGGATCTCCTTCTTGTAGTTTGGAACAATAAATATGCATCAATAAATGCTCCCAGATCATTTCCGATGTCCCTAAAAGAATCCAAATTACAAAATTAGCATGGAAGGCCACGTAAACAGACCCAAACTGGTTACTTATCCATTCTTTCACGGTCTGCATCAAACAAGGGTGTCCAGTTTTTGAAAAGGATGGGAATGGACCCAGAGCTCCATTGTTTTTGCAGGACCTTGTTGACATCTTCTGCATTAACGTGTTTGAAGAAAAAACATCCTTTCTCTAGAGCACTAGTTTCTGGAGCATATTGTAGCAAATCAGTCCAATTTTTTGTGACCCAATCCTACAAACCCTCAAGGCTAGGGTATCTCCCCCTAATTTTCCTTACAATTGTCGTTTCTTCCATCTCTGCCACTTGGCCTATGATACATTAACCCCACAGATCAGGTTGAGTGGAGTTTTTGTAACGCTGATACATTTGTTCCTTCCTCTTTTTTGGCTAAGTCTTCTGACATAACATTGGTGCTCTTTGATCCCTCTTTTTTCCCACTAGTACTCTTTTAGAAATTAGATGCAATAGAGTTCCCTTGCATATCAACAGGCCGGAGGAAGGAGGATATGAAACCATCAGGGCGGTGGGGTGCTGATAGGAGAATCCATACGAACGGTGGTGAGGAAAGGAGACCTAGTTGTCGAGACTGGAGAAAGACGGGGAGTGTAAACCGAAGATGGATAGTGGGAAAAATAAGAATTCCGAGAAGCCAAAGTAACAAATACTTGTTGAACTTGCCACGGGTCTTCCGTGTAATCAACCTCTTCCTCGCCGTCAAAATCCATTTGTCCCCGCGAAGTTGCAGAGCCTACATGTCTAGCCACCGTAGCCTGCATCTATTGAAGATGACAGAAGGGCAAAAAGGTGACAAGGGGATAAAGTGAACATGAGGTTTTTAGGGGTTGCAGGAGCATCCCCCTCATACCGTGAAAACCCTATAGCAAGCCCTCTCCATTAGCACTATCCTCAGGTGTTTATTCTTTATTTACTTAATATGTTTTTTAAATAATAAAGTTTTTGTATTGTATTTATTTAAAATTTATTTCTAATTATATTTTCAATAACACATATAAACAATAATGGATTATTTTATAAATTTGTGAGTGAAATATGATCAAAATCATTTATTTTTATATTTAAAATAACAAATGTATTAATAAAAAGCTGTATTTTTTATAAAAAATATATAACTTAAATATAATTATTATTTTAATTTGATGATGATGATTGTTAACATGTGCTTAGATTAATTTGGGTCTATTATATCTTAGAAAATAAAAGAAAAAAATTACTTTGTTTACTTTAAAGTTTGATTTCTATATAGCCCACATGGGTGTAGCTCAACTGGTGATTCGCTTGATAGGAAGGAAATCGCCCCGACTTACCGGTGCCCCATTCTTGCTGGTTTTTTGGGTGCACCTAGGGGTATAGTGGTAGCGGACGAGATTGGATCCGTGGACCTCGTGTCACTCCCTTCCGAGTTGTCGATTCCCCTAGTTACAAAGAAGAAGAAGAAGAATAATTTTGATTTCTATATTAAAAAAACTTGAATAGGAAGAAATGTTTTTCATATATATATATGGCATAATAAATAAATAAATGAATATAAAAATCCAATCAATTAATGAATCAAATGCATTTAGTATAAGGCTAAACCAAGTAAATAAATAAACCAATTCTAGAGGTGAAAAGGGAAAGAAGAAATAAATCTCTTATCCTCAAAATGAGATGTGAGATGTGCTTTCATTATACATAAATTTCAAGCACTCACAAAAATATTAAGATCCAAAACCTTAAAATTTAAAGCAAAACATTTTAAAACTGTAAACCTATGTAATTGTAGTTGTAGCTCTAAGTGTAACTAATTGTAACCAAGACAATTTAAAAGGAAATGTTTCATATATATATATATATATATATATATATATATATATATATATATATGACATACTAAATAAAAAAATAAAAAATGAACATAAGAATCCAATCAATTAATGAATCAAATTGATTTGGTATAAGATTAAATTAAGTAAATAAATATACAGATTTTAGTGGTGAAAAAGGGAAGAAGAAACAAATCTCCATTCCTTATAATGGGATATGAAATGTGTTTGATTATACATAAATTTCAATCACTAACACAAAATTATTGACATTCAAAACTTTAAAATTAATAAACATACAAATCTAATCAATTAATGAATCATAATAATCCAATCCTCTCCTCGAAAAGACATTTAAAACTAAGAATAATGCATACCTGTCATTTCAATGGACAAAACGATAGGCTTATAAGATTTGTCACTTTTCATAGGTTCTTAAGGTTTTTCCTATCAACGTACTTCTTTCATATATCATTTCATTTATGAAAAAGTTGTTTATTTTATTATTACATTTTATTTTATTATTACATTTAAGATGATGACAACTTGCAATGATGCAATGATTAATGTCGACTGCAATGATTAAAGCATTTAATTGATATGATATGCACTTCTAAAGCATCACACTTTATTTTGCATGCCCTTCTACCGTATGTATATGATGCAAGGTATCTTTGGTGGATGGGAAATCCGACATCATGCAAAACTATTTGGTTAGTGTATATGATGCAAGGCATATTTGTGGTTGGAAATCCCACATCATCCAAAATTATTTGATTTCAACATGTTTTTTTTTCTCAAAATTATTTGCTAAAACATGACGACAATACAATAAATACATTGAGGTTGTTAGTTTGATCACATGTAGTCGTTGGTAATTGGAAACGAAGTCAACTATGATGAGCAAGTTTTATGAAGGATCACTTGAAATAAACAACTATGATGACCACACACGTTCATAGTAGAATCATGTCCTTAGTTTGTTTGTGATGTCTTCACGGTTTGTTGTAATGGATTATTTTTCTGTAAGAAATTGTACTTGGAAATAAATGCCTCAACATAATTTGTTGATTTTGATTGATTATGCAGATTGCTCAAACTAATGTCTTGTTGTTGATGGCTCTATTTTCCAATATATGGAGATTATGATTTTTGCTAGTGAAATAAGATCATTTTGTGATACTTTTTGAAATTTATGAAAGAATTGTAAATATTGATTATATAATAAGGATATTGATTTTGTGTGTTTTTTTCCATTAATTTAGTTTTTCAATATGAGACATAGCATGTAGTTGTACCAAATCATCAGAGATAAAGAGAACCTATAATGACGACAACTCTATGAAATGAGATTAGGTATAGTTTTCTAGGGAACACAACAACTCTAACATGTGTCCACATTGTTGAAATTATAGGTATTTGTTGAGAAATATGCTAAGTAAATTATAGGAAAAAGAGAAAATATCTCATGGATGGGAAGTGTGTCTATAAGAATAGGTATAGTTAGATCTCAGAGGAATGATGTTGACATTGTAGTAAAGATTAGAAATATGTGGATGCAATTGGAATCCCTAAAGTGTTGTGATGACTATGCATTCCAGTGATCACATATATACATTTGACCCCATACATATCCCTCTTAGGGTCATAATATAAAGTTAGTCTAACAATAAGGAAATTTGAAATTTGTGAATGCTAAGGGTAATGAAGAAAAGGAAAGCAAAGTTCCAATAGAAAAACCAAAAGAAAATATAGAAGGTAGGGGGGTTGACAAATACATGATGAGATTGAAGGGAATACAATAGTCTAATAACCATATTTATTTTGGGATTTCAAATCTAGTTGAGTTGATGGATTTGATTGGGGATGTGCATGACTAGTTTGAAAAAATAGGGTTGAGTACTCTAATTGGGTGAAGTATTTGATACAAATTGGAAAAAGAATGAACAATGGTATTTTTTATGTCTTTATTGGGTGTGTTTTTGATGTCTTTCAAATTCATTGTATTTAATTTAATGTTTTTGTTGTGTCTCATTAGGGTCATACTCATGTCTCAATGTTACCTTATAGTGCCCTTGCAACATACCCTTGACATCCTTTTAGAAAACTTGTAGTGTCCTTTTTGAAATATTTTGGCATCATGTATTGCTTCTTTTCAGAATCATGTTTGCATCATCAACTATTTGTACGCCCTAATGCACTATGACCTCAAACATGCTAACCCCCTCATACATGTTTTACCCATAACCCCTATGGCCCATCATGTAATCATTGACATACCTTATGACCCCATACGATGATCCCCAATCAACATTGATCTCTTGACACAACTCGACACCTACAAATAACCCACAAACTAGCTAGTAACCATGAGATCCACTATAATATACTAGCCCACTAATTCTAGTAACTCACTAACCCTTGATCCTCACTGACCATATGAACATCAAGGATGGATATTGACCATGGTGGAACTATGTTGATGATATTGACTAGATAGACTAGATTCACCATCATTCTCTATATTACCCATCGAACCCTAGCATGATCACCCATTAACAAAGTGCTCACTTATAATCCACCAACCCATTATCAATGTAGTTTGGAAATCACACCGCCCACATTCTATGTGACCTAATAACCCCATTAAGACATCAAATCTCTATCAGGATTTAACATATGGACCATTCCTGACAACAATTAGGTTTATTAACCATGGAGAACCATAAATGATCATTGTTGACAATCCTGAAAAATGGTATTTCTAGTAAAATACTAACACATAACCCCCTAACCCATATCTAAATAAGATTACTAATTTCAACTAGTCAACAAGAGTGACCTACCACACATAGCCACCTAATGAGCCCTCAATAGTACCATGTTAAAAACAATGCCCTCCCTTTCCTTTTTAGTTGTTCATCCTCTAGACATGTCCTAACAAATTATTTAGACTCCCATGTAGGATCCTAGTGTAAACAGATGTTGAGAAATAATTATTCACTCCCTAGATGTTTCAAGTTGGTGATTATTGATGTTTACAATATAAGTTTCATGTTGCATCTTTTGCACCAATAGTAAAGAAAACAAGTCTATATCTTGTGCATTTATTTGTGTCGTCGAAGTGAGCATAAGCATTTATTAGTGAGCATGATAGGTTCTCCACCAAGGTATGTCATCAAATGTGTCTTTGTCATTTGGTGATGACAAAATATCAATGTCAAGTCACAACTAGAGCTAATACTTATTATCAATGAATCGAATATTATACATGTGTTTGGACAAGTTAAATAAAACTTTTGCATAATTAGTGTGGTAATGTAGTTAAATTTTTTCCATTCTCATGTTTTCTCATATTTAACACATCCTTCAATCTATAGTGATGTATACAATTGTTTATTTTGGCATGACTCTTCATTTTTCCAAGCTGAGATTGACATTTGTTAAATGATCACAACACACTCAATTGATGTTTCATCATGTTAATCAAATTTGGTTTTTAGAATGCTACCTCTTAACATTGCATGAGATTTTTTAGTTGTAGTCTTAATCTCATCATTAAATTGTTGAGATTAATCTTGTATGTGCCTCTTGAACCAATGAACATTTTATGACATAAAATTTTGATGTAATCGTGAGTCATTTCTACTAATTGACATTGTACCCTTCTCCATTTAAAGGATGTGTTAGGATATTCCTCTACTCCATCCTAGTCCCACTAGTATTTTGATCATTTACATTTTCAATCATGCATGCACCTTTAGGGTTTGCATGCATTCTAGGGTTTGCATGCATCCCAGTCATCAGTCCAACACCTAGCCCTTAGTTAGCCAGCCCCCAGGAGCTTCTCACTATTCAGTTTTATCCCTCCAGTTGCTTAATGCGCCCTTCTTCCTTGATTTTAGGGAGCAACTCGCTCTTCATCACCTACCAGTCCAGTTGTCACTCAGTTACACTCAGTTACAGTCAGTTACAGTTAGTTACACTCAGTTACACTTAGTTACATTGAGTTATAGTCAGTTACAGTCAGTTACACTTAGTTACACTCAGTTACAGTCAGTTACACTCAGTTACACTTAGTTACATTGAGTTACACTCAGTTACACCTACCAGAGTTAGTTTGACTGATGGTTGATAGTTACATGAGCATTGATGACTCCACTGATGATGATGAAGACTTCCAGTTGCGCTCCGATGATCATGAGGACACCTAGTTGTGCTCCGATGACACTCTATTGATCTTATGATCACTCTGAGAGGGTAATTCGAATTGCCACCTTAGGAATTTGAATCCTCTCTACCATTGTACTATTTATTTGTCCATACTGTGATTAATTAATTAGTGTGTGTGAAGTATTATTGCTTCTATCTGAGTTCTACTGTACCATATTATTCTGTTGCTCATTATACTATATTGTTCACTCTTCTTCTATTTTCCTGCTTAATCATAATTACTCTTGTGAGGTACACATCATCTCTTAGATCTGCTGTGAGGATTTTCACATGGTATCAGAGCATGTTGAGAGTATTGTTTATCTCCATTCTAGAGAGTTTTTTGCAAGTTATTACCAAGATTTCGAGTGCAGCAGTTTCTGCATTTTTGCAGTAGTAGCAGTTGCAGTTATTCTATATTGTTTTTGCAGGTCCTCTACAGCTTCTATGTATTCATCAGGAATTACTCCTCTTGATCCACTCAACTCTTATGAATGGAAACCAAGAATGATAGCAGACTTGAAGATCCATGATCTGTTTTATTGTTATTTTGAAAGAGAGTTTGAATCCCCTGAAGAGAAGATTGACTGGTTAAATAAAAGTGATATTCACTTTCAAGCAATAATGTTTTCTTTGTTTGCACACCAGATATTCCAATTCAAATACCGTAATGGTGTTGAAACTCCAAAGGAGTTATGGACTCCAAAAGAGATATGGGCTCACCTGGATGGAAAATTTGGCAGAGAGAATGAAGGACTTTGTCCCAACCCATTCGAAAGAAAACAAAGTGATGCATTCGCTCCTCTTGATGGTCTCTCAGATCATGCACCAGTATCATCTCATATTGAATTTGTTGACAAAGAACTTGCAGATTCTACACTCATGCTCAAACTTTCTTTCCTTTCTGTGCCAGCTCACACTCTAGATATTGCAGAAGGTCCTAAATCCTCTCTTGCACTAGAGTCTGTTGGTTTGCATCATGATCACATGATTTTTTCGGAGGTCAAAACAGCTTTTGAAGGTAATGCATTCGCTCCTCTCCAGCTAACTCCTCTTTTATACTACTATATGATCATAATTCCATGCTTTCAAAAGGTCATTGAAGAATATGGCCATTGCCATTTGCTTGGGATAATTTCTCATGCATCTACTAGTTTTGATCTCACCTCTCATGGTTCAAAGGAGATCTCAAGAAACCATGATTCAATTCTTGGATCTAATTTGGATTCGAATCAATTACTGCTTGGGATAATTTCTCATGCATATGATAGTTTTGATCTCACCCCTGCTGGTTCAAAGGAGATCTCAAGAAACTGTTTTCTAAGTCTTAAATCTAATTTTGATTTCAAGCAAGCATGTAATAGTTATTTTTGGCATAATATCACCCATGGTGGTTCGAAGAAGAAGACAAAAGACTATATGCACTTTCACAGATTTGATCCTACCTCAGCTGATTCGAATCACAGGTTCAAGGATCATTCTCATACTGTTGGATTTTTTCTCATCACATTCAATCTAAAGAGCAAGTACAACCACATGATTTTTGAGCATGATCCACTTCTTCCCAAGAAGAAGATACCTCCAGACATATGACCAAGCATCACACATGCTTGAGTTTGGAGCATTTATTTGTATGTGTGCCTTACAGTCTATGTTTTGAGGAGGGGGTATGTTTCCCATGAAATTTTCCCACTTCCTTGGTTTATTGATTGTTATTATTCATTGTATTGGGTGACCTTTGGTCTTAGTTACCAGGGCCCAGGATGGATTAAAGGGGGGTGTTAGGATATTCCTACCCTCCATCCTAGTCCCACCAGTATTTTTATCATTTACATTTTCAGTCATGCATGCACCTTTAGCGTTTGCATGCATTCTAGGGTTTGCATGCATCTGAGTCATCAGTCCAACACCTATCCCTTAGTTAGCCAGCCCCCAGGAGCTTCTCACTATTTAGTTTTAGCCCTCCAGTTGCTTAATGCGCCCTGCTTCCTTGATTTTAGGGAGCAACTCGCGTTTCTTCACCTACCAGTCCAGTTGTCACTCAATTACACTCAGTTACAGTCAGTTACAATCAGTTACACTTAGTTACAGTCAGTTACAATCAGTTACACTTAGTTACATTGAGTTACACTCATTTACAGTCAGTTACACTCAGTTATACTCAGTTACACTTAGTTACATTCAGTTACACTCAGTTACACCTACCATAGTTAGTTTGACTGATGGTTGATAGTTACTTGAGCATTGGTGACTCCAATGATGATGATGAAGACTTCCAGTTGCGCTCCGATGATCATGAGGACACCTAGTTGTGCTTCGATGACACTCTATTGATCTGATGATCACTCTGAGAGGGTAATTTGAATTGCCACCTTAGGAATTTGAATCCTCTCTACCATTGTACTATTTATTTGTCCATACTGTGATTAATTAATTAGTGTGTGTGAAGTATTATTGCTCTTATCAGAGTTCTACTGTACCATATTATTCTGTTTCTCATTATACTATATTGTTCACTCTTCTTCTATTTTCCTACTTAATCATAATTACTCTTCTGAGGTACACATCATCTCTTAGATCTATTGTGAGGATTTAATGGGGAGTGGGAGGGGGAGTATGAGAGAGAGAAAGGGGTTAATGGGGTGGTTATGGGTAGGGAGAGTATGAGGGAGGTTAGGGGTAGTGAGAGTATGAGAGAGAGAGGGGGGTGTTAGGGGATTTGGGGAGAGAGAGAGTATGGGGGGTAAGGTGTAGGTTGAAGAGTAGGGGGGGAAATGAGTGAGAGATGGGGTTAAAAAGGGTTAGGGGGAAGAGGGGGGAAGGAGACAAATATGAGGAGGGGGATTTAAAGGTAGGGGGAGGAGTATGGGGGTCATATATTTAGAGAGGGATTTATTAATGGTTAGAGTGAGAAGAGAGAGAGAGAGAGAGAGAGAGAGAGAGAGAATAGGGGGTGTTAGGGGGGTGGGGGAGAGATAAAGGGGTGGGAGATAGGGGCAGGTAAAGGAGAGTATAATGGAAGTTACAGAGAGAGGAGGGGAGGCTAGGGGTACTAATACTAGGTGTGTGAGAGGTTGGAGGTGTTAGAGGTTTGAGATAGGGAGACAAAGAGGTCAGGTTTAGGAGCAGGTGGAGGAGTATGGGAGAGAGAGAGTGAGAGCGGGGGTTAGTAAGGGTTAGGGGGAAGAGGGTAGGGAGAGAGGAGGAGGAGGAGGGGGGGTTAGAGGTAAGGGGAGGGGGAGTGTGTAACAACTCAATACCGCAATAGTCTCTTGGGATATGGGGTGTGATTTTTTTTAAAAACTCATTCAACATCCTAAACATGTTATAATATTAAGAACTCTCAAGGATATGAAATCTTAAACACTAATATTTTCCTTTCAACTTAACTTAATAATATTTCTTGAGGTTCCATTGTATAGAAGTAATGTAAGTGAAACAAGGATCCTTTATTATCAACATCCTCTTTAGATTTTAAAGGCAATCATAGCATCAATAGCTTACTCAAATACTTACGACATTAGAGTTTATGAGATACTCTTATAATAATATGGAATAAGCTCTTGATTACTATTAAAAACATATGTTAAAGGGTTAATATCTACACATATTCAACCCTATGAGTAACATAAAAGTAATACATTCATATCTCAAGAAGTTCACATTCACACTCTAGTCAATTCCTCTATTCAAATTACTCCATTGATACTTGAGTTATATTCTTACCATGCATATTAAATCCTACCAAATGCATGTTCTAATCTTTATAACTTGCAACTTAACTTTCATAACACCTTTATTATGCTAAATCAATACATAGCTCAACATAGGAGATATTACACTCTAGCATATTTCAATTGCTGACCTCCATAGGTGCCTTATACCATGGAAAGGCTAGAATCTTAGATTAATGTAGAATAATAACACCATATTTTATACAATTTATGAACAACATCAACTATGAGAATAAGGTAATATAAATATTTCATTTAATTTCAAGTCATCTAAATAATACACATCTAATGAATAATGTCAACAAGGATGCCATATTTTAAAGCAAATAATAAACATTTCTCCATCATTTACTAATTAATTTTACAACCATACATGAGTAAGGGAATTCATCAAAATAAAGTGATCTTTATTAAGCTTGTGAAACATTAATAAGGAAACAACTGCATAACACTTATTTGATTTTTATGTAGACCTTAAGCAATTTAAATCTTGACTGCAACATTACACCTTTCCATTTGACTCCCTGTCCGACGTATGTTTTCCTGCCGAGAGGTCACCCCCGAGCTAGGAATGAATCCACTAAGTAGAAGAAAGGAAATTTATGAAATCTTGCACCTTAATTGAAAATTGATGAATTAATCTTGAAGATATATATACCAAAATATGTGTGTAATTTTGAAATCCCTTAAATGTATTTAGCTACCAATAGTAAGTAAAATATATTTGTATGTACTTTTAAGGCATCAAGGCCCTTTCTTTCTGCAGTAAAGGCCTAGGGATATGCCCTAATTGGCCCAAGAAAGTATTCTTTATAAATTTAGGACTACACCCTCTTAGTTTCACATTACACATTTTCTTGAATGAAGGTAAGTATGCATCTTACTGGGTTTGTTCTCCTTTGAATGGTAGCTAACATCCTCATGGGGAAATCATTCTCCTTCTTACAGTACTGGTTTAGAAGGAAGAATACATACTTTTTGTAGTTCTTTCCCCCTTATTTTCATAAAATGAGACCATATCTTCTTGTTCTCCCAAAACCAGGCTCCCTCCTCTTTTTCAGAAGATTACCCCTTTCCTTACCTTCCAATACTAGCCAATATTTGAGAAAATGGTAAGTAGTTAGATGTAACTGATTTCAAGGAAATCATGGAAAAGGACCACCTAGTAACCACCTAGTTCTCCCTTTTCTAAAACACATGCAAATCATAACAACGATACCCATAAAGTATGGTTAACTAAATTAATAAATAAAACCCTAAAAGGTTTTTAACCCTCTTCCCTCCCTTCCCTTCCCCCTCCTGCTTTGTCCCCCTCCCCCTCTGTTGCTCCTTTTCTCCCCCCCTCCCCTACCACTCCACCTAACTCCCCTTCCCCCTCCCTCTACCCCATACCCTCCCCATATACCCCTCCCCGTCACCCTCTCCATCTCTCTCTCCCTCTCCACCCCCCTCTCTTTATTAAGCTTGTGAAACATTAATAAGGAAACAAGTGCATAACACTTATCTAATTTTTATGTAGACCTTAAGCAATTGAAATCTTGACTGCAACTTTCCACCATACCATTTGACTCTCTGTTTGACGTATGTTTTCCCACCGAGAGGTTACCCCTGAGCTGGGAATGAATCCGATAAGTAGAAGACAAGAAATCTATGAAATCTTGCACCTTAATTGAAAATTGACGGATTAATCTTTAAGATATAAATACCAAAATATGTGTGTAATTTTGAAATCCCTTAAATCTATTCAACTACCAATAGTAAGTAAAATATATTTGTATGTACTTTTAAGGCATCAAGGTCCTTTCTTTCTACAGTAAAGGCCTACGGATATGCCCTCATTGGCCCAAGCAAGTATTCTTTATAAATTTAGGACTACGCCCTCTTAGTTTCACCTTACACATTTTCTTGAATGAAGGTAAGTATGCATCTCTCTAGGTTTGTTCTCCTTGGAATGGTAGCTAACATCCTCATGGGGAAATCATTCTCCTTCTTACAATACTGGTTCAGAAGGAAGAATGCATACATTTTGTAGTTTTTCCCCCTTCTTTTCATAAAATGAGACCATCTCTTCTTATTCTCCCCGAACAAACCTCCCTCCTCCTTTCCAGAATATTACCCCCTTCCTTACCTTCCAATATTAGCCAGTATTCGAGAAAATTGTAAGCAGTTAGATGTAACCGATTTCAAGGAAATAATGGAAAAGGACTGCCTAGTAACCACCTAGTTCGCCCTTTTATAAAACACATGCAAATCATAATATCGATACCCATCAAATATGGTTAACTAACTTAATTAATAAATAAAACCCTAATAGATTTTTAACCCTCTTCCCTCCCTCCCCTTCTCCCTCCTACTTTCCCCCCCTCCCCTTATCTTGCTCCTACTCTCTCCCGCTTCCCTACCACTCCACCTAACCACCCCTCCCCCTCCCTCTACCCCATCCCCTCCCCGTATACCCCTCCCCATACCCCTCTCCATCTCTCTCTCCCCTCTTCCCTCTCACCCTTTACTACCCCAACCCCTCTCACACCCTCCCTCCCCCTCCCCTACCAACCCCCCCTCCATCTCGCTACCCCCCTACCCCTCCCCCTACCCTTCTCCATCTTCCTATCCCCTTCTCCATCTCCCTCCCCCTCTCCCCTCACCTCTCTCCCCCACTACCCATTCCCCCTCTCTCCCTCCCCCTCCCACACGTCCCTCTCCCTCCCAATACCCATCCCACTCATCCCATCTCCCACTCCCTCTCCCTTCCCCTCCCCCACCCCCACTTTATCCCTCAACCCCTCCCCCTCCAAACCCCCTCCCTGCCCCTACCTCCCCTCTACCCATCCCACTCTCTCTCCTAATTGCTCCCTCCACCACCCTCTATCACTATACCCATCTCCCTCTGATTCCCTCCCCCCTCCCATTCCCTCTCGTGCCCTCTGATCCTCTCCTCCACCTACCTCTCCCACTTCTCCCTCCCCTTTTGCCTCCTTACCGTACCCTCCCATCCTTACTTCTCCCTCCCCACTCTCCCTCTCCCTCCCTCCCCCTACCCATCTCCCCCCGCCCCTCCCCATCCCTCCCGCTCCCCCTCCCCCTCCCTCTCCCTCTCTCCTTCCCCCAAACCCTCTGCTCCCTCCACCTCTCCCTCTACCTCAGTACCTCTCCCTCCCCTCTCCCTACAACTCCCCCACTCAACCCCTCCCTTCCCAACCCACTCCCTAAATTACCCCCCCCGCTCCCTCTCCTGCCCTCCTCATCCTCCTCCTCTTACCTCTGCCTCTCCCCCCCTTCTCTCTCACCCTCTACTACCCTCACCCCTACCCCACCATAACTCATCCTCCCCCTCCAACCCACCTCTCTACCTCAACCTCTCTGCCTCCCTCTCTCCCTCGCTCTCTCCTCTTCATCTCCCTCCCCCTCTCCACTCCCCCTATCCCCATCCCCTCTGTAACATCCTGAAAATTTCACTAAAATAAAATTTTTTGAAGTAGCATTAACTACTAAGAATGTTAATTGCGGAAATAAATGTTCGTTAACTATTTAACTAAAAACAATTTATCTCAGTTGGCAGTTAATTTAAGATAGAATATAATTCTATATACAATACTCAAATTCTCATGAGATACAAATACTGACAGCTATGTTTGAATGTTGATGAAGGAGTTCCTATGGGGTGCCCTGAGGTTTACTTAGCTCGATAGCTAAAGCATTGTACCTGTTTCTTTGCAGATTTCACAGGTAAGGTATTAAGTCAAAACAAGATCTTCAAGTAGTTTAATTATTGTTTTTGTTAGACATCATTGCAATAGGATAGCGAAAGTATTTTCTATACAAGATAGGTGTTAAAGGTATGGACCTTCAGTTTGTTCTTTCAGCTTACAAATGTTATATTAACTGTTTATATCAATTGCAGAAATCACTGTTATCTCTACCTGATCTGATATATGGGCGTTTCCACATTTAATTTGTTTTGCGTCAAGGAACATAGGTTACTTTGTATTCTCATACCTGCAAGGGTTAGATGAATTTTTACATTTCAAGTAACAATATTAATGTAAAACTATTTCAACCTGATGCATCTATTATTGAATGATAATTCTAATGTGAAATGGTGAAGTTATGTAAATCTAAATTGATTCTTTGATATACTATTTAAGACTTTCGGGAAAGATCCTAACATTTCTTATGGACATTGTAAAGGTCTTAAACCTGTGTATTGAGACCTCTTTCTATATAATTTTTGACTTAATGTCAAGTAGAATCATAAGCAAACTATACCTATAGACTATGCCTTTGTGAAATATTGTTTCTTCAATAAGTATCACTATAAATTATTTAAACATTGTATTGACAATGTACGGGTTTGGGAATGTCAAAATACTACAATGCCTATTGCATTGGATTCTAATTCTAAAACACTTACTAGATATTGAACATACCATATGTTTCGCATCCGTCGTTACCAAAGGTAATTTATATTAATGCTTTAACAAACGTGAAAACCATACATTACTTATAATGTAAACAACCTATGCAACAAGGAAACTACTATATGCATTGTGAACTATGCAATGGTGACGATATGATTTATAATGTATTACAAAATCTAAAGTTGTAATGCTATGCATTATTTACGATAGGCTTGATAACATGAATTTTAATGCAGTGTGATTCACGCCAGAGATGCATTAATGGAGGTGACAAATCTTTAATGTTCCTGCAGTCCTTCGAGATTTGGTATAACGTGTCTGCACTGAACTTTTAATGTTTCCATCCATTCTTTTCGGTGGAATGCCCTGTTGGATCTCCATGTGGAGGATTCCATGTGAACACTTATAAGAAAAGGCTGAGTTGTAATATAGAAAGTTGATGAGCTATCTCCACGTTGGTTCTTGGCATTAATAGGGTTACTAATGAGCTTTGCATGTACTGCTGCTTTGAGTTTCGTGATCCTAGCTGGCTTGATCTTCTCCGTCGATCGGGTGATGTCCTCGGGTTTGGATTTCTGACCTAACTCCTCATGCAATGCTTACGCTTTTTATCACTCCTTAGCATTCATTTGATGTGTCTAGGCTTGGAGAGAGGCCGACAGGCCGCATAGTTGTAGGGTTTGAACTCTGGTCGCTTGCAAACTCCATGCTCAGGATTTAATGGTGGAATCTCTGGTTATATTATTGATAGTTTCAGGGTTCTTAATGGAGTTTGAGTGTTGATAGCTCTATGGCTTTCGCCATGCATTTTGATAGTGGTTTTCCAGGGTTTTAGATTCATAAGTCTTGTCTGAGAATGAAAGTTGAATTCGTATAGTCTGCATGCATTTCTCTGTTGCGGCTGTTAGATGGATTTGACTCTAAATGTTTTCGGCATTCCAGCTTCTTACTCTTGCAAGCCAAGGTAATGTTTTTAACTTCATGGTTATTGTTGCAATGTTAAATCTTCGTGCATCTTTCTTGTTTTAGAAATGTGTTTAACCTTGTAATAATTTCTATGACAGGTGTTGCCATCGTCTTAGAGTTTATAGTGCCGCAAGCTCCATGGGAATTGGTGGCTCACTTCACTCGGTAAGCCTCGGTGGCATAACCCTTCGTAGGTCCTCTTAGCATAGTATGTTGATGACGCAGCTCAAACAATGCTTGTTACTAAATCCTGGTAGAATGACCATCGTTGATGTTTTTAAGTCATACTTGTGGTTTTTGGAGATAAGTCCAATGCGGTGCTGTGTTGCATCAAGTATTTGTAGGATAGTTTGCCTTTCGGCTTACCTGGTTAATATTTAACGGAGTCTTAGCTAAAGCTCCAATAGTTAACAATGTAATCTTTTTTGACGAGAGTTCTTTCCTCAGTCGAGTTTCAAGAGAATGTTTTGGTATCTTCAAAGTTATGAATATTCTCATTTTGGTCTTTTGGGGTTTCGACCTTGGATCGTAACTATAACTTAAATGTTTAAAGAGTAGAAATAAAACATGTATTGGAAAAGCTCTGCGTCTATTGTTTGATGTAAATGGTTTACGATGATGAGCTAAGGCTTGTTGCTTCAATTGTTTTCGTTTCTTCACAGAACTACGAACTATAAGATTTACCCTAAAAATCGATGTATAGAACTGTAAAATGTATGGATAAGAAAATAGCCCTTGGGTTGACAGTTATTTGATTTTATGTTTGAGTTTTTAAATAATTAGTTTCCAGATCTAGGAATAAGGAATAATGCCTGTATCTAATTTCTTTGAATACTCGTGAAGAGATTTCGTTGAGAGGGTATTAACCCTTGGTCAGATTCACCAGAAAAATGAATGTGACTCCTCACTTTGATACTGTTAAGAAATAATTGCTAGCTCTATCAAAATGAAAGTTTTATGAAATGTAAGTTAAAGTTTAGGGTTTCTGTCGAGTCTTTTAAGCTTTTGATGAACTGTTTTAGACTATGTTCCAATGTTAGTAATTTTAATAAAAAAAATGAAATAATTTCTATATAGAAATAGAGTAGAAAACACTGTATAATTTGAGAAGAAAACATGGAAACATAAAACCCTAGCTAATCTATGACTGTCAAATAGAAATGTACAGTACTGTTTATAAATGGAAACTTATTGATACTATTTAATTTTGCAGCTATTATAAATTCTTGAATACTGTGTATCAGAAGTAAATTCAATACTTGGATATGAATACTGTTTATTTTCATGATAAATGTACTTACTAATAGTAAGGGATAACAATACTGTATACTTAGGAAGTAAATGTTTTTATAGCTGTTTAAATTCGATACATCGTAATGAAAGAAATATAGTGAACCTAAAACATTTAACTAATGAAAAGGATGATAAGAGAAAGACATAGGCTTATGTTAATTGATACAGAATATTAATGGTAGGAAATCTAATGAAATATAACAAAGTTGATCTATTCATTCAATTGGCAATTTGCCTATCAAATCATCTTCATTAATTTCTTCTCTGTACTAGAGTACGATGCAGATCCATTAGCATGGGAAAAAATGCAGAGAATATTTATTCAATTTATCATTACTATTCATAATTCTAATTAGGTTTAGAAACTGAAAATAGATGCATCTGAACAAGAACACATTCTATAAATAAGAATTAAATACTTGTAAATAAGCAGATTTAACTACTTAATAACAGATAAACAAATAGAACCTGTAGATGAAGATAGGGCCGACAAACACCCAAGGAGGCCTGTTCCTCCCAACATTTTCCAGAAGAAGCAGCCAAACTATTGGCTTCCTATGGACCCCCGAGCCTGCTTACTGAACCACTAAGTAGATGGAATTTGTGTAGAAGCAAGGCACTAAGTAAAACTTATGCACTCAGTATAACTTCTGCACTCAAAATATGCCTTCTGCACTCAGCAATATATTTTTTGCACTCAGCAGTAATGGGCAGACTCACAACATGATAAAAAACTTAGCATATCCCTTCATCAAATCTCTTGGGTGCAAGCACAGCAAAACCCCAAGGTAAATTTCCTCGTCAGGAAAAGTGATGAACCTCAGTTCATAATTTAATGGCTATTATATAGACTACCTAGGTCTTTAGTGGTCAGTTTGGAATAAATGGGCCTCAAGCTCCAGTCCCACCTTCCAGGACACTATGACCACATTTCAAGGGAGTTGTCCCATACCAATAGCTAGTTAGTTGCATCATGATGCTGCCACTTGAGCATTGCCTTCTACTCCAGATTCCATTCCACCTATTGAGTCAGTAACCACTCTTTCAACAGTCCTCTTAGGTGCTTGTCTCCTATTTTATTTACTAAATAATAAAATATTGTGCAAATTATAGTCATCCTTGGACACCTGTCCAACATAAAACTTTACAATAAAAGTTAACATAATGTTTCCAAAATAAAATGTTCTTCAACAAAAGGGGTATGTTACACCCTCTACTTCCCAATGCTTCTGTCTCCCACTACCCCTCTGCCTCTCCCTCCTCCTCACTCCCCTCCTCTCCCCATCCCTCCCCTCCTCTCCCCATCCCTCCTGTCTCCTCCTCCCCCTCCCTCTGCCCCCTCTCCCTCACCCTCCCTCCACCCATTCCCATCCACTTTCCACCCACATCCTTACTCCCCCGCTCTCTCCCCCCACCCCCCCGTCCCTCCCCACCACTCCTCCACCCTCTCTCCCTATTCTTCTACAACATCCTCCTCCCCCCACCGCCTACCCCCTCCCTCCACCTACAGCTCTTGCACCCATCCCTCTACCCGTCCCCCTCCCCCTCCCCCTCCCCCTCTTCCAACACCCCTCCATATCCCTCTTTCTCCCTCTCCCTCTCCCCCTCTCCCTATCTCCCCCTCCCTCTACCGCACTCCCCTCCCCCTCCCCTCTTCCTCCCACTCCCTCACCCAAACCCTCCCTTCCCTTCCCCCTCCCTCACTCCCCGCCCTCCCTATCCAACCCTCCCCATACTCCTAATCCATCTATGTCTCCCTCTCCCTGCCTCTCTCTCTCACCCTCTTCTACCCATGCCCCTACTGCACCCTAACTCCCCCTCCCCCTCCCCCTCCCCCTCCAACCCACCTCTCTACCCCTACCTCTAAGCCTCCCTCTCTCCTCTCCGTCTCCCTCCCCCTCTCCCCATCCACTCTGCTCCCTCCGTGCCTCCATCCCTCCCTTCCCCTCTACGTCTCCCTCCCCTTCACTCCCCCCTCCCCCTCCCTCCTATCTACTCCTCCCCCTCTCCCCATCCCACATCCTCCTCCCACGACCCCATCCCCCCCCTTCCTCCTCTACCACCATTCCCTCTACCCCTCTCCCCCCTCCCCTTCCCTCTCTCCCTACTCCTCCCTGTCATTATTCCTCCCCCCCTCCCACTCTCCCCATCCCCCATCCCCGATACCCACTCCCTCTACCACTCTCCCCCCGCCCCTTTCCTCTCTCCCTGCTCCTCCCTCTCATTATCCCTCCCTCGACCCCTCCTCTACCCCTCCCCCTCCCTCGAACCCTCTCCCTCTCCCCCCCTCCGCTTCCCTCTCTCCCTACTCCTCCCTCTCATTATCCCTCCTCATTCCCCCATCACTGTCCCTCCCGCTTTCCCCATCGCTCTCCCTACCCGTACCCTCCTTATTAATGCCAATAATAAATTAACACTTTAAAACCAATCATAACTATACCAATATAAAAATTTGACTTATCACACTATATAAGCCATATTATTATACCTCTCTCTTTCCCTAAACCCTAACACCCCTCCCTCTCTCTTTCTCCTCTAAGGCCCTTATCATAAATAACATTAAAATATAATTTACAACACTCTTAAAGAAATTGTCTTTAACTCACATTCTAATTAAATATATCAGAAATAACATTAAAATATAATTTACAACACTTTTAAAGAAATAATCTTTAACTCATATTCTAATTAATTATTTATTTGACAAAAAATGTTAATAAAAAATAAAATTATATTCCATATAAAAGTAACACCTTAAAATCAATCATAAACAATTTGACTTAACACCTTAAAATCAATCATAACTATAACAATTTGACTTATCGTAGTATTATAATTCTCTTCCATTATATATATATATATATACATTTGTTTAACTCATATTCTAATTAATTACTTATTTGACAAAAATTGTTAAGAAAAAATAAAATTATATTCCATATAAAAGTAACACCTTAAAACCAATCATGAACAATTTGACTTAACACCTTAAAACTAATCATAATTCTCTTCCATTATATATATATATATTTGTAAATTTGTTTATTAAATGGTCGTTATTTCATTATATCATTAGAAATTTAATAGACTTTAATTTGGTTTCATAACGATGAAGGGCTTTATCAGCAACATGTAATCATCGCCGCATCCGCTCCATTTCGTCTACGTTTTAGCTTTCCGATCAACATTTTAAGTCGACCCAGGAGGATATCGTGGCACCGTACGAGCTCCTTCTACCTACGCCTTTGATTCACTTCGTTATTACCTTATTAAAATAGTTGTATTTAATTTCATTTGGGTTGGCTAATTATAGAGCTAAGGATCTATGGAATTCATTTATTAGGTATATCTCTTCCTGTAATCAATTGTTTTATAAAAGGTTTTTGGATATCTATATCTATATCTCTCTCTATATATATATCTATATCTATATATATATCTATATATATTTATATCTATATATATATATATATATATAATTTAGAATTATATATAAATAAATTAAATTTATATTATAATCAAATGCATACTAATATAGATATAGATATAGATATGTATAAATAAATTAAATTTATGTTATGACAAAATGTATATTTTTAAAACATGTTTAGTTAACAAAGTCATTATAATTTCAAATAAATAAAACTATAAAATATTAAAAATAAATAAAACAATAAAATACAACACAAACCTCATTTCATTTCAATATGTATTCAAAATCAAAACATAAACAAATATTTCATTCTTAGAAGAATCCAACAAATAAGAGAAATAACTTTTTTAATATAAACAAGTAATTATGTGAAAAGAAAATATAAAGGGTCTTCTACCTAATCTACTGTATTATTTTTAGTATATTATTTTCAGTATTCGATCTTGTTGAATTTAGTCTCACATAAAACTATAAAGTTTATATATCTGCATTTAAATTTTAATCATACCATTACTATCCTTCCTTTTTAGTTATTTATATATCTATATTTAAAGTTTAATCATACCATTAATATCCTTCCTTTTTAGCTTATAAATAAAATAAATAAAGAAAAACAAACCATAAAAAGAAACGGTAAAATGGGTATGGGTCGTGGATGTTACTGGCACTGTAGAAGTTCAGATACATACATTTTTCCTCAATAAATATTAAAATCCAGCTTATAAAATGACAATAGTTTTGATTCCACTCTTTCTAAACAATTTAAAAAGGGAAACAATTTAAAAGGGGTAGGAAGTAAATGGGATTTCAGGAAAAAGGGGTAGAAGCATCTCCAAAAATCCCCATTTCGAATATAGGAGGAGGAGGTGTCAAATCATAAGTTGAAGTGAATTTTTCCGAATGATTTGCATGCAGATTTGATCTACACAAATGAGGGGGGAGCAGTTTCTATACCACTCGATAGTGATATTGTTCAGCAAATTTTCGCACATTGTTTTGGTTTATACCACAACAACTCTACCTAAAAGATACTAATATTCTAGCATGGAGAGTTAAATAGCATAAAAAAGAACTGTGAATTACAAGAACAAACTATTTAAAAACTAAAACAATGTAAAATTACATACTAATGAATATCAACATAGCAGGATTGTGTCCTCATTTCTCTGTCATACAATCCTTGCTCCTAAATCATTTATTCTCAAAATGAAGTTCCAGAAAGAAAAAATAAATATTCTCTGTAGTTAATTGAACACTGCTATGTCCTGAAATTTGGCTATATTGAGAATGCATGAATTCACTCACCTTTCTTGAAGAGAATTGGTTGATTATCATGTTTGTTGAACCCCAAAACATAACTCCGTCTAATGTCTTGCCTGGTGAAACCCCTATTTTCTCCTGGTTAAACCCTTAGATTCCCATAACACCATTAAGGACGAGGAAGCTCACTGATCGTATTCCATGCTCAACTTCACCATGACCGTCGGATTCCTTCACCGCGGCCTTCTGTTTCCTTACCCGCGACCTTCTGCTCCCTTCACCGTGCTCTTCGGCTTCCATCACCGCGGCCCTCGGCTTCCTTCACCGTGGCATCGGCTTCCTTCACCCCGGCCTTCTGCTTCCTCCACCGTGACCTTCGGTTTCCTTCACCACAGCATTCTGCTTCCTTCACCGTGACCTTCCGCTTCCATCCCCAATTTCAGAGTTTAGGTTTCATAACTACATCAATTAATCTTAAGAAATGCCTATTTAAGTGGCATTTCTTTCAATCTTACAATTAATTTTAAAATCCTAATTTCTACTCACAAAAATTATTAATTAATAGTAAAATATATGATTACATTTTAATTATTTTTTTTAAATATGAAAATTACAAAATTTAAAATTTATTAATATAAAAAATAATTTAAAATAAAATGCCACTATTTCTAACTATAATCATTATTATAAAGTAGCATATCAAAATAGTTATTATTATTTGTATGATTGGTTATTATATGTTTAAATAATATAAATCAAATATAAAATAATGTAGTTTATTATTTTTAATTTTATTTTATTATTAATTTTGATTAAATATATATTTACATTCAAATACTCTTTTATTATTGATTATAAAAAACATTTTCTTTTTCTTTACGCATAATAGAAAAAGATTTCAAAAATATATTTAAATATGAATTAATATGAATTATTTATTTGATAAAAAATTATTAAATAATATTTTACTAAAATTAAATAAAATTCTTCAAATTAATTAATAACAAAATAACCCCTTACATAATCAAAACAATAATAAATATATGATTTTTTACTAACTTGGCACACCTTTCCAATTTCAATGAACTCTTTTTCGGTCTTACCTTGAGGAATACATGTTCACCAACCTCGAACTCTTTATGAGTCCTTTTTAAATCTGCTTGACTTTTCTGCCTATCTTGGGTAGCTTTTAAATTTTCTTCTACCTGTTTCACAATTAGTTCTAACTCCTGCAATAATTCAGGTCCTAAAACAACTCTATATACTGGATCATTCCACGAAATAGGTGTATCACATTTCCTACCATAAAGAATTTCAAAAGGACTAAGTCTCGCTGATGCATGATAATGATTATTATAAACAAATTCTGCTAAGTGTAAGTAGTCTTCCCACTTACCAGGCTGATCCTTAACATACATTCTTAATAAATCTTCTAAAACTTTATTTACCCTTTCTGTGTGTCCATCCATTTGTGGATGAAATGCTGTAGTGAAATTTAAGGTTGTATTCAACCCCTTAAACAATGACCTCTAAAAGTTTTCGGTAAACTTAGAATCATGATCTGAAATTATTACTTTTGGTATCCCATGTAGTCGAAAAATCTTCTTCATAAAGATTTATGCAATGTCTCGAGCTTTATGAGTAGTCTTCACAGGTATAAAATGTGCTACTTTGCTGAGTTTGTCCATTACCACCATGATAGAGTCATGTTGTTTCTGATTTTTAGGTAATCTAATAATAAAGTCTATGCTGATCACTTCCCATTTCCAACTTGGTATCGGTAATGGTTGCAACAATCCAGCAGGATGTTGATGTTCAACCTTCATTTTTTGACAATCCAAACATTTAGCTATGTACTCTGCTACTTCATCCTTCATTATGGGCCAATAGTATTCTTTTCTTAGCATAGTAATGGTCTTTTGATAACCTGGATGACCAGAATAATGACTTTTATGCATCTCATTTAATATCAAAAGTTTTATTTCTAGTATGTCTGGTACATACAATCTGTTTTTATACAATAATAATCCATTTTCCTTCATGCTGTAATCTGCCATAAAATTTTTAGAACTATTGTTTGTTGTCTTTTCCTTCATTTTTCTATATTTTTCATCTATCTCACTCTTTTCAAGATTTTAATTTTCCAAATCAGTTGAATAAGCACTGATGGTTGAAATAAAATTCAATTTTGCCTTACGACTCAAAGCATCTGCAACTTTGTTCTCCTTTCCTTTAATATGCTGAATTTCGAAATCATACTCACTTAAGAATGTCAACCATTTAGCTTGTTTAGCGTTCAGATTTGTGTGATCTAATAAATATTTTAGACCCATATTATCTGTCAATAATGTGAATTTTCTACCAATAAGGTGATGACGCCACATTTTTAAGGCATGAATTACTGCCAATAACTCTAAATCATAAGTAGAGTAGTTGTTTTCATGAACTTTCAGCTTTCTAGATTCAGATGCCACCACATGCCCTTCCTCTGTCAGGACTCCACCGAGTCTGTTATTGCATGCGTCTATACAAACTACAAAATCCTTGTTAGGGTCTGCTATCCTCAAGATAGGTGCTATCGTCAATAATTGCTTTAATTTCTTAAAACTATCAGAACATTTATGATCCCAAACAAATTTCTTCTCCTTCTTCTACAAAGAGGTTATGGGGTTGGCAATCCTCGAAAAACCTTCTATAAACTTCCTGTAATATCCAGTAATTCCCATAAATGATCTTCCGACACATCCTTAGGAACCGGTCAGTCATTAATGGCCCTTATCTTGTCGAGGTCAATCGAGATTCCTTCTTTCAAAATTATGTGTCCTAGATACTGAATTTTGTCTTTGTGAAAGTCGCACTTGTTAAACTTAGCGTATAGTTGATGATCTCTTAGAAATTGTAAGATAATCCATAAATGTTCATCATGCTCTTCTTTACTTTTAGAATACACTAAAATGTCATCTATAAACACAACAACAAACTTGTCTAAGTATTTGTGGAGAATATTATTCATCAAACACATAAATACAGCTGGGGCATTAGTCAAGCCAATGGTATGACTATGAACTCGTAATGTCCATACCGAGTTCTGAAAGATATCTTGAAAATATCTTCATCCTTAACCTGTACTTGATGATATCCTGATCTTAGATCAATCTTTGAAAATATCATTTCTCCACGTAGCTCATCAAATAGATCGTCTATGCAGGGAAACGGATACCGATTCTTGATCGTCATCTTATTAAGCTGGCGATAATCTATGCATAGTCTTAGGATTCCATCTTTCTTCTTAACAAGGATGACAGGTGCTCCCCAAGAAAACACGCTAGGTCTTATATAATTCTTATCAATCAGTTCCTTCAACTGTGATTTTAATTCATTTAATTCCAGTATGTTCATTCTGTATGGAGCTTTTGAATTTGGTATTGCTTCTGGTATTAATTCGATGGTAAAATTTAAATCTCTTTTAGGAGATAATCCTGGAATCTCCTCAGGAAAGACATCCTTAAAATCCTTTAGGACAGGTATGTCCTCTAATTTAAGTTTGTCCTCTTTACCAATAAACTCATCATTTACTACGTTTACTGCAAACAACTGACATCCTTTCCTAATTGCCCTCTTAACTTGCATGGCGAAAATCTGTTTAAGGGTTACCTTCCTTGGAATACTTTTTACTTCTACAGTTTTTCCTTCCTCATTTAAACATGTAAAACTTTTTTCGTAACAGTTCAAAATAACATGATGGGATTCTAACCAGTCCATCCCAACTATAATATCATAAGATCCTAAAGGTAGAATATTCAACTTGATTTGTGTTTGTAAATGATTAATGGATAACGCACAACTTTTTATAAAATCTGATACTTTCCTCTTTGTTCCAGTTGCTAGTCTAACTAACCAAGATTTACTAAACTTTTATGTTTACAATTTAAGACTTTCCACAATATCTGGTGATATATAACTTAAACTAGTACCTGGGTCAATTAAAACAGTAACAGGATGATTTTGTATCATACCTTCAATCTCTACCATAGAGATTTGATGATCTGCTTGCCTGTTGTCGAGTGCAGAATTAATTCTGGGCATCTCCCTCGCCATGTCTCCAATAGTAGGTTCAGTTTGAATAGAGTTGATGTTGTTAGTATTTCGCTTCCTCAAGGGACATTCTGATGCGTAATGGGGACCTTAACATTCAAAACATTTGATAGGTTCCTTTTTCTCATTAGTCCTAGTATTATTAGGAGCATTTTTGGGTGCTATAGAATTCTACTGTTGATTGTTTATGGAATTATTCCCTCGGAAATTCCGATTCTAAAAATTCTTCCTTTGGAACCTAAAATTTCCACTGAATCTAAAATTTTTCTTTTTCAACACAAAATTGATGAGCTTATGACTTTTCCAGTTTGACATTCCTTCTCTTATCTGATTTGTGTCATAGCAGAAAACTGCTTTTCGCATAGCCTCTTCCAGGGTCTTTGGACTATCATACTCGATTCTGTCCTTAATGTTGAAAGGTAAACAACTCAAGTACTTTTGGATTTTCGGTTTTTCTTCTATGAGGTATGGCACACATATTAGTAAGTTCAGAAAGTTACTGGTCATTTCCTTCATATTCATACCTCCCAGCTTCAAATCGTAGAATTCTTTGGATTTTTCCTCATAGTACTGTTCAGATAAATACTTCTTTTTAAAATATCGTTTAAAAATACTCCAGCTTACATCTTTATTTTTTATGCCCTTTACTCTTTTGATGTCCTGCCACCAAATATTTGCTTTTCCAATCAAGTTATATATAGCCATTTTTGCCTTCAATAATTCTGAATAGTTATAGATCTGGAAGTATTTCTTCATACCGGATAGCCAAGTTTCAGCTATCTCACCCTTCTCAGTTTCTCCATTGAAAGTTGGAGGTCTGATCTTTTTGAACTCCCCAGAAATCTGCTTATATTCCTTATGATTTTTCCTTCTAGGTTTGAATCTCCTTCACTGCTATCACTGGTGTACTTACGTTTCTTTTTACGCACTTCAATAGTATCTCTTGATGAGGTTGAGCTGTTGTTCACCTCAATGGTTTTCATTTTCTTATTTTTATTAGCATAAGGCAGATCCTCAACTTTGGAGATATCTTCATTATCTCTCTCTTGCTCTTTACTTGGGCACTATTCAAACCACACTTGGTTTAATTGTTCTTGTGCCTATAGAATTCTTTCATTGTCTTGTTTCACATATCTGATTTCTGCCTTTAATTCATGAAAAGCATGTAATAATTATGACAAACTGTTATTTAGTTCATCGTGACCTTTTTCTGCATAGTGCTATCCTGAATTGTGACTGTTTGGCTGAAATCTGTCATTTATATGATCAGCTGAATTCTCCATACCTGTAGCTTAAAATAATTTCTGGACAACATCATAATTAAAATTCAAATTAGTAAAATTTTATGCTATATAAAATTTTCTGCTGCATGTTTTTGGACCTCTTTCAAGCCTAGAGTTCGAACATGAGCTCTGATACCACATGTAACATCCTGAATTTTCATAAAAATTTAAAACTTTTGAAAACGACATTAAATACAAAATTTATAGATGCGAAAATAATAATTGTTTGATTACAACAACTTTAAATAAAAAGTCGTTAGTACTAAATATAATTTAATTTATGTTTTAGCGGCATTGTGATAATGGCAACTCTAACACATAAATTACGAACATGATTATGGTAATAAATGAACTAACACGTCATAACTGTGATGCGACACTTTTTTTTTGGAAAGATACTGATAGTTTGACATTTTATGAACAAGGGTGTCCTACGAGGTACCCTGGAGTTTACTTAGCTGCAACGCTAAAGCATTTGAATGTTCTATGTGCAGACGACATGTAAGAAGTTCAATGACTATATAGTTTTGCAATACGTGTATAATTCAATTCAATGTTGGATAATAAATGTTGTGAATTCTTTTTGCGAAGACAAAGTAACTACCGGTATGATGGTTTAGTACTACTTCCTAGTTTCTTGTCACTATCTTACTTTTTAACAATGTTGAAAATAATGTCATCTAGAAAGTCTACATGCTATTTAAGTTTGTTGTCATAAACCCATGACGTTGCTATAGTTTTGTTTGGTTGTCGTCTTAAGGTAATAATACTTGCTTGGTACTATGGCAGTAGTTGTATCGCTAGTCAACAATTGCATTGTAAAGAGAAATTAGGTTATGAAAACATAGTATTAGCATGGTTTATGTGCGGTTATCCTACATTGGATTTGTTTGACATTTGAAGAAAATACAAACTATTATCTTTTAAATATTTGCAAGGAAACTGAAAACTATGATAATTCAAAATTATCATGTTAACTTTATGAATTATTATCCTAGGCAATACTTTAGCATTTTAAAAACTAATCACTACATATATAAAAGCATTATGTATTGAAATTTAAATAATGCACTCTATATTAAACTCATAAATATAATAACTATGATCGTGGCTAACCTATTGATTTCACTATCAAATGAAATATCACTAATGTTGACCTGCGATCATAACATAGAATTAAAAACCACTATACAATTTTAACAATAAAAGGTTTGTGAATATCGATTTGGAAATTAAATCATTGATTTAATGATACTGACACATATTAATGTTGAGAGAGAGGATGAGTTGACGGTCTTTAAGTTTGGCATGTGCCTTGAGCTGGCGTGGAGGTAGTGTCTCAGTCTTGTATTAAAGACTCAATTCAAAAATCAAGTGACAGGGATTAATAACCTTCCACATAATGCAAAAGCAATGCAATGGTAATTACGGGAAACACTATGTAATGGTTGTGAGTTTGAAACACCTCCGAGCTGAATGTAGAATTATCCAATGTGAACCAAAGTGGCAAGGCCGTGCATTTGAAATGATAGAGCAATAAATGAAAAGCTATACAATCCCCAAGGTAATTGTGTTGGCTCGCTTGTGATCGTTGATTGACTTGAATTCTGGTCATTGAATGCAACCCTAGTGTTGCGTCGTTCTGTTTTGTTAATGACGAGTGAAAGTCATTTATTGTTCTATTGTTTCGGTTTGTGTGGCCAACAGGTTACCGAATTCTAGGGTTAGAAGGCTTGTAATAGGTTTCGACCTTGAGACCTATAGATTAGGGTTGAAGTTGCACGTTTTTCCTCACTGTAATAGTGTTGTGCTAAAATATTGGGTCTCTCGTTTGATGTGTTAAAGAGTTGAGAGTTTAAAGCTTTTTGTTTATAGTGTGAGTGGAACACACAATGCTGCAATAAGGTAGAGAGAGAGTATACTGGTCTCATTTATAGCAGGAGCTCATCGTTTTTCTGGGGAATGTAAGAGCTCGGTCATTTGTCAAGAAGGTAAACATCCTCTAAATTTTAGTGGTTATTTTGTTGAAGTTTCGACTTATGGCTTAAAATATGCAGTTGTCTAACTCTTAGACTGTTGTTATATCAGTTGCAGGGTTCGAATGGTGACTTTGACAAGGGTTTGGGAAAAAGAGTTGGCATTCTCCCATTCCTGGTAAGCCCCAGGTCTCAAACCCTTGTAGGTTCCTTTCGACTTTAGTTGATGTGGTTTCCAAAGAGATGAGAAATCAGGTTTTTGCCATACTTCGGTGTTGTTTGTCAGTTGAAAACTTTGAAGAACCCTCTATTATTCAAGAGATGTCTGTACAGAGATATAACCCTCGTTTGTTTGTATGATACTTGGTCTTCTATTTTGATGCCTAGCTCGTCGAACTGGGAGTTATAATACTTGTCAATGCTAAGGGTTTTTGAACTCATTTTAAAACATTTGAGCTTGGGAATTAAACCCTGTGCGATTTTCGTTTGGGAACATGCTGTAATTTTTGTTTTTGGGCACACTGATTTTCTTCTTCTTGAAGTTGGAACTTGTATTTGGTTTAAGATCTTGAATGACAACCTGTGAGTTTATGTTATGAGTAGAAAGAAAAGAGCTGAGGCTCATCTACTGTGGATGTAAAACATTTCTTCTCGGCAAATAAAATATAATGTTATTTCATTCTGTGCTATTCGTTTGTGTTATACGTTTAAATATTGTAGGGTGATAAAGTGACTATCGAGTTAAACTAGGATCTATATGCTTTGTTGTAAATGATAACTCTATAATTTGCAATGCCTAAATGATTTTCCTTTCATTTGTAATGGAAAAAGGATAGGGTCATACCCTAGTTCGAGTCTTGTCTTTGAATATAAATAGATGTTTGAAATGAACATCTAAAAAGGTTTTTGAAGCCAAAGACTAGAATTCAATCCATAGTTTGTTTAGATTGTGTTTGTTTATGTTGCAAAACGATGGTAATGGAAATCGAAATTCTAACTAGGGTTTGATATGAACCCAGTTTTTGGAAATCAATATATGCAATTTATAATATATATAGTTTATAAAATATATGAATAAGATGAAAGAAAATGAAAGAAGGTTTATCATGTTTTCATTATTTGATACAACTAAAATGGTCATTGCATATGTTATAATAGGAAATAAAAACAATGCGTGTATAAAATGTGAGGACTGTGAAATGACTATGATTTGTAGCATTAACCATAAATTATAAATTTGTTTATTTGCAGCAATATTATTTATATTGCAGATTGTAACGCCCATATTTTGATTAGGCATATTTATTAGTTAGACACACCATACTTTATTTCTTATATATTCTGTTGAACTCAGCTCGACTGAGTAAACTATATTGGACCTCATTATATGATGTTACTCTGTTTTATGATTTCACCATGATTATGATGTTACTATGTTATGCGGTTATGATGTCATGATTATCATATGATTTCTTTATTTTACGATTACAGTATATGTTTATATGTTTTCATTAATGAAATGTGAAGTATATGATTCGGTACGTGGATACCATCTTCTTATATGAATTGTTGAAGTGTTATATGTCATACGCATCTATGATGAGCTAAAAAGGTTACAAGAAATAAAATGATTTTTGATAACATGGATCAATTGGCGATCAGTGGGAAATGCTTTCTATAAATTTGTATTTTGCAAAATACTAACCTACAGGACACAAGGGCTAAGGGATAGCCAGTTACTTGATCTGATAGACAAGAAAAGAAAACATGTTCGTACAGTAAACCTTAGCAGCCAAAATGATCATACGATAACACAAACAGATAATCCCGATAGAAGCAGAGTATGAGTCGATAAAGGCGTAGGCCCAGTATGTTGAGAGGGATGGATGTGTTTCCCACCCTATGTTTCCATGAGACCCGAGGTCATGGGAGGGCCGTGCTGAGACACGCTCCCCATGTAGTTGTGATGGCGATGGTCGGATGCCTGCTAGGGGAGGATAGGTCCACTGTTCAGCCGAAGCTATAGCTCTCAAGTTCTATGTGGTCAGATCGGTGAGTCCGACATCCACTTTTGTACTAGCAGAGGAAGGATAGGGAGGATGCTGGACGTAGGTTATGATGGGAGGATGTGTTAGTTAGTACTGTTGAGGGTTTAGTATTCCTTGATTCCGAGTTAGTGGTAGTAGGTACCCTTCCTTGTACATGATTGATTAAACTAATGTATAGATAAAGATAATGATGTGAAATCATAAAGACTTAATTGTTAAATAACTAAGAATGTTGAAGTAATTATACTATATATATTTTGTTTGTTCTTCTACATGGGGGTAAATACTACTATTAGTTAGCAGGTATGCATAGGCAGGATGGGGTTTGTCTATAGTACATTTATGATCTGTGCATACACTGGCCACGCATGCACACCTTGCACATGTACACTAGTATCGATATACAAACACTTAACCTAGTGAATAAATGTATAAGTTGTCATAAGTAATTAGGTTAATCATGCATTGCCGAATTCAGATAAGGAATATAAAGTTATTTAAGATGTGTAAAACAAGTCAATTAAGCTATGTATTACTCGTTGGTAAACATCGTGATATACAATGGAGACAAGTGTCATCAGTTAACATTATCATCTGAGAATTGTTGTAAATAAGGTAATGGTACTGTCTAATTAATTAGTAAGATTATTCAAGCACTTAAGGGTGCTTTGTTTAGAAGAACGACGATACTATGTAGATGTTAGGGTACTCATGTGATAAACAAATGATTTAATAGACATTTTTATTAAATTCACCATTTATTATTACTTTGTGGTGATTTAATTAATGTTATTACTTAATTAATGTTATTCTAATAATATTACTACCCATGTCATAACAATTGCAATATAGGTAAAAATGTAAATATTGATTAATAAATGATTAGAGTGTGATTATCTTACATTTCTAAGTTAGACATAATAGGATAACAATTTTAGATTGAATGTGATGTGATGGAAAATGGTTATTACTATTTAATTATTCAATACGAATCTTAGAAATTAAATCTCAAGATAAGTTAGCTCGACGGATAAGGTAGACCATTAAGATACACCATGACCAAGTTGAAAAGGTCAAACTATTTATATAATATTTTATTAATTACATTAATAACATTAAATACCAAGGATGGTGAATAGACTTGTAATTAATAAACCTTGTCCCGAATGGATAACCTTTGGGTGATAATTCCCATCGTAATAAATACTTACGACCGTCAATCAAAATCGAATAAATTTGCCATGAGTGTAATTAATTATTCGGCACATTGAGTGTGAAAAATGCATTTTTATAATGAGACGTGGATGAATGAACTAGTGAAAGGAGTAAATGTTTGAGGGGCTCGAAAGGGGGAGTTTGGGGCGATGGAGTAAGCCCAAGGTCTTCTCGAGGATGGAAATGTATATAGAGGAGGAGAAGGTTGAAGGGAAGGGAGAGATAACTGGAAGTGGAGAGAAAAGTTGGAGGATAGAAAAGTTTAAGAACGGGGAAAGGTTTTGAGAACCGAAGTAAACACTGCTCTCGGGATTATCAGATTGTGGGATCGGAGGCTTGGAAATCCTTTGATTTCCAAGGGCCATCAAGATAATAGCTGGTCGGTAGGGTGGACACATCATCTTGGCTGACTAAGAGGATATACAACCTGCTACAACCTAAGCATCAGGTAATTTCCTTGATTATTTATTTTATTTAATTATTATGTGGAAATGTACTTTGAAACCTGCATATACCTTTTTACTGATTTATTACTGTGAACATATTCTTATGCGAAAACCACAAATTGTTGAAGGAAAAATGGATATGTTAGTTATTCTTTTAAATACAAATGTATGATTATTGGAGACAACACAGTATGCTAAACATCATTTAAAAGCATAGAAATTTTCATTTGAAATTTACTCACACATACCTGAATAAATTAATACATAGGAAACTAACTTAGAAATTCACTTAGTGCTCTGCTGTAAAAAAAAACCAGAGCACTACAGATGGTATCAGAGCCTTTGTTCAAACTCTTGAACCTACAGGCCTATTCATGCTTCACCTAGAAAATCTACTTGATAATTTACCTACTTGACCTCGAGCCATAGTAAGCTTCCAAGGTGCACTTGCAAAAGGACAATGGGAATAACATCAGAAAGATATATATACATATAATTATATTTTCATTCTTTTATAACTATTGCTGAAAAGACTAGTAGGATTTGGCCAAAGTAAATCAAACAGATATATATATATATATATTATGAAAACGAAAAAAATAAAATAAAAATAAAAAAATATACGGAAACATCGAGGAATAAGCCTCTACCGCAGAGATCGAAATGCAGCATGCAACCTACATAGTGATTCGATACTATTAAGCTTACAAACATGCTATCACTGTGATAAGGAGAATAGTGCCAACCAAGAAGTTATTAACCAGACATGCCAAACGTCGGAATTCATTAGGGATTTCGATAACTAAATAAAACTCCATGAAAAGTATGATCCTACTGCCATTCCTAAATCTAAGGGAGTTTGTAACTGCAAAACTCAGCTTAGTGGTCGCCGTTTAGAGTGCTCCTGCATCTAAAATCTTCAATGGTTTGCATGGATAAACAGTTTGAGGGTTCACTTAGCTTATGAAAGATAAAGGTACGAGTGTAAAGTCTCACCTCCAATCGCTAAGCAGAGAAAGGACTTAGATCAGCTTAACCCTACGTTTCAATCAGAGATTTAACATATATAATAATGTTCAACAATAACTTAATTCAAAAGCTTTTGCAGTGATCGAACCGAGACACATGAAACCAGTGAGGTATAAAACGCATTCAGGAGTGAGAACAGGTCAGACAGAGATTGACTCTGTAATTTAAACACCGGATCAAGAATGTGACCACGGGCTACATCCTTAATGGAAGGTTACTCTACTGGCTGCAGATTTACAATAGCAACGACTGGTCATCTTTGGAACAAGGTTTTTAAGGAAGACAAAGGAAATACAAACCCATTATATTGACTATCAAATGAATATGTTGAAAATAGGAAATCAAGCTCTCGAACGGCGATCCTCTCCAGCTTGATCAAAAGAAACAATGATGCTAAAGTTTAATGAAATCGGGTTGGCTCAAGGTAGAGACACATAAATCTAGGAATCTCATCAAAATTTGAAGACTGTACTTCACCGAAGGTCGAGAGTTATGCGGAGATTTATGTAAAATAAAACTACAATTTACCTCCAGTCCGCGCAAATGGAAACCCTTGGTTCTGAACTTCTTTGCTGAAGGTATGGAAGGACGCTGCCTCCCATCACAAACCAACCCGTATTTCGAATGCAGTATCAACCTTTAGTTTTGCCCTGACGTGATGTCCTTCCCCTGGCATGTAGTCCGATTCAGGGATCAAAAGGCAGATCCCCCTTTTCACACCCTTACGTCTATTTTAATTTACTTACCCAAATCCGCAATAATGTGAGCAGGACTAAGCACAGTGTCGTAGACCAGCAGCCCCTGATAGCCATCTGCGCCAGGCTTGCTTGGTGTCAACTTCAAGTTAGGGTTGGCACTGCTCAGTACCGAGAACCTTCCACAGGACCAGCTACTGAGTCCAAGCAGGATCATGCATCTGCATGACACACAGAGGCTACTTTTAACCTTACCTACACAGGGATCGCATCTCTGTTTATGTGATCAACAAAGGTAGACTTAAAAATAATTCAAAATACAAAGGCAAGAGTGAGGGATAATACTTTACCCACAACGACCGCTCTCCCTTCCTCATCAGGGCAAGATCAAATCCACAAAGGGAAAATCGCTCTCCCTTCTTCATCTGCACAAAGACCCAAACTAGATATCGGAGCAAGATTTACAAAAAAACTATAGTAGTAGGCCGGCCAGAACGACGATGAAAACGCCTTAGAGCATGATTATTTTTGATAAAAATAGAAAAAGGTGAAACCCTAGCGCAACTTCAGAAAAGATTTATCGGGCCTAGCCCAGATGCTCAGCAACGACAGCCTTCAAAGCAACCATCGGCCAAGCCCGAAGGGAAACACGCATCATCCAAGCGCCCAAGGCCAAAGCTTTTCTCATTTGTTACCACAGCGTTACCAGCAGCCAACCAAGTCAAAAGAGCTCGCACGAACCACCAATACAGCCAAGCGCCTAGTTCGCCCAAGAGCATATCTTCTTTTTTTTCTCTCACTTACGAACCTGAACCTCCTCCTGTTGATCAAACGTTCTTAAGGAACCCATAGCTCCACCACGCCTAATAGCCGAGTTCGGCAAGAGTTGCAGAGCGGAACAACTCTGGGAAAAGAGGGGAAGAAACGGCTGCGTCTTGGGGATTGACCCTATTTAGGGTTTCCCCCACTTTCGCAGGGCGGTGGGTTGCTTGGAGAGACCACGTGCCCTCCATGCTTACTCGCTCTTTGCACGGTAGTGATCTAGGTGGAGAGGCTGCCCTCCTTCCATGGCAGTGAGAGGCCGCGTGGCATTCAAGCCTTCAGACATAGGAAGGTGTAGGGATAGGTTTAAACCGAAGCATTAAGGGGATTCTATTTGTATATGGTTTTAAATCTACGTTCTATTTTTATATAGTTTGTAAATCTACGTTATATTTGTATGTAGTTGTAAAAGTATATATATGTTTTTGTAAAATATATATATAGGAGGTCATAATATATGTTGTATTAAAGTTTAAATTTATTGTTATATATTCTCATAGAATATATGTTTTATAAAATTTAAAATTATTCATATTTTGTTAGAGTATATGAATTATAAAAATTAATTTTATTTTTGTTATAACATATGTTGTTAAAATATATGTTTTATAGAAATTTTAATTTTTAGTAGTAAACTTAACTATGATTGCTTAAGGGTTAACAATTAATGTTAATAAGGTTAATGTAAATTAGGTTATTTAGATTAAGGGGTAACATTTAAAGTTAACTAAAATATAGATATTAATGATAACCGAGATTTCAACTCCTAGTCGAAGGGATGAGAGAGACCCGAAATCTCAAAAACAAGACACCGTTAAGATTAGCATGACGAGCTGAACACCATGACAAAATTTGTTTAATAAAAACGACTATACATTTTACTGCGCTAATCCTGACAATTTGTTATCTCATGATGCAAGTTATTTCTTACGCATAAGTATAAGTGTATGAATACCTACATTTTAGTTCCACGTATATTTGATTGAACAACTAAGGATATGATTTTATTTCAATAACTCAGGAACTATCATGGTAACAACACGCAGAGGTCAAGGTCGGGGTCAAGGTCGACCACCGTCACCACCACCTCCGCCACCATCATCACCGTCATCACCGCCAACACCGCCTGAAATGCAGATCATAATGAGGTCTTTCGAGGCTATTATGACCACGATGAACAGGCAATCGGAAAGGGCCGTCGAGGTGGAAACCACTCAAGTGAGTCGAGAGAACTCTGAAAGGGCACATGGCCCAAGACTGGAACCGCTTTAGGACATATCGAGGGAGTTGCAAAAGATAAAGGTTCCAGAGTTTTCAGGAGGACGACCCAGTAAGCATGCCGAAGCATGGCTGGAAGGCATGAAGAGATGCTTCACCTTGAATGAGTACACATCTAGTTCCAAGGCTAGGATGGCCGTCTTTCAACTTAAAGGTGATGCTTTGAATTAGTGGTGAGATCTCGAGAAGCAATTGCACCTTACTCCCCTTACAACTTCTTGGGAACTGTTTGAGGAGAGGTTCCACAAGAAGTATTTGCCAAATTATTACAAGGAAGAATAGGCAGGTGCACTCCATGCCTTAGTACAGGGAGACAAGACGGTGGAGGAGTATGAATCTCGGTTTATGGAACTATTAAAATATGTTCCTTACCTAGATGCAGATGATTGTCAAGTAGAGCATTTTTTGTATGGACTTAACTACAAGATTAGGGCCGTTGTGCGAATGTGGAAGCCAACTTCAGTTGCCATGGCAGTTGAGTATGCTCGTTATGCAGCTGATATGTCAGATGGAAAAGGGGGGTAGTAGGTTGACAGGAACCAATCAGTATGTTTCAGGCAAGGCGTCACGCCCTTACTTCAGGGGAGGACAATCTAGACCTCCTCCTTACGGTAACAGGTTCACACCGAGGGGTAATACTTCAGTTAACTCAATCTTGCAGGCATCGTCCGTAACCCACCAAAGTCAGGGACATACACAAGGAAGTTCCTATAGAGGATGAGGGGGTTTTAGAGGACCCAGGGGAAGGAACTCATCTCAGAGGATTCCTCCGAGCAACATGCAAGCCCCTCCCAATCTCTCTTGTTGGGGATGCGGAGGTCCTCATTTCCAACGAGACTGTCCTAAGGGTCAGTCAAGCAGCAGGCACAAGGAAGGAAAGGCACCCATGGATAGTTCGGGTAACAGTCATCGGATTCATGCAGCGGTTCATAACCGCCAAGCAGAACATCAATCTACCGTACTATAATCCACTGGTAAAGTAAACAATGTCAAACTTAAAATTTTGTTTGATCTGGGAGCAACTGATAGTTTTATTTCACCATTTGCATTAGATAAATGTGGGTTGGCAGCCTACGAGCATGATGATTTCAAACTGGTTGAAATGGCTTCAGGAGCTAAGCAAACAGTAGGTCTTAAAGTGAGAAGTTGTGAGGTTGACTTAGGAGTGTGCACCACTAAGTTGGATGCTTATGTCACCAATTTGGGGACTTATGACCTCATTATTAGCATGGATTGGTTAGAAGGCCATAGAGCTTTCTTAGATTGCTATGCGAAGAAGGTGTTGTGCCTCGATGATGAGGGAAGGACAATTCAAATCAAAGGCTTGAAGAGGAAGGTATCCCTCCGTTTCATCTCTATGGTGATAGCTAAGCGGTGCCTAAGACAAGGATGCCAGTTGTTCGTAGTGAAGGCCGTGAGCGATAGTAAAGGACCTTCCTTGAATTCTTACCCAGTACTTTCTGAGTTCAAGGATGTCTTTCCGAAGGAATTGCCAGGACTACCTCTAGAAAGAGAGCTCGATTTCACAATCGAACTAAAACCTGGTGCGGAGCCTTTCTCAAAAACTCCTTATAGAATGACAACTCCAGAGCTCCGTGAGTCACAGCTCCAGTTAAAAGAGTTGCTAGATTTGGGATTGATTAGACCTAGCATCTCACCATGGGGAGCACCAGTGATCTTCGTTAAGAAGAAGGATGGATCTCTGCGACTGTGCATAGATTACAGAGATTTGAACAAAGCCACAGTGAAGAACAGGTATCCCATACCAAGAATTGATGACCTCTTTGATCAGATGAAAGGTGCGTCAGTCTTCTCAAAGATTGATTTACGATCAGGGTATCACCAGTTGAGGATCAAGGAACGCGACATTCCTAAGACTGGCTTTCGAACTCGATTTGGGCATTACGAGTTTGTAGTGGTACCATTTGGTTTGACCAATGCTCCAGCTGTATTCATGAGCCTCATGAATGGTGTCTTCCGAAAATACTTGGACCGCTTTGTTCAGGTCTTCTTAGATGATATTCTTATCTATTCTAAGAATGAGAAGGAGAATGAGGAACACTTGCGGTTAGTCTTGACATGCTTAAGGGAACATAAACTTTATGATAAATTATCAAAGTGTTCCTTCTTCCAAAAAGAGATTCACTACTTGGGGCACATCATCTCAGGTGAAGGGATCTCTATAGACCCAGAAAAGGTAAAGGCCATTGAAGATTGGCCAATTCCAGGGAATGCTCATGAGGTGCGCAGCTTCATGGGGTTAGCAGGCTATTACCGGAGGTTTGTGGAAGGATTTTCTAAAATTGCAAAACCTATTACCACCTTGCAACGCAAGGGAATCCAGTATGAATGGATCGATGAATGCAATGCCGCTTTTACAGAGTTAAAAAGATTGTTGACAAGTGCACCGATCTTGCGGGTACCAGACATGGATAAAGATTTCATGGTATGCACCGATGCCTCGAAGCAAGGACTAGGAGCGGTGTTGATGCAGGAAGGTGGGGTAATAGCTTATGCATCTCAAAAGTTGAAACCTCATGAGGAGCAGTATGCCACGCATGATCTAGAATTGGCAGCAGTAATGTTGGCACTAAAATTATGGAGGCACTAACTAGTTGGTAGAAGCTTCACCCTTAAAACAGACCATCTGAGCTTGCAGTACATCTTTACCCAAAGGGATTTGAATGCTAGGCAAAGGCGATGGAGTGAGTTCATGAGTGAGTATGAATTTGGTATCTCTTACATCAAAAGAAAGGAGAATGTGGTGGCAGACGCTCTAAGACGAAGGCTGAGACTTTTCTCCTTAATTCCCTTGAAGGTGGACTTGAGGGAAAGAGTACTAGGACAACTATTGGGCAATAGTTGGTACCTAAAAGTAACCTCAGCTATTCAGAATGGAAAGGAATAAGAATTGAAGTATGATGGGTACCATCTTGAGGAAGATGGATTGTTGCGGTATCAGGGAAGGATGTATGTTCCTAAGGAAGGTGATATCAGGGAAACAATCCTTAGAGAGGCCCATAGATCGCATTACTGTGCTCACCCACGGGTGAAGAAGATGTATACTGACATAAAGCAACTCTTCTTCTGGCCAGGTATGAAGATGGATGTAGTGGATTTTGTTTCGAAGTGCCTTGAGTGTCAACCAGTTAAGGCAGATCATCATCACCTGGCCGGTCTCCTACAACCGCATGATATTCCTATGACTAAATGGGAAGTCATTTCCATGGACTTCGTTGTAGGATTACCACTCACATCTATGAGACATAATGTTATTTTGGTGGTAGTCGACAAACTGACCAAAAGTGCTCACTTCATTCCAGTCAGAGACACCTATGATGTGACAGATGTGGCAAGGGTATTCATAAATGAGATTGTACATCTTCATGGAGTTCCTAAAAAGATAATCTCTGACAGAGACCCTAAGTTCACCTCGAGATTTTGGAAAAGCATGCAGTCAGCATTAGGGATGCAGTTGAACTTAAGCTCAGCTTATCACCCCGAGACAAATGGACAGACAGAGAGGGTGAATCAAGTGATGGAGGACATGCTTAGGATGTATGTTATGGATCAACAGACACAGTGGGAGAAATATCTTCCTTTAGTGGAGTTTGCATACAACAATAGTCATCACAGCTCCATTGGTATGCCGCCATATCAGGCATTGTATGGGAGGCCGTGCAGGACACCACTCAGTTGGGACAGGTTAGAGGATCGAGTTTTAATTGGGCCTGAATTGATTCGGGAAATGGATGAGCAAGTGTTACAGATTAGGCAGCGGCTGAAGGAAGCACAGGATAGGCAAAAGAGTTACGCTGATGCACATAGATCAGATAGAACTTATGAAGTAGGGGATTGTGTATTTATTCGCATCAGACCAAATAAAAGTACCATTCGGTTTAGGAAGGGTACCAAGTTGTCACCTCGCTTTATAGGTCCATTTGAGATTCTTGAGAAAATCGGACCAGTTGCTTATCATCTTGCGCTGCCACCCCACTTGCATAAAACTCATAATGTATTTCATGTTTCTGTATTACGACATTACATAGCTGATGAGACTCACAAAATTCATTGGAAGGAATTGCAGGTCTTGGACGAGGGAACCTTCAGGGTCGAACCATTACGTATACTTGATCGTAGGGTTCGACAGCTCCGTAGTCGCCATGTGGACCAATTTAAGGTCCAATGGGACAAGTATAGCCCAGGGTCTGCTACCTGGGAGGATGCAGAGACCATGCGAAGAGATTTTCCCTCACTATTTTGACCATAACTTCGGGACGAAGTTTCCCGAAGGGTGGGTGTATGTAACGCCCATATTTTGATTAGGCATATTTATTAGTTAGACACACCATACTTTATTTATTATATATTCTGTTGAACTCAGCTCGACTAAGTAAACTATATTGGACCTCATTATATGATGTTACTCTGTTTTATGATTTCACCATGATTATGATGTTACTATGTTATGCGGTTATGATGTCATGATTATCATATGATTTCTTTATTTTACGATTACAGTATATGTTTATATGTTTTCATTAATGAAATGTGAAGTATATGATTCAGTACGTGGATACCATCTTCTTATATGAATTATTGAAGTGTTATATGTCATACACATCTATGATGAGCTAAAAAGGTTACATGAAATAAAATGATTTTTGATAACATGGATCAATTGGCGATCAATGGGAAATGCTTTCTATAAATTTGTATTTTGCAAAATACTAACCTACAGGACGCAAGGGCTAAGGGATAGCTAGTTACTTGATCTGATAGACTGGAAAAGAAAACATGTTCGTACAGTAAACCTTAGCAGCCAAAATGATGACACGATAACACAAACTGATAATCCCGATAGCAGCAGAGTATGAGTCGATAAAGGCGTAGGCCCAGTATGTTGAGAGGGATGGATGTGTTTCCCACCCTATGTTTCCATGAGACCCGAGGTGGTGGGAGGGCCGTGCTGAGACACGCTCCACATGTAGTTGTGATGACGATGGTCGGATGCCTGCTAGGGGAGGATAGGTCTGCTGTTCAGCCGACGCTATCGCTCTCAAGTTCTATGTGGTCAGATCGGTGAGTCCGACATCCACTTTTGTACTAGCAGAGGAAGGATAGGGAGGATGCTGGATGTAGGTTATGATGGGAGGATGTGTTAGTTAGTAATGTTGAGGGTTTAGTATTCCTTGATTCCGAGTTAGTGGTAGTAGGTACCCTTCCTTGTACATGATTGATTAAACTAATGTATAGATAAAGATGGTGATGTGAAATCGTAAAGACTTAACTGTTAAATAACTAAGAATGTTGAAGTAATTATACTATATATATTATGTTTGTTCTTCTACATGGGGGTAAATACTACTATTAGTTAGCAGGTATGCATAGGCGGGATGGGGTTTGTCTATAGTACATTTATGATCTATGCATACACTAGTCACGCATGCACACCTTGCACATGTACACTATTATCGATATGCAAACACTTAACCTAGTGAATACATGTATAAGTTGTCATAAGTAATTAGGTTAATCATGCATTGCCGAATTCAGATAAGGAATATAAAGTTATTTAAGATGTGTAAAACAAGTCAATTAAGCTATGTATTACTCATTGGTAAACATCGTGATATACAATGGAGACAAGTGTCATCAGTTAACATTGTCATCTGAGAATTGTTGTAAATAAGGTAATGGTACTGTCTAATTAATTAGTAAGATTATTTAAGCACTTAAGGGTGCTTTGTTTAGAAGAACGACGATACTATGTAGATGTTAGGGTACTCATGTGATAAACAAATGATTTAACAGACATTTTTATTAAATTCACCATTTATTATTACTTTGTGGTGATTTAATTAATGTTATTACTTAATTAATGCTATTCTAATAATATTACTACCCATGTCATAACAATTGCAATATAGGTAAAAATGTAAATATTGATTAATAAATTATCAGAGTGTGATTATCTTACATTTCTAAGTTAGACATAATAGGATAACAATTTTGGATTGAATGCGATGTGATGGAAAATGGTTATTACTATTTAATTATTCAATACGAATCTTAGAAATTAAATCTCAAGATAAGTTAGCTCGACGGATAAGGTAGACCATTAAGACACACCATGACCAAGTTGAAAAGGTCAAACTATTTATATAATATTTTATTAATTACATTAATAACATTAAATACCAAGGATGGTGAATAGACTTGTAATTAATAAACCTTGTCCCGAATGGATAACCTTTGGGTGATAATTCCCATCGTAATAAATATTTACGACCGTCAATCAAAATCGAATAAATTTGCCATGAGTGTAATTAATTATTTGGCACATTGAGTGTGAAAAATGCATTTTTATAATGAGACGTGGATGAATGAACTAGTGTAAGGAGTAAATGTTTGAGGGGCTCGAGAGGGGGAGTTTGGGGCGGTGGAGTAAGCCCAAGGTCTTCTAGAGGATGGAAATGTATATAGAGGAGGAGAAGGTTGAAGGGAAGGGAGAGATAACTGGAAGTGGAGAGAAAGGTTGGAGGATAGAAAAGTTTAAGAACAGGGAAAGGTTTTGAGAACCGAAGTAAACGCTGCTCTCGGGATTATCAGATTGTGGGCTCGGGGGCTTGGAAATCCTTTGATTTCCAAGGGCTAGCAAGATAATAGCTGGTCGGTAGGGTGGACACATCATCTTGGCTGACTAAGAGGATATACAACCTGCTACAACCTAAGCATCAGGTAATTTCCTTGATTATTTATTTTATTTAATTATTATGTGGAAACGTACTTTGAAACCTGCATATACCTTTTTACTGATTTATTACTGTGAACATATTCTTATGCGAAAACCACAAATTGTTGAAGAAAAAATGGATATGTTAGTTATTCTTTTAAATACGAATGTATGATTATTGGAGACAACACAGTATGCTAAACATCATTTAAAAGCATAGAAATTTTCATTTGAAATTTACTCACACATACCTGAATAAATTAATACATAGGAAACTAACTTAGAAATTCACTTAGTGCTCTGCTGTAAAAAAAAACCAGAGCACTACACAGACATGATATGATGTATGGAAATGTGAATTACATTTATTTCTTATGTACATAGTAGAGATAAGAAATTACAATATATTTATACAGGAAACAAACAATGTTTGTTTGTAATGAAACAATGGAATATTCTATAATATCTAGGTATTATACAGAACTTTCTACTATTATCAACTATAGGGAAAAAACTGATAAACATATAAATTACTATATTTATCTATTGAATCAATGGCAGTTTGCCTATCTTTTATCTATACTTAATTTTCTTCTCTACACTAGAGTACGATGCAAACAACAACATGAGGAAAAATGTAGAGATTGGTTTATTAATTCAGAGTAACATAAACTTTGACATTCAGACTTGAAATAAAATCATAAATCAATTCTTCTTCAAAATAGAGATTTCTAATTTTACTTAAACAGAACTAATAACCGAAATAAAGTAGAATATGTAAAACCTATATAAAATATATAGGGAACAAATAGCCCAAGAAGACTATTCCACCCAACCAATTCAAGACAGTCAAGTACTTGCCTTAGGACCCCCGAGCGTGTTCACTGAACCACCAGGAGGAAGAAACTTAGGAATTTAGGATCTTTTCTTGCAGTAGGAAATAATTTCTGAATCTTCAATAGCTAGCAGTCCAAGGGACCTACTCCAACACCTCTGGTTCTCCTTAATAAATATAGTATGCAGACTTATGATTGCATTCACAGCTAGCCTCCGTATTCGAATCTCTCAATGATCAACTGATGCACATGAGGAAATATTTCTGCAGAAATATTGTGTAAGAGCTACCTGCTCAATTCGAATTTGCCTTATGTAGGCTGCCTAGGCCTTTTCAGTTGTTACTTGGTCATTAAATGAGCTGCCTTCCCACGCCCACCACGTGGGGGATAATGCCACATTTTTAGGGGTAGTTGTCCCATAACCAACAACTAGTGGTGTGGTGCAATTGCTGCCATCTGTCCCATACCTTCCAACAGCTTCCATTCCTCCTAGTGGGTCAGTGAACACTCATTTAATAGTCCCCTTGGGTGTTTGTCTCCTAATTAATTTATTCAAATAATAATAATCAGGAATTACATTCATCCTTGATCAAAACTGATCATAATTACAAAAGTTTGTAATTATATTTAACATAAAGTATTTTGCAAATAAAATAATAATTTTCAGAAATTTGGGTAGGTGACATTCACCAATACACTGCATGAATCTTCGATGGAATTTTTACACAAAAAATCATAAGTGTGTACAACCTCAATTCCATATCTACACATAGTTTAACGAACAACTCAAATATTTGAACATAACATGAGAAAACCACTATGAATGTTATTTATGAAATGGATGGTGTTGTAAATAAATGGTTGTATCCTACAAAATCTACAAATACATAGATATATCTATTGCAGAAAGAGGGATGGAAGCTGCTAGAAATCAATAGAGAGAAAGAGGGTGAAATGCTCCTCCAAAAGGTAAATCTGCTCTAACTAGTGTGCCCTCCATTGGAAAATTTTGACCCCAACTTGCAGATATAATTCCTATAGTGATCCCTCCATTATATATGTGTGCAATACAACCAATACAATAGCCTTCAAAAATTTTGGATAGCCCTTGGTGTGCCCTCCTCAACCATGATCTACCACAACACAAACTACCATCCAGAAGACAACAACAAAAAGACACGACTACCAACTAAAAATAAAACACACCATCATGTACTTGAACCTACAAATGGACATGGATATGATATCCTTCAATGAATCTCTATAGATAAATCTGAGTGACTTCCCTCTTTCCCAAAAAGGGAGGAATCTTTCACCACCAAAACTGATTACAATTACAAGGGGAACATCTCCCAAGAATGAAAATCAAAATGGCTCTCCAATTCAAAATTAAAATGATCAAAATATTCCTAATGTGTGTTCATTTTTTTATTTGTTGACTCTCTCCTCATCCATCCACATGCTGCTTGAATTTTCTCATAATAATAATTAAAATATTCAATTTTAGGAGAGGATAATCCCCTGTGACACTTCATCACCCTCTAGTTTCTATTTTAATCCAGATGGATATAGGTGGCCACCCACTTATTCCACTAGCTCAAAACAATTTTCCATTTTGGCAGTTTTCTAGTAATTTTTCTACAGTTTTTTCGGGGTCCCGAACTTCTCGGGCTGTTTTGAGGCTCTAAAAGATGTTTCTTATAGATTCGGGGAGAGGCAATGGTTTTTGATGGCATGCATTGGCCCCAAATCGAAATTTTTAAATATCGAATAGACCTTTACAATGGACTATCGAGTGCCCTAAACAGAGATTGTATGCAAAAGTTATGACCCCGGGAAGTTGACTGTTCAACTAACCACCTTGGCTCTGCAAACTTTATGAGAGTTTATCTTCTAGGGTTAGGTTTTTGAATGTTTAGGGTTATTTACCTCATGCTTGTGATGAATAGGCTCTTTCTCCCTCTTCTTGTATTCAACATGTCACGAATGACCGTAGCCTCCACATCTCTTCTCAGAGATATAGCTACCACCATTCTAGCTGCTTTTATTTTACAGTTTGTTTTGTTTCACTCATTTAATAGAATCTAAGTTTACTGTATCACTGTGTTTCTTGCCATATATCTCAGTATGTGAATATATTTATGCTCTTTCATTTCATTCTCACATAAATCCGGATCAGTGGTATCAGAGCATTCTGTGCTTGTGGTTTCACAATGCATGTCCCCAACGAGATTTGAATATCGAGAGTTGGGTATCAAACTAGTTGAGCTTGGGGAAAACCCCTCTCATCTGTACAAGCAGACTCACATGGTGGCGGAATAAAAGAGAGATGACGGAGTAGGATATCCTATTAAGTTGTTGCATGAGGAATCCCTCGCACGACACAGGAATGAGATGATGGATAATTTCACCCATATCCTTCGAAGAATGCCGACGACAACATATGCACCTTCAACGAGCAGCCATTTTGGGGGTGCAACTACATTCAAGGTACAAGTTAACTTTGACACTCCTTATTCGAAGGCAAGATAGATGTAGATGCTTTGGAGAAATGGTTAAATATGTTAGAGGGTTACTTCTCTTTTCTTGATGATCCTAGTTCATCGTATATTGCTATATCTTGATGAAGTGGGAAAATTCATACTATATGCTAAAACAATCAAGAAAAGAAGGATCAAGCAATTATGAAATAAATAAATTACTAAGAACCTCATCAAATGAATAACCTACTTGTAGATTATGCAACACGAGAAGATGAGCTATTCATATAGAAGCATCCATATCTAATAAAGTGTTTAATATGACATTTTCTTAAAGGGATGGGGCATGTTAAGCCCTAAGTCATGGCACATTACATTGGTAATGTTGTATTCTTGTTGTCATAAGTGGTTAGCTAGGCCCTTTAATTTTAATGGTACCTTTTGTTTCCTATATATACCAAGGAGAGATAGTTTTAGGAATCATCTCATCTTGTCCCTTTTATATATGGTAAAATGAGATTTTCCCCTCAAAGAAACTTCTTATTAAATAATTATCAATCTTTCTCAAGGTGTGGAATTGCTTATTTCTACAACTTTTGTGTTATTTGGAATGTTTGGTCCATGCCAATATTTAATTTAAATCAATGTACAAATCTGTGTATACATTTTCATGCAGTTGAGGGTAGTAGTCTTAGTTGATTGTAGGATCTTTAAATAAGTTGAACCATGTATACACACTGGAAATTCTTCAAAAGACAACATAAGTTTCAACAAACCTTTCAAGTCTATCAAATATATGCCATGTCCTTCGTTTTCTCAAAATCATAAGCATAACCTTTTAGTATAGTAAACCAAAGTGTTGATTACGTCCCCTCTTTATTACCTCTTTGAAATCATCTATAGTGGGGATATTTTGCATCGGCGCTCACATTCAAATTCAACAAAATTTTCACCAAAAACTATCCATCATTTCAAATGTTCAAATCCAAATTAACGGATTTTTTCCTAAATATATGACATGCGTTGGAATAGAGCATCAAATTGATCGCTTTCTCATATTTGAGATATATAGCGTCCTCTCGTCCTCTACTTCCTTAATATGAGAAGATCATTAGGGGACTTTACCTTGAAATGGAACTAACTATCTATGGAAAATAAGAAAAATGTGATACTATAAGAAGATCATGAAGGGTCTTTACCTTGGAATAGAACTAACTATCTATAGGAAATAAGAACAATGTGATACTCTTTAAGAACAAATGAATCAAGATAAGGATTCAATTTTGCAATAAGTGAGATGTATGCTCCCACCTTAGCATATAAGGGCTTAACCAATAACAAGGTCATTTCTTTTCTTCTACACTCCCTTATCTCTAGGGTCTAGGTTTAGTGAGGACATGAGAAGAAAAATAGAATTGGCACTTGGATTTGTTTTATACTTTAAACCTAAGAAGATCCTACAAATTTTACTTTATTTTAGTCTTTTTTTCTATAGTCATATAATCCACATTTAAGATATGGAGAAACCTTGGTAGTGGGTATATCCTCTTGTGGAGGAACAACATTAAGTGCAGTTATTTCACTATTGGATTCATTAACATCAAATGTGGTAGATTATGTTCACTAAGGTACTCTTATAGCCATGGCTATGGTTCATGTACAAACAAAGCATGTGAATTTTGTGTAGGTGGCTTTAACCAAATTTGAGAAGGTAACATGATTTTTTTTAAAGGGAAATCCTTTTAAAAATATCTTAACCTATCTTTGTGCATGTGGAATTGTGATACAGAAGTGCATTTATCTCATTAGGATGCATCTAAAAATTTCTTTTTAAATTACCCTTTTTTAAATATTTAACTTATTTATGAGTTGGTAAAATATTAAGATACACCCAAAAATTTCTTTTTTTAATTATCTTTTTTTAAAATATTTAACCCATTTATGATTTGTTAAAATATTTTAACCTCATTCATCATGTTACATAGAATGTGTGCATTTTCTTTTTCAAATAGTGAAAGAGTATCATGCAAAATAGTAAGAAACCATTTTGTCTCTATTAGTGAATTTTTTAAATTATTAATCTTTAATAACAACACTACATGTAATCCAGCATTCATCATGGTCACATATTTTTCATAAAAACTAGTAATAGAAAGGTTAAGTCCGTAATCATTACAGTATCAGAATCTACATTACATTCATCAAATAGCATGGAAGCTTAGAATCTACATTACATTCAGCAGCTTAATTCCCATAAGCTACATGCTCAAGCACTTTGACATCTTTATTTGGTACCATATAGTGGGCGATTCAACATTAGATCCTTTCACAAGATGGGTTCACCATTCTTCCACCTTTTAGCATGAGCAATCTTTTCCATTGGACAAAGACATTTCTACACTCCAATGCTAAAAAAAACCTGCATTTAAAAGCTCAATATTTTCATATTTCAAGAATGGTGTAAAGTTAGATTTCTTAATGTATAAAGCAATTTTTAAAAAAAATCAGCCGTAAAAATTATATTCTTGCACTTTTGAACTAGAAGCCTTTGCATTTGGACGGAACATTGCCCCATTTCAATGCTCAAAACAAAACTTAAATAATCAATAAACAATATTTTCATAATCCAATAATTATTTGGCTCAAGCTACCATTCTCACTCTCTAACACAGTTTCGAATAATCAATCACAAAGCTTCCATTCCTTTATTTTTAACATAAAAAACATTTATATGTAAACTGTTACTATATATCAAAGCAATATATTCATAACCCAATAATTGTATGAAGCTACTATTCTCTCACAATTTTTCGAAACTATCAGAACTCAAACCAAACAAATATTTTTTAATATTAATTATAAGTCATTCAATTTACAATCATTTTATATTTAATAAATTAATCGACTTTCATCACTTTCACTTTGATTCTGCTTGTGATCGCTATATGAAAATGCGAGGAGTAATATGATTATTATTTTCAGAGAAACCGCCAAACTTTATCTAAAGTGGAATGGAAAACCCATTATTGCTTGTTGCTAAAAAAAACAGAAGACGTATGCTTATTATTATCACAGAAACCGCCAAACTTTGATGTGGTGTGAGATGAAAACCACTTAACGTACTGCAATAATTGATAGATTTGATATAGGACATCGAAGCGCGCCATTATGAAAATGGTTGTCCCACCGCAATAATGTTAGATTCTGCTCCGTTGCATTTAAGTCAAATTTCTGTGTTAAGCATGACGTGCATGAAAGATGCCCTTCACTTTGCTCTGGCTTGCCTAAAACCGGACTTCAAGTTCGTCAGCGAAGCCGAGATTCCATAGTTCCAGTCACGGCAAAGGCCGCCGGCACTTTTCCCCGGCGTTGCCCTGCCTTATATATATCGGTGGTCAAGCAGAGCTTGAGAAGTAGAGGCGGCATCTGAGAATTTGCAAGTGAAGTAATTTGTTTTTCTGATTATTTTTCTTGAAAAACATGTCGAGCGACTGCGCAAATTGCGACTGTGCTGATAAGAATCAGTGCCCGTATGTTGTCTACTGCCCTTCTCTTAGTTTTTCCATCTCAATTTCTATCCATTTCTCCCGTTTTTCTTTTTACATTTCATGCTATTCGTCCTGAGTTCGAGTCTGGGTAGGACTAAGCTTGTTCGATGTTTGGATTGTTTTGATCCACAGAAAGAAGGGCTTCCAGATGGATGGTATTGCGGAGACCGTCTATGAGATGGGGTACTGCTTTATCTGTATAAGTTGTTATAAATTTCGTTTGTGTTGTAATTTCAGGATGATGTGATAATAATTGAAAGTATTTGGAGTGTTGGTGTAAACAGGCATGGCGGAGATGTATCTCTAGAGAACGACTGCAAGTGCGGGCCCAGCTGCCAGTGCGGTACTTGCAGCTGCCACACCTGATCCCATAGCACTAGTCTCTGATCAATGCAGTTATAGTATATATCATATTGTATGTGTGTTTCATCAGATCCGATGGGTAGATCTGCAGCGACTTGCAGGCTGTAATTGGAATCCTAAATAAAGATATTAGTTTCGATAAACTTGGGTTTTTCAGTTAGGGTTTATAATTTTCATAGCGTGTTTACTATTGTGCTCCTCTGTAGCTTAATCTAGCTTAATCTATCGCCGATTTTGTTTACATGCTTGACATGGATTCTACAAGGAGGATATGGCCTTTAGAAATTTCTCTCTATATATGCCCACATCATTGGCCCAGGGCCAGTCGCAAGGTCATCCAATGGCGATGGCGATCATATATATATGAACGGTGATTCCTTTATAAAAACAATAATAATAAAATTATTGAATTTTCAAATTTGCTAAAAAAAAAAATATAATTAAATATATTTTATAATATTATTATATTGAGATATTTTAGAACAAGGGTACTTTAAAATAATCCAAAATATTTTTTATTTTCAGATGCTAAAGATGTTTCTTCTTTATTTATTTAACATATTTTAAAAATGTTAAAGGTGTTTATTCTTTATTTATTTATATTTTAAACAACACAAACACATATAAATAATGATCCATTGATTTTTAAAAATTATATGTAAAATTCAACAAATAATTAAAATTTGTATTTAAGTGTTTATTCTTTATTTTTTTTCGCTAAGAAAAAATAATAATTTGACTAAAATTAAAGAAATTACATCTACATAATGTACCTTTCTATACATTTTCAAAAAAGAGCTTTTCAACTTCAATGTATAAAAAAATGCAATTTCCCACTTATGTTGTGCATATCACTAAGTAAATAATGCCGATGGAACAGAGTTCCACGTTGATGAATAGCTGGTTCATATGCCAAAAAATGTCTCACCAGAAAGATTATAAAAACAACTATAAATAAAGATTTTCTATGGAAGGTCTATGATAGTATTCATAGTGTAATTCTTGGTTTGTTTCCAAAAATTTTCACGGACTAAAAGACAACGTGAGTCCTTCCTTTGAGAATCTATCTACCTCTATATTTCGTTCCTTGTAGACATGACGATAGATTATGAAGTCAAAATTTTCCATAATTCTGCATACCTCATCATATAAAGGGAAAAGATTGATATTTCTGCAATTTTGTATTTTATTGTCCCAATTTATCACATGCATTGAGTCCCCGAAAATTTGAATGTTTCTGTAGTTTTTCTCAAGAGAAAAACATAGGAGAAGCTTTAAAGTGAGAAGTTCTGCAAAATTGTTTGTGCCCCTTCCAAGACCCAGTTGCATTTGAAAGAAATGTTGGTTTGTAAGATAAAGAATTGCTCCACCGCCACAAACATGATCTTGAGAGGCCCTGTCAAAAAATGCCCAGGGCAGGGAATAGTTGATGTGCTCCTCCATGATTATTCTAAATGATGGTAAATCTTTAATTTGAGGGAAAAAAGAAAGAATGTCGAGACCTTGTTTTGTAATGAGTTCAGGAATGGAAGGCTTGTCCTGGAAGATGGAAAGGTTTCTTACAATCCAAATACCCCAAATGTGAATAAGAGGAAGGGCCCTCATGGTTGTATCATTGTTTGAGTTTGACCAGATCCGCCAAGCATCCTCAATATTAAGTCCTTTCCAATCGAAGTTGGTCTTAATCAGAAGATTGGAGGCTTTCCAGGTGTGGGAAGAGAAAGGACATTGGAGCAAAAGATGATTGATACTTTCATCAACATTTTTACAGAGGAAAAACCATCGTACCATTGATGGCTTTATTTTTCATTTTGTCCCAAGTTGGAACCTTTTTTCCTAGAGCGCACTAGTTAAAGATATTTACCTTTTGAGGAGATTTTGTTTTCCAAATACTTTTCTACCACCAATTAATCTCACCTTGTTGAGGAACAGAGCTAATATTTTGGTAACCAAGGTTAGGAGTGTACTGACCATGTGTTCCCACTACTCAGAGGAGTTCATCGAGAGCATTGGTTAAGCGGATGTGGGATGTTTTGAGTCTGTTTAGGAAGAAATTTCAGGCTGCCACTAGATTTTCTGGAACATCCATACTTTCTTCATTTCTCCACCCTTGATGCCATAAGTTGGATGCCTGAGGGTTTGGAATCCGATTTAGGTGAAATATTCCCTGTTGGTGTAGATGATTAATGAGCAATGGGGGAAGGATGTAACTATTCTAACAACTAGGCCACGGGTTGGATCCAATGTGCATATGTGAAACATTATCGATTTTCCAATCTAATCCTTCTCTAATGACTAGCAAAGCATTTAGGATCCAATCAATAATAGAGTCTAGGGTAATATATTTTTTGCAAATCACATCGCTCCAGAGGCTTTGGGTAGTGATCAGTCTCCAAACAAATTTTGCGGCCAAAGCTTTGGAAAAAATATGAATGTTTTTAAGGCCCCAACCTTCGAGCAATTTTGGTTGAGCAATTTGTTCCCATTTGACCCAAGGAAGAAAAGAAAATTCACTCTTTCTTGACCAGGAAACCGAAAGCAGATCTTGTGGGATTTTTCTAGAGTGTATTTCGGTATCCAAGCCAAATACATTGAGTAAACTGGAATGGCTACCAAAACATATTTGACCAAAACCAATATACCATCTTTGGAAAGCCATCGGTGACTCCATATATTTATTTATTTTTCTAGTTTGTCCATAAGCGAGTTCCAATCTTCCTTTATGTAATTATTTGGTTTTAGTCTGAAGCCCAGATACTTTAATCCATCATCAAGTGAGATTATGCTAAAAGGGAACAGTGTAGAGTATCTTTGTAATTGCCCGACCTTTAGATCTATATGAGTAAGGGTGTATTTTTGCTCATTTAGAATCATACCTATGGCTCGGCCAAAAAGATTCAGAATGTCTAAGAGTTTTTTAGCACATTTGATTGACCCATCATAAAAAATGAGAATTTCGTCAACAGAAAGAAGATGGGTGATGCTCAGGTTATTTGCAATCCTGATCCCTGAAAAAGAACCTCTCCTTTTTGCGTCTAAAATTGCTCTGTTGAGACCTTTTGCCACTAGCAGAAAGAGTAATGGGGAGAGGGGGCATCCTTGACAAAGGCCTCTTTTAGAAGTGAATAAAGGGGAATCGAAGCCTTTTATCAGGACTGCAAAAGATGTCGAAGAGATACAACTGAAAAACCATTTTATGAAAGGATAAGTGAAACCAAGATGGGTCATGAGAAGCCTTATGTACAACTAGTTTACTCTGTCAAAATATTTTGAGATATCGATTTTTATCACTGCTTTGTTTAGCTTTCTAGTTTTTATGCTATGCAAACCCTCTTGAGTAACCCCAATAGCTTCATGAATCTGTCGGTTTTCCACGAAACCAAACTGTTCATGGGAGATGATATTTGAAAGATTATTCTTTAATCTTCTAGCAATGACTTTGGAAACCACTTTGTAGGCGATATTACACAGAGAAATTGGTCTGTAATCTTCAAGGGTGTCCGAATGATCCTATTTTGGAAGAAGAGCTATGAAAGTGGAGTTAAGTAGGGGATTTATGTGTCCCTTGAGATGGGATTATTCAACCAGATGTAAGAGATCCATCCAACAGTGTCATAGAGAGAAAGGAAAAATTCAATTTTCCAACCATCTGGTCCAAGACTTTTATCTTTCTAAAAACTCTTCAGCGTTTCCTTTAATTCGTCTTCTGAAATTTCTTCCATCAGCTCAATATTGTCTTCTTCTATTATTAGACGAGGGAAGAGTTTGGATAGCTAAATGACCTCAACAATGGTTTCCCTATTCCCCTCTTTGAAGATGGATTCAAAATTAGATTTTCTCATATTTAAGAGATATTCAAAAGAGGAAACCACATAATTGTTGTTATTTCTAAATTTCCAGATGGTGTTCTGTAGCTTCCTTCCTTTTGTATAAGACTGGAATAATTTTCTATTTTCATCTCCACATTCAAGACAAATTGCTCTGCTTTTGAGCCTCCATAATTCCTATTGTTCTTTCAGGATTTTCCTCTTTCTCGATTCCAATGAGCTCAAAGGATATTTTTTTTCCTGATTGATATATCCACCACCTTCAAAACTCTGAATCTCTCCAGTTTCAAGTTCTACCTATTTTAAAACATGATTCTATTTTTCCTTGTTCTTTTTATCCCAAATGTTAAGAAGAGACTTTATTCTGGAGAGATTCTCAGTGAAATATGAAGCTGCATGAGTCCCATCCTCCCAAGAGTAAGGAATCCAATTCCATTGTATGTGATGCATAACTTCCTCATTTTATAACCATGTTGCATACAATTTGAAAGGGATGGAAGGATTGTTTGGAGTGTTCTGAATTTGCAGACTAATTGGTGATGGTCAGAATCCCTTCTCGAGTCCACCCATTTCCTGAGCATCAAATTTTGGTTTAGGAGTCCTTCGGCTATGAATAAGCGTTCTAGTATTTTTGCACTTCTATTTTCTCCCACTCTTTGTTGGTCCAAGTGGGTTTCAGCTTTATAGGGTCCAAATTCAGCAATTGATTTTTGTGAAGGAGATGACCAAAGTAGTTCACCAAAGGATCCACCCTAGCAAACAAACCCAAAAATTCATGTGGTCCCAAAGAAAATTCTAAGTCCCCACAAATGATTACATTGTTCTCTTTGAGCAGAGAAGAGTTTGAGACAATAAATCTGCATCAATAAATGCTCCTAGATCATTTCTGGTGTCCCTAAAAGAATCCAAATTCCAAAATTCGCACGGAAAGCCGAGTAAAGGGACCCAAATTGGTTGCATATCCATTCTTTCAGAGTCTGCATCAAACAAGGGTGTCCATTTTTTGAAGAGGATGGGAATGGACCCAAAGCTCCATTATTTCTGTAGGACTTTGTTGACATCTTCTACAATATTGAGTTTGAAGACAAACTATCCTTTTTATATAGAATTGGTTTCTGGAGCATATTGTAGCAAATCCATCCAATTTTTTATGACCCAATCCTCCAAACCCTCAAGGATGAGGTATCTCCCCCTAATATTTCTCACAATTGTCGTTTCTTCCATCTCTGCCACTTGGCCTATTGATACATTAACCCCACAGATGAGGTTGAGTGGATTTTTTGTAACGCTGATACATTTGTTCCTTCCTCCTTTTCTAGCTGAGTTTTCTGACATAGAATTGCTTCCCTTTGAGCCCTCTCTTTTCCTACTACTACTCTTTTCGGAATTAAACGCAATAGGGTTCCCTTGCATATCAAAAGGCCGGAGGAAGGGGGATATGAAACCCTCAAGGAGGTGGGATGCTGACAGGAGAAGCCATACGACCGGTGGTGAGGAAAGGAGACCCAGCTGTCGAGACTGGAGGATGACGGGGAGTGGAAACTGAATAGGGATAGTTGGAAAAAGAAGCATTCCTAGAAGCCGAAGTAACAAAGACTTGTCGACCTTTCCACGGGTCTTCCTTGTAATCAACATCTTCCATGCCGTCAAAAGCCATTTGTCCCCATGAAGCTACAGAGCCTATGTGTCTCGCCATAGTAGCTCGGATCTGCAGAAGATGAAAGAAGAGAAAAAAGGTGACAAGGGGGTAAAGTGAACATGAGGGTTTTAGGGTCTGCATGAGCATCCCCCCGATACTATGAAAACCCTAAAGCGATCCCTCTCCATTGGGACTATCCTCAAGTGTTTATTCTTTATTTACTTAATATGCTTTTTTAAATAATAAAGTTTTTGTATTTTATTTATTTAATTTTTATTTCTAATTATATTTTAAATAACACATATAAAAAATGGATTATTTTATAAATTTGTGAGTGATATATGATAAAAATCATTTATTTTTATATTTAAAATAACAAATTTATTAATAAAAAATTTTATTTTTTATAAAAATTATATAACTTACATATAATTATTATTTTAATTTGATGATGATGATTGTTAACATGTGCTTAGATTAATTTGCGGCTATTATATCGTAGAAAAGAAATGTAAAAAACTACTTTGTTTACTTTAAATTTTGATTTCTATATAGGCCGTAGGGGTGTAGCTCAACCGGTGATTCGCTTGATATGAAGGAAATATTGTAAATGGAGGTCATGAGTTCAAATCACTACGAATTACCGGTTCCCCATGCTTGCAGGCTGTGTGGGTGCTCCTAGGGCTATAGTGGTAGCAGACGGGGTTGGATCCTAGGCTGTGTGGGTGCGCCTAGGGGTATAGTGGTAGCGGACAGGGTTGGATCCCTGGACCCCATGTCACGTGAGTACCATCCCCTTCCGAGTTGTTGATTCCCCTAGCTACAAAAGAAAATAAAAGAAGAAGAATTTTGATTTCTATATTAAAAAAAATTGAATAGGAAGAAATATTTTTGATATATATATGACGCATTAAATAAAAAATGAACATAAAAATCCAATCAATTAACGTATCAATTCCATTTAGTATAAGGCTTAACCAAGTAAATAAAGAAACCAATTCTAGTGGTGAAAAGGGGAAAAAGAAACAAATATCCTATCCTCAAAATGGGATGTGGGATGTGCTTTGATTATACATAAATTTCAAGCACTCACAAAACTATTAAGATTCAAAACCTTAAAATTTAAAGCAAAACATTTGAAACTGCAATGTAGTTGTAGTTGTAGCTCTAAGTATAGCTAGTTGTAACCAAGACAATTTAAAAAGGAATGTTTTTGATATATATATGAGACATACTAAATAATAAAATTAAAAATGAACATAAAAATCCAATCAATTAATGAATCAAATTAATTTGATTTAGTATAAGATTAAATTAAATAAAAAAATACGTATTTTAGTAGTGAAAAGGGAAGAAGAAACAAATCTCCTCTCCATAAAATGGGATATGAAATGCGTTTGATTATACATAAATTTCAATCACTAACACAAAATTATTGACAGTCAAAACTTTAAAATTAATAAACATAGAAATCCAATCAATTAATGAATCATAATAATCCAATCGTCTCCTCGAAAAGACATTTAAAACTAAGAATAATGCATACCCATCATTTCAATGGACAAAACAATAAGCTTATAAGATTTGTCACTTTTCATAGGTTCGTAAGCTTTTTCCTATCAACGTACTTCTTTCATATATCATTTCATTTATGAAAAAGTTGTTTATTTTCTTATTATATTTAAGATGATGACAACTTCCAATATCTTGCCATGATTAATGTCGACTACAAAATATTTTGGATCATTTTTAAAGCATTTAATTGATATGATATGCACTTCTAAAGCATTACACTTTATTTTGCATGCCCTTCTACCGTATGTATATGATGCAAGGTATCTTTGGTTGATGGGAAATCCGACATCATGCAAAACTATTTGGTTGTGTATATGATGCAAGGTATCTTTGTGGTTGGAAATCCCACACCATCCAAAACTATTTGATTTCAACATGTTTTTTTTCTCAAAATTATTTGCCAGAACATCACGACAATGCAATAAATACGTTGAGGTTGTTAGTTTGATCAGATGTAGTCGTTGGTAATGGCAACGAAGTCAACCATGTTATATAAACACCTATGATGAGAAATTTTTATGAAGGATCACTTGAAATAAACAGCTATGATGAGCACACACGTTCATAGTAGAATCATGCCCTTAGTTTGTGATGTATTCAGGTTTGTTGTAATGGATTATTTTTGTTGTAAGAAATTGTACTTGGAAATAAATGCTTCAACACAATTCGTTGATTTTGATTAATCATGTAGACTATCAAAAAGAATGTCTTGTTGTCGATGGATTTGTTTTCCAATACATAGAGATTATGATTTCTATTAGTGAAATAAGATTATTTTGCGATACTTTTGGAAATTTATGAAAGAATTGTAAATATCGATTGTATAATAAGGATATTAATTTTGTGTGGTTTTTTCATTAATTTAGTTTTTCAATATGAGACATAGCATGTAGTTGTACCAAATCATTATAGATAAAGAAGAATCTATGATGACGACAACTCTTGGAAATGAGATTAGGTAGAGTTTTCTAGGGAAAGGGACAGCTCTAACATGTGTCCTAAGTGGATGTTGTTGAAATTATAGGTATTTGTTGAGAAATATGCTAAGTAAATTATAGGAAAAAGAGAAAATATCTCATGGATGGGAAGTGTGTCTATAAGAACAAGTATAGTTAGATGTGAGAGGAATGACGTTGAAATTGTACTAAAGATTGGAAATATGTGGATGCAATTGGAATCCCTAGAGTGTTGTGATGACTATGCATTCCACCAATCAAATATATACATTTGACCCCATACATATCCCTCTTAGGGTCATAATATAAAGTTAGTCCAACAAGAAGGAAATTTGAAATTTGTGAATGCTAAGGGTAATGAAGAAAAGGAAATCAAAGTTCCAATAGAAAAACCAAAAGAAAATATAGAAGGTAGGGGAGTTGAAAAAGACATGATGAGATTGAAGGGAATACAATAGTCTAATACCCATATTTATTTTTGTTAATTTTTCGATAATTTCATTCAATATTATCTAGGATCACTAAGAGAATAACAAGCACAACATAACAATCAGAAGAGACAATGGATAGAAAGCATTTCACTCAGGACAACCAAAAAGGTGAAAAACCATGCAACTTCCTCAGAGATATAATAAGCCCCAATACACAGATCACAAATATCAATCCCCAAAGGATAGATGTCTCCAACAGCTACTCCTCCTCCACTTGTGCGCACTCCTCTCTCTCAACTATGCGATTTGGATGAGTGAGTGAAAATGAATAGAATGAGAGACACACACTCTCTATTTATACAATGACTTGACCTTCCTTTAACCCTAATTGGGATGAATTCCTAAGGAATCCTAATAACCCATCCACATGACTCGTATAGGGCCGACCCCACACAGGTGGTCTAATAACCCATCAAATATAAGTTACGACACTTACAATGTAACTTGTGACACTTGCAAATACAAATGAAGACACTTCCAACCGGAGGAATAATACATCTCCGTTGGGGATACAATAAAGTACAAATGTAATATACAAGTGAATATCTTCCAAAGTTACAAATACATCCACAATCCTTCTTAACTAGGAAGGTATTATATTGACAGAGGTCATCAATACACATACGCACAAGTCTTCAATTCTGGAGCTGTATCATCGTCACTAGATCACAGATCATCATCATCACTGCTATTGTACTTGTCATCTCGATCATTGGGCTATCTCTCAATTCTTCTCGTCATAGGAAGTTCTACAGAGCCAACCCTTTTTCATGTTGGATGTAGGCCTAGCATCCTATAGGTCTTCATCATCTCTGCGAGCTGGCCATCCTGTGGAATCCTTAGGGCTGATTACGTGCATCAACAAAACCTCGAAAGAGCATCCTAGGACTGATTATGAGCTTATTGGTCAACCTATCAGATCTCCTAGGGAACTATTACATGTGACCTTTATAAAACCTTAAAAGAGTGTCTTGCGATCTGCAAGATCTCTAAAGAGCATCCCAGGACTGATTACGAGATTACTGATCAACCTATCGGATCTCCAGGACTGATTACATGTGGTATGGAAAAACCTCCAAAGAGAATCTCGGGACTGATTACGAGCTTACTGCTCAGCCTATCGGATATCCCAGAGAACTATTACATGCCATGAACAAAACCTCGAAAGAGCATTTGCCAGATCTCCTAGGGAGCTTTTATATGCCATAGGAAAAACCTCACAAGAGTATCTCCAAATATCCCAGGGCACTATTATATGCTTATCACACAACCTGTCCACGGCCACAGAGTATCATCCTTATACTCATGATCACCCTGATCATCCTCGCACGGACTATCATTGTGATGCTCATGATCATACTGATAATCATCATACAATACATCATCCTGATGCACATCATCATTACATGATCCTCCTGATCATAATTATAGCATCATCTTGATACATATCATCTGGAGCATCGTCTTGATGCTCATCACACCTGATCAACCTAATCATTATCATACATAGCAACATCTGGAGCATCATCCTAATGCACATCACATAGCTCTTACATCCACAACCATGGGAATGATCCTCCTACCACCATGCTTGGAATGGCTCCTACAAATGTGTCCCATCACTTACTCCTCGAAGTATCTTCTATATGAAGAACACCAAGCCTCTCTCTGAAGTACTTGAACTTCACTCTGGCTATTAGTTTGGGAAACACATCTGCAATCTACTCATCTATCGCAACATAATGGAGCTTCACTGCTCCTCTCTACACCATATCCCTAATATAGTTATATTTGATCTCGATGTGCTTTGACCTGTCATGGGACACTAGTTTCTTAGACAACTTCACACAACTCTAGTTGTCATAGAAGATACAGGTAGCATCCAACTGGATATCAAATAAATCAGACAGTAGCTTCCTTATCCATACTGCCTCATAGCTAGCCGAACAAGCTGTGACATACTCTGCTTCGGCTGTACTTAGTGCTACGCAGGATTGCTTCCTGTGAAACCAAGATCCCATACTGAAGCAGCACCTCGAAGTGCTCTTCCTATCTGCAGCACTGCCTGCCCAATCTGAATCAACATAACCTTCCAAGTTAAAATTTTGATTCACATCATAGTTGAGTCCATAATCAACCGTACCCTTTAGGTACCTCAGAATATGTTTTACAACAATCAAGTGAACATGTGTAGGATCCATTAGGAACTAGCTCAAGGTGTTCACAACAAAGCAAATATATGGTCTTGTGTTCATCAGGTACATCAAGGACCCAATCATCTGATGATATATTGTGGCATGAACCGACTATGATGAAGCATCACTTAATAGCTTCAGGTTCGATGCCATAGGTGTGGTCATGGCCTTGTAGACCATCATCCCAAACTGCTTCAGGATCTCTACTGCATACTTCCCTTGTCTAAGGAAGATTCCATCTACACTCTGGCACACCTGCATACCTAGAAAGTAATGCATCATACCCAAGTCCTTCATCTCGAACTCGACAACAAGATTCCTCTTCGTGTCGACAATCAACCTATCCTCACCTATCACAAATAGGTCATCCACATACAATAGGAGTATCACTGGATTTCCTTCCTCAACCTTGTAGTAAAGGTTGGAATCCACTTTACTCTTGGTAAATCCCAAACTGGACCAGAAGCTGTCTATCTTACTGTACCATGTCCTGGGTGCTTGCTTCAAGCCATACAAGGCTTTCTTTAATTTGCACACATAAGACTCCCTGTCATGTGTCTCAAAACCGAGTGGCTGGTCCACATACACTTCTTCTTAGACTACACCATTTCAAGAAAGTTGTCTTGACATCCATTTGGTGTATCTTCCACTTCATTAATGCAACCAGAGCGAGTACTATTCTAATTGAAGTGTATTTGGATATAGGTGAAAAAGTGTCTTCATAATCTATCCCTTCTTTCTGGGAGAAGCTTTGAGCCATAAACATTGCCTTGTATTTCTCTATGCTTCCATCTGCAACATGCTTGATCTTGTAGATCCACTTGGAAGTCACAATAGACTTCCCTTCTGGTCTTGGGACCACATCCCAAACATCATTCTTCATGATCGACTAGTATTCCTCAACCATGGCATTCTTCCATTCTTTCTTTTATGTTGCTTATTCATAATTGGAAGGTTCTTTGTTCATTATGTCATAGAGTAAGGCAACATAGATGGTGTGTGACCTTGTCCTTTTTCTTTCTCTGTGTTCCTCCTCTGGAATACCATGCCTTTCTGCATCTTGGATGAGCTCTCTAGCCCATGCTGGTTTCCTCTTGTGAGAGTTCTTCTCACAGGGTGGATCTACAGGTTCTTGTGGATCTTCTATTTCATGATCCACTTCTGGAATTTCTCCGTTCATAATGGTGTCTTGTATTCTGGGTACCCTTGGTTCTTCATTGTCTTCAGCAGGTGTCTTCCTTGATTTGATGTATGCTAAGTCTTCATCAAAAGTCACATCCCTACTGATGTGAATCATCTTGAACCCTGGAAAGTAGATTTTGTATGCCTTCAAACTTTCACTGTAACCCACAAATATACCCTTCTCTCTTGAAGGATTTAACTTTGTCCTTTTTTCTTTTGGAACATGTGTATATACTGGATAGCCAAATATCCTGAGATGGCTAACTTCTGGTTTCTTACCAAAGAAAACCTCTTCTGATGTCTTGTTATCAAGTATCTTTTGAGGTGTTCTGTTTTTCACATATATAGTTGTCCTTGTTGCTTCTGCCCATAGGTGCATGGGTAGACCTTGGTCATGAAGCATTGCTCGTGCTACTTCCATGGTTGTTCTATTCTTCCTTTTTGCAACCCCATTTTGTTGTGGATTGTAAGGAGTGGTCAACTCCCTCTTAATCCAAGAATCACTGCATAACTTCTTAAAGTCTCCTGAAGTGAACTCTCCACCATTGTTGGATCTAAAGGTCTTGAGCTTCTTATGAGTTTGGTTTTCTATCAAGGCTTTGAATTCCTTGACCTTATCAAACACTTCATATTTATTCTTCAAGAAATAAACCCAAGTCTTCCTAGAGAAATCATCAACGAAAGAAACATAATATACATACCCACTCAGAGAACTAGATGACATCGAACCACATACATCGGAGTGGATAATCTCCAAAATTCCTTTTTCCTTGCTTTCATTGCTTGGAAATGCCTTCTTTTTGTTCTTTCCTTTTGCACATCCTTTGCAAACACCTTCATGCTTTGACTGAATTTCAGGAAGGCCTTCTACTGCTTTGCTTGCAATTGGTAGTGCTCTATAGTGAACATGTGCAAGCCTTCTGTGCCAAAGTTCACTTGGCTCCATGGATTCACGTACCATGGCATGTTCAGGTTGTCCCTTCAATTTGTACAATCCTCCCTCTTTCTCTCCAATCACTACTGCATCACCTATGGTATGACCTTTTGGCCACATAGGTACTTTGCCATCCACGAATGCAATTCTCATTCCTTTTGCATCCAAAGATGATATGGAGAGATTGTTCTTCTTGAGTCGAGGTACATATAGAACATCTTGCATCTTTAAATACTTCCCAGAGTCTAGCTTGTAGAAGGCTTCACCACTTCCTTTTATAGGGTATTGATACTTATCCCCAAGTTTCACCTTATGAGGTGACTCATGTTCAGATAGGTCCATAAGAGATTCTTTAAATCCCGTCATATGATTGGAAGCCCCACCAACAATAAGCCAATCATTACACCCATGTGTAATAGTACCTGTGAGAACAAATATTATACTCTTCATCACTTGAAGAGTCTTCACTTTCTACCTTAGTCTTCTTCCTGGGAGGTTCATCATCCTCAGCAGCATGAGCATGATATCTCTTCTTGTTGCTCCTCTTGTTGTTTTTGTTGGATATTTTTTTGTTCTTGGGACATTCTGAGGCAAAGTGTTCCTTCTCATTACAAGTGAAGCATCTCAGATCTTTGTTCTCTCTTTGATGGTGGTGTGAATATCTCTTGTGATAAGATTGCTCCCTTTTCAACTTACTTCTCTTGGTGTGTGCTGTGAGAGCATGATCTTCATTTCCCATCTTTTCTTATCGGGACACAAGCCTAGCTTCTTCTTGTGACCATTCCTCCCACATTCTACTGAAAGAGATCAATTTCTTTCTTGCATGGACACCTTGGATAAAGGAGTCCCATGACCTAGGTAGGCCATTCAATGTGGTCATGACAATTTATCCATTCTCCACTACTTCATACACAGCTTCAAGTTTTTCTTTGATTTGCGAGACCTTAGTTAAGTAGGATTGGATGGTCTATCCATTCTAGATCTTTACCCCTTTCAATTGATTCCGCAAAGTCATCTTCCGATTTCTATTCTTTCCTTCAAAAAACATGGTCAAGGGGTCAAACATCTCCTTAGGTGTCCTTAGGGAAGACACATGGGGTATGAGATAGTATTTGATAGAATAAGTAGTTATTCTCTTGGACTTAACCAAGTTCTTCTTGTGTAAGGCCTTCTGAAAATTCTCACAATAGATCCAAGAGATGATGTAAACCTCACAATGAAAGAATTTAGGAAGAATAGACGAAGAATAGAACAGTAGAACATAGATCCAAAGGAGCTTATATAGAGGCAAAATAATTACACATATTACATTAATCTAAATAGTATAACAATAAATATACAATGCTCAGGATTTGAATACACTAGGTGTGATTTTAATTAGCCTGCATGGATAGATCCAAAATTAGTGGAGTGTCATCAAGCACAACTAGAAGTCTATCTCATCATCAATGGAGTCATCAATGCACAAGTAACTATCAACCATAAGTCAAATTGAGTCTAACTGAGTGTGGTAGGTGTAACTGGCACATGGAGGCACTAACTGAATGAAGGAGGCTCAGTGGAGGGAGCATGAGGAGCTATTTGGAGTCAGAAGGGGCAATCAAGTTTCATTGGAGGTCCATCAGAGTGATAAAGTCATTTGAGAGTTAGTCTAGCCTTAAATCAAGGAAAGAACTGATGATAACTCACTAACTGAAGTACAACAGGAGTGGTAGGTGAGAAAAGGCACCCTTCTCAAGTGGTGGGTGAGAAGAGGGTGCATCACTGGCTAGGAGGGCTCAATTTGAGTCGAAATAAACTCCCGAGTGCTGGAAGACTAGGGATTAGGTACTGGATGTGTCAACTCGATGACTGGGCAGCATGCGGATGCATTCAATGCATGCAAAATGCATGTTGCATGCAGAAATGCATGCAAGAATGATAATGAAAATAAATGATAGGCTGGTAGGACTAGGATGGAGTATAGGAATATCCTAACACCCCCCCTTAATCCATCCTGGGCCTTGGTAACTAAGACTAAAGGTCACCCATACAATCAAATAAATGATAAAATAAGAACTCTCCATAAATCGAGGAAATGGGGAAAACCTCATGGGAAAAATTACCCCCGTCAAAAGAACAGTAAATAACTCAAAGAACCATCATACTAAGTAGAAAAGAAAGAAGCTTTCATCAGTGAAATCTTTTGCAAAAAACTTGACAAGTTGATCCTCTATAGGATGCCAACGTAGGTGCGAGATCTGGATCTAGTCTTCTGATATGCCTCCCACTATGTAGAAGATGTACTGGACGAAGCAAGTCTTTTAGGAATACTTTCTGTAACTGGAACGAATGGATCATGATCAGTCTTCCCAAGGGATGCAAGAGAGAACCCCACCAGCATGCTGCATCTCTCATGGAGAGGTAGATGGCATAATGCAAGGTTGGCATGATGTTGAAGTATTGTAGTTCTGTGATCAAACGAATCCTCAACTTTATTCTCAGTAGCTGCAAGGAGTGTGTGAACCCATAATGGCCTTGGCTCTGGATTGAGAACATGTGTTGGTTCTGGATTTGAATATGAATATTCTTGAACTTTCATCATATTCATCATATTCCGAAGGAGTAGGAGGGGAGAAGGGCAAAAAATGAGAGAACTCATATGCCTTGGAGGCATGATTTGCAAACCCTTTCGCTATAGTCTTCCCAGTAGAGCTCTCTGTAATCTCAATTGTGTTAGAATCAAAATTCACCTTCTTAGGTGATCCGGTGTGAGTCATCTGATATACAGAAAACAAATTTGCTATTAAGGAGGGAACAAATAGAACATTCTTGAACTTGCCATGCTCCATATGTATTGTACCCAATCCTTTGGCAGAGATCAGAGAGTTGTCTCGCATGTGAATAATAGGCCCATCTTTGAGATCTAAAGAGGAAAATGATTCTTCAGAGGCAACCATGTGGTTGGAGGCTCCATAATCTATGAGTAGGGCATTTGATTGTGAAAAACCAGCCATCAATGCATGGCAATCCTCATGACCACCAGATCCACTTCCAGAATCAGACGTCTTTGCATCTTTTGGAACAACAATTTTGTTCTGTTCAAGAAGCTTGGTTAGCAGGTTTATTTTCTTGTGCATGCAAGCTTTCTCGGGATGGTATCCTCTCTTGCATTAGGGACATTCAGATCTCTTATGTTTGTCCTTCTTGGAGATGGAGACTCCTTTTGATGGACTTGACTTATCATTGAGCTTGGATTTAGATGACTTCTTATCCTTGCCTTTTTGCCTCCCTTTCACATTTGTCTTACTGGCTTCTCTAGCTAGAGAGCTAGATATTTGGAGGTCTTGATGACACCCATTTGGACCAATTTTTCCCCTTCTTGAATAAGAGCTTCAGTAAAGGCTGTTAAGGTGGTAAACTTCCATCTAGGGATTGGCATTCACCTAGAATGGAAGGTAGATACAAAGACAGAAAGTTGAGATCCAAGTTTGCTCAGAATGGAGAGCACCAATTGCTCATCACTTTTAGTGATGCCACAATGCCTATATTGTACAACCAATTTCTGAAATTTTGAGAAGAATTCTTGAATGCTTTCGAAATTGCTAGGTTGTAGGGAAACCAATTCATTTTCGAGAATGTGGTCTCTTAGCCCATCTTGTTTGCCAAAGAGACTCTCCAATTTTGTCCATAACTCATTTGGAGACTTCACTTATTCAACATGAAACAGTAGATCTTTAGACATATGAAGGCACATGAATCCAAAAGCTTCATCCATTTTACTTAGATGCTTGATTCTCTCTACAGCTGTATGTGGTATGGCATCTTTTTCAAATACCATTCTATTTAGCTGTCTAGTACACAAGTGTAATTTCATCTCACTCTTCCATTGAAAATAATTGAAGGGAGAGAGGATTATAGGAGAAGAAGGAGCATTCAAATTGCTCATCTTGACTGATGGAATGAGTGCAAGAGTGAAACTACTGATACTACTGCTGCAACTGCTGGAACTTTGAAATACCTGCAAAAAATGCTCAAGAATGGAGGTAGAATATTCTCTCAAATGGCTCTAATACCATGTGAAAATGCTCACAGTAGATCCAAGAGATGATGTAAACCTCACAATGAAAGAATTTAGGAATAATAGAAGAAGAATAGAGCAGTAGAACATAGATCCAAAGGATCTCAAATAGAGGTAGAATAATTACACATGTTACATTAATCTGAATAGTAAAATAGTAAATATACAATGCTCAGGATTCAAATACACTAGGTGTGATTCGAATTATCCTACATGGATAGATCCAAAATCAGTGGAGTGTCATCAAGCACAACTAGAAGTATATCTCATCATCGGTGGAGTCATCAATGCATAAGTAACTGTCAACCATCAGTCAAACTGAGTCTAACTGAGTGTGGTAGGTGTAACTGGAAGATGGAGGCACTAACTGAATGAAGGAGGCTCAGTGGAGGGTGCATGAGGAGCTATCTGGAGTCAGAAGGGGTAGCCAAGTCTCATCGGAGGTCCATCGGAGTGATACAGTCAGTTGAGAGTCATTCTAGCCTTAAATCAAGGAACGAACTGATGATAACTCACTAACTAAAGTACAACAGGAGTGGTAGGTGAGAAAAGGAACCCTTATCAAGTGATGGGTGAGAAGAGGGCACATCATTGGCTAGGAGGCCTCAATCTGCGTGGAAATAAGCTCTTGAGTGCTGGAAGACTAGGAACTAGGTGCTGGAGGTGTCAACCTGATGACTGGGCAGCATGCGGATGCATGCAATGCATGCAAGATTGATAATGAAAATTACTGACAGGCTGGTAGGACTAGGATGGAGTATAGGAATATCCTAACATGCCTTAGCCTCACCTCCCTTTGGAACTGGAACCTCTTCACTTATGTAGGTGTCCAATTCATTTCCTTCTAGGATTAACCCAATCCTATACTTCCATGCTCAGAAGTTATCATCTAATTCAATCTTATCCTCAAGCTTGGTGTGGTCAGACATTATAATGAGAAAATCAAATGGAAATAAAAGATTTATGTCTTACCACTTGATTTACTAAAATTGGATCTCGAGTTGGATTAGGGTTTGTCAGAGAAACCCTAAAAAATCAAACTTCCAATTTCAAACTTCTGATTGGATAGAAATATGCGCCTTGCTGAGCTGATCAAGCTGGTATACTTCAATTTTGAAATCTACAAAATTTTACCCCTCAAAATTGACTTCCAAACTTTCGGATCTATAGTTTCTGGTTTTCTCATCAAAATCCTGAACTAGGGTTTGAAAGTGCTCGGGGCTCTTCCTAGCCAAAAAGTTTGATCTTGGTCTCTAAACTTTGATTTTTCTGAGGAGCATCCAGCCATGGTCTTAGATTCCAAAAATTCCAACTTTCTCCAAAACCCTAATTTCCCGCAGAAGTGACAAGCCAAAAAATGAAAAATGCTCAGAATTGAATTCTGTCTCGACAGAAAGATGCACCCTTTCTAGGAGAGTTAATGTATCCTCTTGACTTTGATGAAATGTGGAGAGAAACCCAAAAATTAAGAAGCCCTAGCTTCCACAGCTGTACAGTCTCTTCTTCTTAGTACCGCTCTGATACCATGTTAATTTTTCAATAATTTCATTCAATATTATCTAGGATCACTAAGAGAATAATAATCACATCATAACAATCACAAGAGACAATGGACACAAAGCATTTCACTGGGGAAAACCAAGAAGGTGGAAAACCCTGCAACTTCCTCAAAGATAGAATAAGCCCCAATACAAATATCATAAAGATCAATCCCCAAAATATAGATGTCTCTAGCAACTACTCCTCCTCCACTTGTGTGGACTCCTCTCTCTCAACTATGCGAGTTGGATAAGTGAGTGAAAATGAATAGAATGAGAGACACACACTCTCTATTTATACAATGACTTGACTTGTCTTTAACCTTAACTGGGTCAACTTCTTAAGGAACCCTAATAACCCATCCACATGACTCATACAGGGCTGACCCCACACAGGTGGTCTAATAACCCATCAAATATAAGTTACGACACTTACAATGTAACTTGCGACACTTGCAAATACAAATGACGACACTTCCAACCAGAGGAATAATACATCTCCGTTGGGGATACAATAAAGTACAAATGTAATATACAAGTGAATATCTTCTAAAGTTACAAATACATCAACAATTTTGGGATTTCAAATCTAGTTGAGTTGATGGATTTGATTGGGGATGTGCATGACTACTTTGAAAAAATAGGGTTGAGGAATGTAATTTAGTGAAGTATTTGATACAAATTAGAAAAAGGATGCACAATGGTATTTTTGATGTCTTTATTGGGTTTGTTTTTGGTGTCTTTCAACTTCACTGTATTTAATTTAAAGTTTTTGTTGTGTCTCATTAGGGTCATACTCATATCTCAATGTTACATTATAGTGCCCTTGCAACATATCCTTGACATCCTTTTACAAAAATTGTAGTGTCCTTTTTGAAATATTTTGGCATCATTTATTGCTTCTTTTAAGAATCATGTTTGCATCATCAACTATCTGTAGGCCCTAATACACTATGACCTGAAACACGTTAACCCCCTCATACATGTTTTACCCATAACCCCTATTGCCCATCATGTAATAATTGACATACCTTATGACCTCATACCATGATCCCCGATCAAAATTGATCCTTTGACACAACTGGACACCTACAACTAACCCACAAACTAGCTAGTAACCACCAGATCCACTATAATACGCTAGCCGACTAATTCTTGTAACTCACTAACCCTTGAACCTCAATGACCATATGAACATCAAGGATGAATATTGACCATGGTAGAACTATGATGACGATATTGACTAGATAGACTAGATTCACCATCATTTTCTATATTACCCATCGAACCCTAGCATGATCACCCATTAACAAAGTGCTAACTTATAATCCACTAACCCATTATCAATGTAGTTTGGAAATCACGCCACCCACATTCTGTGTGACCTAATAACCCCATTAAGACATCAAATCTCTATCAGGATTTAACATATGGACCATTCTTGATGAAAATTAACATTATTAACCATGTAGAACCATAAATGATCATTGTTGACAATCCTGAAAAAATGGTATTTCTAGTAAAATACTAATACATAACCCCCTAACCCATATCTAAATAAGATGACTAATGTCAACTAGTCAACAAGAGTGACCTACCACACATAGCCACCTAATGATCCCTCAATAGTCCCATGTAAAAAACAATGCCCTCCCTTTCCTTTTTAGTTGTTTATCCTCTAGACATGTCCTAACAAATTATCTAGATTCCCATGTAGGATCCTAGTGTAAACAGATCTTGAGAAATAATTATTCACTCCCTAGACGTTTCAAGTTGGTGATAATTGATGTTTACAATATAAGTTTCATGTTGCATATTTTGCACCAATAGTGAAGCAAATAAGTCTATATCTTGTGCATTTATTTGTGTCGTCGAAGTTAGCATAAGCATTTATTAGTGAGCATGATAGGTTATCCACCAAGTTATTTCATCAAATGTGTCTTTGTCATTTGGTGATGATGAAATATCAATGTCAAGTCACAACTAGAGCTATTCCTTATTATCAACTAATCGAATATCATACAAGTGTTTGGACAAGTTAATTCAAACTTTTTCATAATTAGTGTGGCAATGTAGTTAAATTTTTTCCATTCTCATTTTTTCTCATATTTGACACATCCTTCAATCTATAGTGATGTATAATATCGTTTAATTTTGCATGACTCTTCATTTTTCCAAGTTGAGATTAACATTTGTAAAATGATCACAACACACTCAATTGATGTTTCATCGTGTTAATCAAATTTGGTTTTCAGAGTGCTAACTTTTAACATTGCCATGAGATTTTTTAGTTGTAGTGTTAATCTCATCATCAAATTCTTGAGATTAATCTTTTATGTCCCTCTTGAACCAATGAACATTTTATGACATAAAATTCTTATGTAATCATGAGCCATTTCTACTGATTCACATTGCACCCTTCTCCCTTCATTAGAGAGATTTTGAGGTAAAAAAATGGCCTCCTAAGAGATGCACTGAAAAAATATGAGAAATATTAAAATATTATGAGTTATGGGTTTTATGGGGTAGGTATATATGACAAGTCACCACCTACACTATTTTCTATGCACAATATAAATAACCATGGTTGAGCTACTTTTCAAATTTCTCTATAAATAAAATTAATAAAATAACTCTACATTGATGTGACTAAGACTCATTGTAAATTCCCAAAAATTTATTGTCCTTTAGCATTTATTGTCTTGAACTTGCAAATGAAATTAAATAATAAAAAACATTTTTAAGAGCTATTTTTTTAATTTATGTTGATTTTTTATATTTAATACTTTTCTCATCAATTTAATATAATGTGATTTAATTGAAAATTTATTTACATGTAAAATGTTAATAATATTATTATAAACCACATTGCATTATTATTATTATTCTGTATTCATTAAATCTATATTGGTAAATTAATATCAAAATCATAATATATATATATATATATATATATATATATATATCTGTGTGTACTTATAAATTACTTTGAGATTATAATATTAAATAAAATGGAGTGAATATGTAATTAAAAAATAAAAATATGAAAATGACAAAAATATTATTTTATGAAAAAATGTGAAAGGAATATATCTATATATCTATATATATATATATATCTTAGTTTGGCATTATGATATTAAATAAAATGGAGTGAATATATAATTTAAAATTAAAAACATGAAAATGACAATATATTATTTTATAAAAAAATGTGAAAGGACCTTCTTTATGAATTATAAGTATTTTACTTGAAAATAACAATAATATTATTTTATGAGAAAGTGTGAAAATACATTCATTATGAGCACTTTACTTGAAAATGATAATAATATTAGTTTATGAAAAAATGTTAAATGACTTTCATTATGAGTACTTTAATTTATGACTTAAAAGTACTTATACCACTACCTTGGTTAACTATGGGTTTTCATCCACAATAGAAAATTTGACAAATAAACATTCTTAACTCATGTAATGCCACCTCAACCATGTGGGATGATGTCATCTACTAGAATGTGATTGGTTGATTTTTATAGTACATTTTCTTTGTTTTGAGGTCCATTTTTTACCTCAAAATTTCTCTAATGTAAAGGATGACACCATGCAATAATCTATTGATATCATGGGAATCTTTCATCAAGCTCTACCATTATTGTGAAATCATGTTTGCTTGTAGGAATATTTAATGTCATTTTTCATTACTTATAAGGTTGATAAGGCTTGTTACTTTCTTACTTATTTTAGTTTTATAATTACTTTGTTTGGGGATGTCAGTGGAGGTTATTGCACCAAGAGTAACAATGTGTTTTACAATGCAATGTGGGGGATATGTTGTCACATATGTAATGTATGAGAAAAAAAAACTATTTGGTAACATATGTCAACTCAATTTTGAATTTTGCACAAAATGTAAGTCAACATATCTATCAATATTAAACATGGGTCTATCAAGCACTAAAAGGGATCAAATTTCCTATGGTGTATTTTTTCTTAATCTGTAAAAATTTTATGATAAAAGTATTTACACCTCAAGAAGTTTGATCCCTCTTGGTGCTTGATAGATCCAAATTTAAGATGGATCTTTTATTTATTATACATGTTGGGATACTATCGAGGTTATAAAGCTTGTAATACTTCAATTGTTATTGAATTCATTCTACTTCAATGGGACTAGAATGTGGATTATTTTATCCTTGTTGAAATGACTTGAACTATACTCCTACATGAGAAAATTTTAAGGAACTAAGATAGAAATAATTACTTTAACTTAGTCTTGAAATAAAGAAAAAGAATGCACTCATTCTCAATTTAAAAAGAATTTGAAATACAAGCTTTGTTTCCTTTATTCATGGGAATGAACAAATGATAAAAGTGTTTTGAATGGTTAAATAGAGGAATTGAATGAAATCCATTCCCAAAATCATAACAACCAATGTTAGATTTTCAATCGGAGAAATGCCCCATCATGGAGCATTTTTCCCATCAAATATAGTCTATATTGTTTCTATGTACCATCAAATAGAACAAATATCTTTTCAAAAAAATTTAGTATAATGTCATAACCTTCATTTTTTATAGGTGTACTATTTTTAAAATTCTTACTCTGGTCATGAAATTACATGTCATTCCTTGTCTCTACATTTTTATCTTTTTGTTAAAGGGATGGTGCAAGGTAATTTGGGTCTCCTTTGACGCATTAGATGCAATAGAAAATTGAAAAAACATGCATCCCTCATCTTAAATGGATATTTTGGGATATTTAGACAATGAACCTTGGTTTGAGTAAAAAATATGAAAGGTAGGAAATTGAATCCCATTTCCTAATATATAAATTTTATCTATTGAAAATGTTCATAACTATCTCAACTTTGATCTTTTCTAATAGGTACCTTTTTTTTTGGGGGGGGGGTGATAAGGTATATGTCTTTGTGGATGTGTCCTTTGAGTGCATAAATGATGGAATAAACCTAGAAAAAAAGGTAGACATATAGAAAAAACATATTTATAGTGCAACATTATTTTTCTAAAATAAATTTAATAATTTTTAATTATTTTTAATTATATAAGTGATTAAACCTAAAAAATAGTACACACAGAGTTGGTGCATCTTTCAAAAGTCTTAATGAAATGATCATGAAATTGTACTTTTTTTATAGAATGTAGAGGTCGGTGTCTAGTAGTGCAACATACGATTTTTTTTTAAATGCTTGAGAAACGAAAAAGTTATGGAGGAAACACCGACAATGTGTTTTTGGAGTTAGGGAATAATGACACAAGAATACACACACACACACACACACACACACACACACACACACGTACACATTTGGAATCTAAATAAAAAATGCTATTTGGGTCTAAAATTTCATAAAAAAGGATTGTGTATGATACAATGAGTGGTAAAACACATGCATATTGGGAAAATGGATGAAGTTCCCAATTACTAGCTATGGTTTACCATATTCCAATGCACAGTTTTGGTTAATCCAAAGCTAAATATGAAGCAGACAGATAGGAAGATGGATGGCACATGAGATGTGACGATGCTTGATTTATATGGTAAGTAACATGAGCACATTTCATTTAAATTCAAATTTCCCTTTCCCACCCATCTGGGTTCCATGAAAACCAAAATGCGTGCATGTTTTACTCACATTTTATAGAGTTAAAACAAACACATGTTTTCTAGAGCTAAAACACATGTGTGATATTATAGACATCAAATTTACCTTAGGGGTAAGGGGGAAGAGGGAACTTTGTGTTGAGAAAGAGATAGAAGTCGAGGTTGGGGGGTATGGGTTTAGGGAGGATTAGGGCAGCTAGAGGGAAGAGGGGGTATAGGATGGGATTAGAGAAAAAGATGACGGGGTGGTAAATGGTAAGGGGAGGGGGATTAGGAGATAAATAGAGAGAGAGGGGTAGAGGTAGGGGAAATAAGATAGAGAGAGAGAGAGGGGGGGGGGGGGAGTGGGAGGGGGAGCATGAAAGAGAGAAAGGGGTTAATGGGGTGGTTATGGGTAGGGAGAGTATGAGGGGTATTAGGGATACAGAGGGGGGTTAGGGGTAGTGAGAGTATGAGAGAGAGAGGGGGTATTAGGGGATTGTGGGATAAAGAGAGTAGGGGGGGTAAGGTGTAGGTTGAGGAGTATGGGGAAAAAAGAGTGAGAAATGGGTTTAGAAAGGGTTAGGGGGAAGAGGGGGGAGAGAGACAAATATGACGAGGGGGAATTAAAGGGAGGGGGAGGAGTAAGGGGATGACATATTGAGAGAGGGACTTATTAATGGTTGGAGAGAGAGAGAGAGAGAGAGAGAGAGAGATATTTATAAGGATAAGAGTATGAGAGAGAGAGAGAGAGAGAGAGAGAGAGAGAGAGAGAGATTTATAAGGATAAGAGTATGGGAGAGAGAGAGAGAGAGAGAATAGGGGGTGTTAGGCGGTTGGGGGAGAGAGAAAAGGGTGGGGGCTAGGGGAAGGTAAAGGAGAGTAGAAGGGAAGTTACGGAGAGAGAAGGGGGGCCTAGGGGTTTTAAGACTATGTGTGTGAGAGGGTGGGGGAGTTAGAGGTTTGAGAGAGAGAGAGACAAAGAGGTCAAGTTTAGGAGTAGGTGTAGGAGTATGGGAGACAGAGAGTGAGAGAGGGGGTTAGTAAGGGTTAGGGGGAATAGGGGAGGGAGAGAGAGAGGAGGAGGAGGGGGGGGTTAGAGGTAAGGTGGAGTGTGTAACAACCCAATACCCGCAATAGTCTCTTGGTATATGGTGTGTGATTTTTTTTTTAAAACTCATTCAACATCCTAAACATGTTATATTATTGAGAACTCTCGAGGATATGTAATCTTAAACACTAATATTTTCCTTTCAACTTAACTTAATAATATTTCTTGAGGTGGCATTGCGTAGAAGTAATGTAAGTGCAACAAGGATCCTTTATTATCAACATCCTCTTCTTTAGATTTTAAAGGTAAGAATAACATCAATAGCTTACCCAAAGACTTACAACATTAGAGTTGATTAGATACTCTTATAATATTATGGAATAAGCTCTTGATTACTATTAAAGACATATGTAAAAGGGTTAATCTCTACACATATTCAACCTTATGAATAACATAAAAGTAATACATTCATATCTCAAGAAGTTCACATTCACACTCTAGTCAATTCCTCTATTCAAATTACTCCATTGATACTTGAGTTATATTCTTACAATGCATATTAAATCCTACCAAATGCATGTTCTAATGCTTATAACTTACAACTTAACTTTCATAACACCTTTATTATGCTAAATCAATACATAGCTCAACATAGGAGATATTACACTCTAGCATATTTCAATTGCTGACCTCCATAGGTGCCTTATACCATGGAAAGGCTAGAATCTTAGATTAATGTAGAATAGTAACACCATATTTTATACAATTTACCAACCACATCAACTATGAGAATAAGGTAATATAAATATTTCATTTAATTTAAAGTCATCTAAATAATACACGTCTAATGAATAATCTCAACAAGGATGCCATATTTTAAAGGAAATAATAAACATTTTTCCATCATTTACTAATTACTTTGACAACCATACATGAGTAAGGGTATTCATCAACATAAACTTATCTTTATTAATCTTGCGAAACATTAATAAGGGAACAACTGCATAACACAGATTTGATTTTTATGTAGACCTTAAGCAATTGAAATCTTGACTGCAAGATTCGACCCTACCATTTGACTCTCTGTCTAGCGTATGTTTTCCCACCGAGAGGTCACCCCCGAGCTAGAAATTAATACACTAAGTAGAAGAAAGGAAATCTATGAAATCTTGCACCTTAATTGAAACTTGACGGATTAATCTTTAAGATATATATACCAAAATATGTGTGTAATTTCAAAATCCCTTAAATGTATTCAACTACCAATAGTAAGTAAAATATATTTGTATGTACTTTTAAGGGATCAAGGCCCTTTCTTTCTGCAGTAAAGGCCTAGGGCTATGCCCTCACTGGCCCAAGCAATTATTCTTTATAAATTTAGGACTACGCCCTCTTACTTTCACCTTACACATTTTCTTGAATGAAGGTAAGTATGTATCTCATTGTGTTTGTTCTCCTTTGAATGGTAGCTAACATCCTCATGGGGAAATCATTCTCCTTCTTATAGTACTGGTTCAGAAGGAAGAAAGCATACTTTTTGTAGTTCTTCCCCCCTTTTTTTTCATAAAATGAGACCATCTCTTCTTGTTCTACCCTAACCAACCTCGCTCCTCTTTTCCAGAAGATTACCCCCTTCCTTACCTTCCAATATTAGCCAGTATTCAAGAAAATTGTAAACACCTAGTTCTCCCTTTCCTAAAACACATGCAAATCATAACATCTATACCCATCAAATATGGTTACCTAAATTAATTAATAAATAAAACCCTCATAGGTTTTTAACCCTCTTCCCTCCATCCCCTTCCCCCTCTCTTGCTCCTTCTCTCCCCCCCCCCTCCCCTACCAGTCCACCTAAATCCCCCTCCCCCTCCCTCTACCACATCCCCTGCCCACCTACCCCTCATCTTCCCCCTCTCCATCTCTCTCTCCCTCTCCATCCCCCTCTCCTTCCCCTCCCTTCTCCCCATATCACTACCTCTCAACCTCCCCCTCTCTCCCTCTCCACCACCCCCTTCCCCTCCAACTCCCTATCCCTCTCCCACTCCCCCATTCTTACCCTCTCCCTCTCCCTCCACCAACACTTAACCCCTCTCTTACTCCACCCTCTTACTCCCCCTCCCCCCTCCCCCTCCCTATCTCTCCACCTCCCCCATTCTTACCCTCTCCCTCTCCCTCCCACTCCCCCATTCTTACCCTCCCCCTCTCCCTACACCAACACTTAACCCCCCTCTTACTCCACCCTCTTACTCCCCCTCCCCCTCCCCCTCCCTATCTCCACCCCCACCCCTCCCATCCCTTCCCTTCTCCCCCCTCCCTCTATCCTCTGCCTCACACTCCCTCTACCACTACCACTACTACCCCCACCACAATCACCCCACCCCACACCCCACCCTCCTCCCACACCACCCCATACCCCCCCCCCATCCCTCCCCACTCCCCCACTCCCACCTCCCCCTCTCCCACCTCTCCCCTCCCCTCCCTCCCACCCCTACCCCCAACTCACCCCACTCCCTCCCCCCTACCTCCTCCCTACCCTCCCCCCCTCCCTGTTCCCCCTCCATCCCTATAACTCCCCCCTCCCCCTAACTACACCTACCCCCTCCACTTCTCCCTCTACCTCCCTCTCCACTCCCCTACCCCTTACCACTACTCTCCACTCACCTATCTCTCCAACTACACATCCCCCTACCTCTCCCCTCCCCCTCCCCCACCTCCCTCTCCCTACAAATAACCCTCTCCCTCAGTCTATCCCCCCCCTCTCCTACTCCATCCCCCTCCCCTCTCCCTTACCCCTCCCCAACCACCACTTGCTCCCTCTTCCCCTCCTCCCCCCACTCCCCTCCCCTCTACCCACTACGACTCCCTCTCCCTCCCCCTACCCCTCTACTACCCCCTCCCTCTCCCCAATTCCCCCTATCGCTCCCCTCTCTCTCCACCTCCCTCAAGGAGCTCCTCACCCTCCTCCTCCCTCTCCCACCATCTAGCTCTTCCTTCCACTCATTCTCCCCACTCCCCTCTTCCTCTCTCCCCTCCCTCTCACCCTTTAAAGCCCGCACCACTATCCCACTCTCCCTCCTCCTCCCCCCACCAACCCCCCCCTCACCCGTCCCTCCTCCTCCCCCACCACCCCCCCTCACCCTCCCTACCCACTTCCCCTCTCCATCTTCTACTCTGCCCCTCTCCCTATCCCTCTCCCCATTCCACCCCATCTCCCGCTCCCTTCTCCCCCAACCTTCTGTTCGCCCCTCCCCCTTTCCTCTTCCTTCCCAATGCTTCTTCCACTTATCCCCCCTTATCCCTCCCTAATCCCCTTCCAACTCCCCTATGTTCACTCTACCCCCTCACCTTCTCCCTCTCCTCCTCGCTCCCTCTGCCACCCCCTCTCTACCTATCTATCCCCATCCATCCCCCTACCTCTCCCCTCCTGCTCTTCCTCTCCCTCCCCCCTACCACTCTCCCCCTCCCCCTCCCCCTGCCCCTTTCACTCTCCCACTACTCCACTTGGCCCTACATCTCCCCTCCCCTCCTCCCTCCCACTACCCATCACCCCTGTCTCCATCCCCCTCCCATCCACACTCCTCCCCCTCACACACCCTCCCTCCCCCAATACCCATCCCCCTCTCCCCCTCTCCCCCCTCTCCCACTTCCTCTCCCTTCCCCTCCCCCCACCCCCACTTGGTCCATCTTCCCCTCCCCCTCCAACCCCAATACCCCTCCCTATCCATACCTCCCCTTTACCATCACCCTCTTCTTCTCGCACTTTTTCCCTTCTCCCCTTTGCTCACATGCGCTCCCATCCCCTCCTACCCCTCCCTCTCCCCCCCTCTCCCTCCCCTTCCATCTCCATCTCGTGCCCTCAAATCCTTTTCACTCCTCCTCACTCCCCCTATCACTCCCACCCCCCTCCCCCTCCCTCCCCCCTCCCCCTCTCTCCTTGTCCCTCCCCATCCCTCCCGCTCCTTCTCCCTCGCAATTTCCCCCTCCTTGAAACCCCTCCCCTCCCTCCCCCCTCCCTCTACCCCATTACCCTCCCTACCCTCTCCCTCCCACTCCTTCACATAACCCCTCCCTTCCCCCTCCCCATCCCTAACTTACACTCCCCCTCCCTCTCTTACCCACCCTCTCCTACCCCTCCCCATAGATCTTACTCCTCCCTCTCCCTCTTCCCCCCTTCTCTCTCACCCTCTACTACACAAACCCCTGCCCCACCCCTAACTCATCCTCCCCCTCCAACCCCCCTCTACCCCTACCTCTCTTCCTCCCTCTCTCCCTCCCTCTATCCTCTCCATTTCCCTCCCCCTCTCCACTCACCCTCTTCCCATCCCCTCTACTCTCCCATGCCTCTATCTCTCCCTCCCCCTATGCCTCTCCTCCCCCTAAACCCCCCTTCCCTTCCCTCTCTCCCTACTCCTCCCTTTAATTATCCCTACCCGCTTCCCCCATCCCTCTCCCTCCCCCTCTCCCCATCCCTTTCCATCCCCATCTCCTCATCACTCATGTCTCCTCTCCTCCCCATTCCTCTTGTCTCCTCCTCCCCCTTCCTCTCCCCCTTCTCCCTCACCCTCCCTCTACCCCATCCCGATCCCCTTTCCCACCTACATCCTTACTCCCCCCCCTCTCTCTCACACTACCCATCCCCTTTCCACCCACATCCCTCTCCCTCCCTCCCCTTTCTCCACCCCTCTCCCCTCTCTCCCACATCCTCCCCCCCAACCCCCTCCCTTCCCCTCTAACTCCTCCACTCTCTCTCCCTCTCCATCACCCACCTCCACACCCCCCCCCACCCCCTCCCCCCCCCTCTCCCACCCCTCACTCTACTCCTGTGCCTCTCCCTCCCCTTCGTGTCCCTGTCGCTATCCCCCTCTCTCTCTTCCTCACTCTCCCCAATACTCCACTTGACCCTACATCTCCCCCTCCCCTCTCTCTCACCACCACCCATTCGCCCTCTCTCTCACACCACCCCATTGCCCCTCTCTATCACACCCTCCACTCCCCCCTCTCTCCCTCCCCCTCCCATCCACACTCCCCCCTCCCATACCTCCCTCTCCCTCCCAATGCCCCTCCACCTCCCCCCTCTCCCCCTCTCCCACTTCATCTTGCTTCCCCTCCCCCCACCCCCCTCTCCCCCCCTTTTCCCCAACCCTCCTCTCCCTCCTCCCCTTTTCCTCTTCCTTCCTTATCCTTCTTCCACTTATCCCTCATTATCCCCTTCTCCTCTCCATTTCCCACCCCCTCTCCATTCCCCATCTCCTCATACCCTTCGCTCCCTCCACAACTCCATCCCCCCTAACCCCTTACCTTCTGCCTCCCCATCACTTGCCCCTCCATTCCCTCTTTCCCTACTCCTCCCCTCTCATTCTCCCTCCCCCTTCCCTAATCCCTCTCCATCCCCCCCTCTCCCCCATTACTCTCCGCCCCCCCATCTCCCCATCCCTCATGTCTCCTCTCCTCCCCATCCCTCCTGTCTCCTCTTCTCCCTCCCTCTCCCCCCATCTCCCTCCCCCACCCTCTACCAATCCCCATCCCCTTTCCACCCACATCCTTACTCCCCACCTCTATCCCCCTGCCCCTCTCCCTCCCTCCCACTCCTCCACCCTCTCTCCCTCCCATCTCCTCCTCCCACTACCTCTCCCCATTCTCCCTCCCTCTACACCTCTCCCCATCCATCTCCTTCTCCCACATCTTCCTCCCTCTCCCCCTCTTCCACCCCTCCCTCTACCCCTCTCCCTCTCCCTCCCCTCTCCCTTCCACTTCCCCTCCCATTCCCTCTCACCCTCCCTCTCTCAACCTCTACTAACCATGACTCTACCCCACCCTCCATCTCTCAATCTCTACTAACCATGACCTCTACCCCACCCTCCATCTCTCTGCTAGTCCAACCCACCTCCCCATCCCTATGTCTCTCTCTCCCTACCCTTTTCCCACTTCCTCCACCGTAGCCCCACCTCCCCCCTCTCCCACCCCTCACTCTAACCCTATACCTCTCCCTCCCCTCTCCTTCCCCTTCCCCTTCCCCTCCCCCCTCCCTCTCCCACTCCTCCTCCCCCTCCCTCTCCTCGTCCCTCTCCCCCTCACTTTCTCACATTTTACTACCAACACCACTACCTCAACATCCCTCCACCTACCCGTCCAACCCCTCTCCATATCCCTCCTTCTCCCTCTCCGCCTCCCACTCCCTCTCTCCCTCTCCCCTCCCCCTCTCCTCTCCCCTCCTCTATTACCTTCCCACTCACTCTCCTAACCTCACCATCCTTCTCCTCCTCCCTCTCCCGCTCCCTCCCTCTCCCCCCTTCTCTCTATCACCCTCCACTACCCCACCCTAATTCCCCCTCCCCCTCCAACCCCACCTCTCTACCCCCTACCTCTCTGTGTCCCTGTTTCCCTCCATCTCTCCTCTCTATCTCCCTCCCTCGCTCCACTCCCCCTCTACCCCATCCCCTCCGCTCCCCCTCGCGCCTCTATCTCCCCTTCCCCCTCAATCCCCCATCCCCTTCCCTCTCTACCTACTCCTCCCTCTCATTCTCCCTCCCAAATCCCCCGTCCCTCTCCCTCCTCCTGTCCCCATCCCTCATGTCTCCTACTCCCACTCCCTCTCCTCATTCTCCCTCCCCCTCCCCCTCTCCCCATTCTCCCTCCCCCTCCCCCTCTCCCCATTCCTCTCCTTCTCCCCACATCCTCATCCCTCTCCCCCTTTTCCATCCCTCCCACTACCCCCTCTCCCTCTCCCTCCCCTCTCCCCCCTCCCTCTCTCAACCTCTACAACCCATGACTCTACCCCACCCTCCCTCCTCTACTCGTCCAACCCCCCTCCCTATCCCTCTATCTCTCTCTTCCTCTCCCCCTCCCCGTCTGCTCCTCCCCTTCCCATCCCATGCCCTCACCACTACCTCCCCTTTCCTCCACCTCCCCCTCACTCCCCCCTCCCCTTCCCTTTCTCCCTACTCCTTCCTCTCATTCTCCCTCCCCGTTCCCCTCTCCCCATCCCTCCCATCTCCTCCTCTCCCTCCCTCTCCCTCTCCCCCTTCTCCATCTCCTTCTTTCTACCAATCCCCATACCCTTTCCACCCACATCCTTACTCCCCCCCTCTCCCCTCTGCCCCTCTCCCACGCCTCCCTCTACCCCTCTTCCTCTCCCCCCATCTCGCTCTCCCCCCTCCCTCTCACCCTCTACTACCCATGCCTCTACCCCACCCTCACTCCCCCCTACCCCTCCAACCCCTCACCCTATCCCTCTGTCTCCCCATGCCCTTTCCCCTCCCCTCCCCATGCCCTTTCCCCTCCCCCTCCCCCATGCCCTTTCCCTTTCTCCCACCCCTCCCTCTCTCGCAAACCCTCTACCCGCTCAATCTACCCCTCCCCTCTGTATCCCCCTCCCCGTCACCCTCCCCATCTCTCTATCTGTCTCAATGTCTCTCTCTCTCGTACTCATACCTCTAAACACCTCAAAACACCTCTCTCTCTCTCTATTCTAAAACTTAATCACGATTTTTCTCTCTCATAAAGAGATATCAATAGAATGTAATTTACAACAATTTTAAAGAAGTAGTTAAACTCATATTTTAATCAATTATATATTTATTTGAGAAAATTTGCTACTCAAAAAATCAAATAAAATTATATTAGATATAAAAGTAAAATTATTTAATTTATTAATGCCCATAATAAATTAACACCTTAAAACCAATCATAACTATAACAATTTGATTTATCGTAGTATTATAATTCTCTTCCATTATATATATATATATTATATATATATGTAAATTTGTTGCGCCCAGAGGCGCTCTACAGCCGAGTATGGGGGAGATCTTGTAACGGATGTCACATGTAACATTTGTCGAACATAATAAAATATAAAAAGTAATAGTATGGGGGAGATCTTGTAACGGATGTCACATGTAACGTTTTCAAAAGTAATAAAATGTAATAACACATATTATGTCTGCCATTAATTTCTAAACAACATGTATTTTAATGGAAATCAAAACAACATAAGAAAATATAAAAAAAGTCATGACGCAGGGAAGCAAAGAAGATAAAATCTGATGTCCAGGTAATTTAATTTTTTAAAATTTAGCTTTCCACTTTCTCCAAGGTTATATACAAAGTCATGATGCAGGGAAGCAAAGAAGATAAAATCTGATGTCCAGGTAATTTAATTTTTTAAATTTAGCTTTCCACTTTCTCCGAGGTTATATACAATTACGCAGTCCCCCCACTCCCCTCCTACGCAGTCCTCCACTCCCTCCTGCGTACTACTCCCTCCTCCACGCAGCTCTCCACTCCCTCCTGCATAGTCCTCCCTCCAGCCATCCCTCCCTCCTCCACGCAGCCCTCCACTCCCTCCTGCGCAGTCCTCCACTCCCTCCAGCCATCCCTCCCATCACCAATGTAAAAAAATATAAATTTAATGAAGTTTTACGGTGATGTCCAATGAATGAAAAATTCTTGTAAATGAAACTACACCGAAATGGATCCAATAGATGTAGAGTTTTCCCGTAAATAAAGACACAAGCCTTTTAGTTTTAAACTACATTATACAATATACAGGGTTTCGACTCGTCACCGAAATGAGCTTAATGTATATACAAAGATGACTACAATGAAACAATCGGAGATGATCTTAAAAATAGAATAATGACCATAATCCGTTCTATATATAAAAAAAATGATTTGGATACAACTTAACATGCTCGCACAATTATTAAAAGTCATATTCGTTTTGACATTTCCAAATCACAAAACCATAATATTTTCTTAGAAATCACAGAGATATTTTTCTCTCCATGTACCGAGATTTATGTATATAGTTTAAATAACTAGGTCCCATCATTGTATGGGAAAAATATAATTTATATTTATATTTAAATTTAAATTTATTTTTATATTTAAATTTATATATTTATAACTAAATTTATAATTTAAATTTATAATTAAATTGATAATTTAAATTTATAATTAAATTTATAATTTAAATCTATATTTAGATTAAAATTAAAATATATTGTAATATTTATATTAAATTTGAATTTATATTTGTATTTAAATTTAAATTAACATTTAATTTATATTTATATTTAAATTAACATTTAATTTAAATTTATATTTAAATTAACATTTAATTTAAATTTATATTTAAATTAAAATAGTGTAATATTTATATTGAATTTAAATTTATCTTTAAATTTAAATTAAAATATATAAATTTATCTTTAAATTAACGTTTTCAAATAATCAAAAACAGGAATGATTTCACTTTAATGTTGAAAACGGAGGATTTCCACGTCATCATCTTTGAGGCCGTTGGCCACCAAACGGTAATAAAAGCTATAATGGTAACATTATTTAAAGTTATGTTAATTTAAAGTTGTCACATTATTATCGGAGGAAAACAAAGCAATAAATAAAAAATATATAAACTCATTTCTATCGATATTTTTCAATGAAAAGCGAAAACTATGAAATGTAACTAAGAAATGTTTAGCAACCAGATCAATTAATCTTAAGAAATACCTATTTACGTGGTATCAGTCGAGCTTCTCTTTTAGACTGTGAAATCTTAGAATTATTTTTAAAATCCTAATTCTTACTCATCAAAATTATTAATTAATATTAAAATCTATAATTACATTGTAATTATTTTTTTAAATATGAAAATTAGAAAATTTAAAATTTATTAATATAAAAATTAATTTAAAATAAAATGCCACTATTTTTAACCGTGATCATTATTATAAAGTAGTCAATCAAAATAGTTATTATTATTTGTATGATTGGTTATTGGTTATTAATATGTTTAAATAATATAAATAAAAATATAAAGAAAATTGTACTTTATTATTTTTTAATTTAATTTAATTATTAATTATTAATTAAATATATATGCATATTAAAATTATTTATTATAAAAAAAATTATTTTTCTTCCTATATAATAAACAAGGATTTGAAAAATATATTTAAATATGAATTAATATGGATTATTTATTTAATAAAAAATTATTAAATAATATTTTATGAAAATTAAATAAATTTCTTCTAATTAATTAATAACCAAATAACCCCTTACATAATCAAAACAACAATAGATATATGACTTTTTATTTATCAAAACATTATTATAATGTTTGTTCATTCATTCATATATATGTATAGAAGATACATTGTATAAAAGATCATTTATGTACACTTTAATTAATAACCAAATATTCCCTAAATAATTAAATATACAAAAGATATATAAATTTTTATTTATCAAATCATTATTATAATTCCCTCCTATTATAAATTTATTTATATATATATTTATTTATGTTTAGTCATCCATTTTTTTTTATATATGTTTATCCATGTTTGGTCATCCATTCATAGGTGTATAAAAGATCATTTATGTACACTTTAACGATAATGGTATAGAAAATAGATAATATATATGTACGTTTTCTATTAAAGTTTAATTATTAGTGTATTATATATACAAATGTTAATAATATATTAAAAAAAGTTAAGTATGTAGATAATTGATATAATATGAATGTTGAGATTAATAATACGTGTTAATATTTTCACCTTATTAACACATTATTATAAAAATACTTAAAAATATTTAGACTATTATTTTCAATATTCCTTACATAACATATATAATGCAAAGAGTATCTTAAAAGCCAAGCAAGATCATAATGAAGGCTTTGTCACTAGCAACTTTTCATATTCTCATTAACAAATTATTATAAAAATACTTAAAAATATTTAGACTATTATTTTCAATATTCCTTACATAAAATTTATAATGCAAAGAGTATCTTAAAAATCAACCAAGATCATACTAAATAGAATGATTGTTTAATTTGGATTCATAATGAAGGCTTTGTCACTAGCAACTTCTCATATTCTCATTAACAAATTATTATAAAAATACTTATTATTTTCAATATTCCTTACGTTAAATACTTAAAAATATTTACATTATTATTTTCAATATTCCTTCCATAATATTTATAATCAAAAGAGTATCTTAAAGGTCAAGCAAGATTATAATGAATAGAATGATTCTTTAATTTGGATTCATAATGAAGGCTTTGTCACTAGCAACTTTTCATATTCTCATTAACAAATTATTATAACTAGCATTTGCCTCTTAAGGGGAAAAAATGAACACTGGTAGGAAAAGAGGAAAGTTAGAAGGAACAAAAACATAGGCACATGCAGCGAAGGATACTGGTAGGAAAAGAGTGAAGTTTGTAACAATCTCAGATTACAAAGACATAGGCACCCAACCCATAACAAAAAATAATGTTAAGTTCATCAACACAGTGAGCCAACTAGAATTGCTTTTTTCACAATCTCTATAGTAGTAATCTCAACATTATAGATTACTACTATATCTGGAATATATAAGCAATTTGAAAAAATATTTCTCCAATAATATCAACGAAAACAATGATTACAATATCTCCTAAATTGCACAAACTACTTGTGAACAAAAGTTTGCTTTCATGCCATGTGATGTAGCAATAAATTTAGGAATCTCCATATACAAGTATAGGTATAGAACTCTTTCATGGACCAGCTCTTGATAGTGCCACAATCTAAGTTGTAAATGAATATTCGTTATGCTTGCTTCAAGAATGGAAGATAGAGTGGGAAACCCAAATATGTTTATTTAGTCTAATTAAGGATTTCAAGTGCACAATAAAAACTTTACATCCTTCTCAACCATGTAAAGGCGAACAGACTAGTCCCTACATGAACTAATCTTCTAAAAATTTCTAATAAACCAAGGAAAGTAACTGGTTATCAATGACTCTCACCGCATCAAGGATTCACACGTCTTCTGACAATATAGATAGTTCGCAACAAAACACAATAAAAATGCAGACTTACAACACAATAGGAGTGGTGAATCTTCGTTATGCTTGCTTCGAGAATGGAAGATACAGTGGGAAACCCATATATGTTTCTTTCTTCTCATTGACTATTTCAAGTCCACAATAAAAACTTTACATGCTTCTCAACCATGTAAAGGTGAACAGACCTGTCACTATATGAATTAATCTTCTGACAATATAGATAGTTCACAACAAAGCACAATAAAATGTAGACTTACAACACAATAGGATTGGTCGTAGCTCTCAATATAAAGGTTGTATTTATTCAACGTGGAGGTAGATGAGGAGACTTCGGTTTGCTTGGTTGCTTTGTTTTTATGAATGTAAAAGAGAGTACACAGTTTACAAATCAGCTGAGATTCATATTTATATCACTACTGCTTGGGATAATCCACTATGAGCTTAGCTTGAAAAGCCATTTCCAACAAGGAAACTGAAGAGCATTGAACTAAAAAAGTAGTAAAATATAGCACTGTTACAAAAATATGAACAAGCATTTAGGTTTTTTAGAGAAAAAGAATCGCAATAAAATCTATTGAAAAGTACACATTACATATAAACATTTCTGTAATAGTTTTTGAAGAAAGGAAATTTGTTTTCATTGACAAAGAAGAATAGATGAATAGGAAAAAGGGTTGGTTCACCACTATATAGCCTTGGAAGAGTTTGTTATCTCGTGGAATTGCAAAAATGAGAATAGTAGGAAAAGTTTTCATTTGAGTGCTATACATATGAGAAGATAAAAATGATATTTACAATTAAAATTAGCCAGATGCTTCTAAATTGGAAATATAGTGTGCCCATGCAGTAGCTTCTTCAGTTATGATATTCTATTCGTCAGGCTTTAATAGTTTTAGAGACACCTCATGATAAGACAATTTTGTTTCTATATTTGCAACTTCTCTTGGTTCATTCTTGCAGGTATCCTCTAGGAAAATGAGATGTGTAGATGTTTTCCTCACATAGAAGTCGATGTTTTCTTCTATTAGAGCATCAATTTTCTTGGTGTAGTCCAAGTTTGATTGCAACACTTGCTGGAGTTCTGCCATCTGTTGATCCTTGTAGGGGAGGTCATCGATATTGGCTTCCATATGGAGCTGACATTTACAGTGAACCTGATGGATTTCCTCATACAAGTTTGTGCACTTTTCAATATTTTTATCAATCTCGACATTTAGTCAATTAGTGGCTTTCCTGCAAAATTCAAGGAGTGCAATATCCAACTTCAAGGTCGCTAGTGTTTTTTGAGGGCGGTGAGGAGAAAATCCTGGGTTATTTTCTCTCCAAGTTAATTGTTTGTTAAGATTGTTGCCAGTAGTAATAAAATGTTGATGCATTGTTATTGAGCTTGCGGCAATTTCCTGCATCCTTGCCATGAATTGTTTGATATTGTAGATTTGTTGAAAGAGTGCTTTTTTACAGTTTGAGACTTGCTCTTGAAGCTTGCATGCTTGTGTCTAGAACGGTTCCACTAGTGATTCCTTATCTCTCAACAACTTATCTACTTGAGTCTTCAATTCATTGGCCTTTTCATTCACTACTGATGCATGTGTTTCAAAGTCTGTAAGCTTTGCTTGAAAATCATTTGTCTCCCCTTCCATTATCATTAACTGAACAATTAATGCTTCCTTTTCTATGTTAAGGTTGTTGTACACAACTAGTAAATTATCTTTCTTAAATAATGTGGCATGTAATTTTGTGTTTAACACAATGGTCTCTCCACGTTCCTTTATCAAGGTGGCCTTGAGTTTCAACATTTTTCCTTTGTTTCGCTCAATAGTGGTAAGCAGCTTGTCGACATTGTTAGCACTTTCCTGTGAAACTACGACATTCACAGAGGCTGTGAATTTGGGGTTCTTTTGGGTTCCTTCTACAAGTTTGTTTTCTGTGACAGTGACAATATCTGGTTGAACGGTCATTTTCATTCTTTTTTCTGACCATCATGTTATGGTCTTTCTCTTTGAATAAAAAAAATTGTGTCCAATCGGGCCACTGTATGTTCTTTGGATGGGGTAAACAGTGTAAGCTGAAGCTCTAGAAATGGAAAATGGCCTCGAGTTAGTGGGTTTAGCATGTTTGTGTCCATGGGTTCTGGACTATTGACTTGTGGACTTGTTGGCTCCTTGTGCATAGGTGGTTGGATCTTTTCTTGCACTTCTTTACTGATCTATTCTTCCAAAGCTTCATTTTCTTTAGTTTCTCTTGCACGACGAGCTTCTTCGTTTTGCAATTTTTCTATTTCCTCTCTTTGATGCTATTCGATAGCTAATATTTTTGCTTCATCTTTATCTTGTTTTTCTTGTACCCTTTTGGCCTGTTCACTTTGGGTATGTATTTCTGCTTCCTCTTTCTTTTGTTGCTCTACTAATTCTTCCCTTTGTATATGTATTTCTGCTTCCTTTTCTTGGGTTGTAATTTTGATAGAAGTAGGTGCATGGTTTCCCTTTATTTTTTTGTGCAAATCTTTCACATTGTTGACCCTCTTATATATTTCCTCATCTGCCAGGAAATGATCTGAGTATTCAAAAGTGATTTTGCAAGAAGCACAATGTTTAGCCACTTTACCTTTGTTGTCATTTCTTACAAAAACTATAGTCCCAAAGTGAAAAGCTTCCAAGTTGGAAACGAAGGCTTCAACAGCTCTAATTTTTTGGAACTTGTATGCACCAATGTTGAATGGTAGAGGTGGGTAAGACGCTTTTTTTTTTAGATGGAGAAAGTCACCAATTCCATTGATGAAGAATTGTCTTATGGATTCTTTATGCACAATGAAATTTGTAGCATATTTGGGCCATAGATAAGGAGTTTTAGTGCCCCCATACATCCTTATGTATGTGCCTTCTAATGATATTTAGTAGTCATCATAGTCACCTATTACAGCCAAGGCATTGTCAGACAAACAATTTGGTTCTTTATTGAAGAGCAACCAATAAAGGGGTATGATTAGTTCTTCGCATAGTAGTTTGTAATATCCTTGATATCGATGAGCCCAATTTATTTGGTATGCTCCATGAAGGGGAGTCTCAGTCCCTTTCCAAGTACATCCCAACTTAGAGAAAGGATTCTTCACTAATATACAATAAATGAAGGAAGAAGACATGAAAAATTCATCTTTCTGTTGTGAAAGGTCGGTTTGAGCTGTAGCAATGTTGTACGCCATACTATCTGATATTATATCTTCCCAATTGAATATTGTACCATTTGTGGAAATGTGTTAGATCAATGGAACCCAACTGAGTTTATAGTTGTTTCCGTTTGGTAGGACGAAGATTTTGTTCAACATTAGGACTATGATTCGATAGGGGGTCCTTAAGTGTTAGCTGTCATATTCCTCGCTACCTTTGGGTCTTAGTTGCTTGTCTGGTACCATCATCTTCTTTGCACATTCAAAATTATCTATATTGGCATGCCATACCCAATCATCAGTAAGCATAAATTTGGAAGGAAGCTTGAATGCGGCTGAAAGGTGTCCTGGTTGAAATGAGGTGAGTCCTTCTCCATTCGCGTTTCAAATGATCCTGGTGGTTGTATCTACATGGGGCATAATCGACCCAATCACCTCTGATCAAGGAAACAGTTCTGGTTGGGTTACTGCCTTGTGAAGGGAAGACCTCTTCATGTTTTGGTAAACCATTAATTCCTCAAGTTTTGCATCTGGTATTTTTCCATCTTTGATAGCTGTGTACAGGTCACCCCATTTCAATTCTGGAGTGGCCCTTGTGATGGCTTTAATGTCTTCAAACATTGTTTCAATTGGTATAATATGATTTGTTTCTATGTTAGGCTCAATCTTCTTTCACTTCTTGTTGTTGGCTTTTTTAATCATACCTAATGTGAAAATAGAAAGGGTGAATAGTGAGGAACTTGACATGTGTATAAGGGATATAATATTGAAGATTGAGCAGCTAAGAAGTGGTTAAACAACAATTGAAAGTTGATGTTGTTCGACATAGGTATGGAGTGCAAGGCAAGGCACATGGCACTTGGTAGGTTCTATTAGTGTTATATAAATGTCTATGCTAGAATCTTCTTTACATAATATAGAAAAAGCAAGTTGAGAAGATTGAATGCCAAATACAATTTGGCCTACACTTAGGCATTTGCATTGTTGAATTGCCTAAACTTTTGTTGTTGTTCTAACTATTTTTTGCTTGCGCTCCTAATCACTCTTATTTATTTAGTTGGAATTAATGTAGGTTGTTTTAGACAACCTGAATCACTATATCGGCACAAAGTTTCCAGAGTGCCTATGTGTCGCTGCATTTTGGCAAGTTTGTGATGATCATGATCAACACAAACGAGAATCAAGAACTTGTAAAGGTTAAATCATTGATCACTATGATTTATTTTCATTTACTATAGAGAGGCATTAATAGCATATCCTGAGCTCGAATACTACAGCCTCTTATGGGTTTGGAGTAGCTCGTTGTATTTATATCCCTCGATAGCTACCTATAAATCTCACAAAATGTCTTCGTTCTTGTTCACTGCAAACTGACACTTAGGTTCACTTAGAATGCTTGCAATTTGTTCTCTTTTGCAGGAAACTTCCCTTAACCATGTTTGGATTTTTGGGCTAGCTGGGGATGGATTCGATGCTACATGTGTCATGCTCGAAGGCAATGCCATAAGATTTGGCATTCAATCTTACGGGTTGTGGCTTGCACTCTTATTTATTCAATGTCTATTAATTCAGGTTGTATTGGAGAGAAATGCAGTGGCACAACAATTTGCTTGGAAGACATGTATAAAGTGTGTGTTATGTTAAGTAGTTTAAAGATGAATTTATGTGTGGTATGTTACAGCTTACAAAAAAATTGTGTGTTACGCTTCTAGAACTAAAATGTGTCTCTACCAATATTAAGTATATGAAAGTGGATAATTTGATAACTGTTGCATCTTTTTGGCGAGTTGCAAAATGAGCATGCATCAAGCATGCTTGATATCTGTCACATATTTTTGGCAAGAATGTGATATGTCTCCAATATTAAATCCAACTCGCGAATATTAAATATATGTATGTGTTGTGTTGCACACTAACATTATTTTCTTCACATGAGATGAGAATCTCATGTGCAGTTAGTTAACTTAGGATGATGGTGAATTTACTTAACTTACCCTATGGTTTAGTGAAGCATGTAAAAGAGATGGACAGTTGGCATACTCTGTTACTTATGGGAGCTAAAAAATATCCTAAGCCAACATCAGATAAATGTGACCATGCATCATGACCATGGATGATGAACATGAATAGTTGTAGTGAAAATGATCTTCCTAAGTCAGCAGGGAGAATAGATTGTTAAACAGAAGGAAATTAATATATGAAAATGTTTGTTTCGCAGTATACTAAACAAAAATATTCTTTCACAACAAAGCCATTTAATATCTAAGGAAAAGTACAATGTTCTATGAAAACACAAACATAATTACAAAATAAAAAAAGTAATACTAAGGGTATACCAAGATGCTATTGAAAGAAAAACATTATACAGGTAGAGGAGCAGCATGGGCCCAGGCATATAAATAAGATATGCCAATAACCTACCACATAATGTTTTTGAAACACCATCATTACAGAGGAAAGTAAGAACATGCGCCTTTAGCATTTAAATGGATTACACATCCCATACACTTTGAACAATGAATATTTTTTTTTTCCAATTGCAGTTTCTAAAATATTTGAGAATTTGTTTTATGAAAAAAAAATTCAAAAGAGAATGCAATGGGCCATTAGTTTCTCTAAAATATAGGTAAGTGATAAAATTTCTAGCAGTAAGTTAATGTGTATTGTTTTTACTTTCGATAAGTGATATGGATAGACTAAGTTGTTGTCTGTTGTTCCTACCTTTTATGTGCTATGGCAGAGAGCTATCTATTCAACATGTAATTGTTTGAAATAGTTTATGGGTATATGGCAGAGTAGTGGCGATGTCCCTGCTGATTTGGTTTTGCAAATTTTGCAAATGATTTAGTCATAACCACTGTTATGTTATTTAATAGTTGACAAAATCAGGGATGTAAAATCCAATTATTGAAATGGAATAAGAATTAATATAGCTATGGCATGCAACCTGCTTTTTGATTTAAGGATGTAACAAGTAGTGTATTCGTGTCAATAAAGATTATGTATCAGTGCAACCTTTATGTAAAATAATATTTTCAAGTGGGAAACAACATGAGCTTAATTGGCGGTGAAGAGTCCTTGAATTGCCGCTTTGCATGATCATTTTAAACTCTCTTCCTAGCATATACAAATAACTACTTTTAACAATGATCAAGGGAAGGTTATAATTTCATGAGTTTCAGGTTATAATTTCATGAGTTTCCATTGAAAAAAATCCAAATGATATGAAATGGAAGTGGAATAAGCAAATATGCCACCAAACTATAAGAAAAACCATTGGTGGCGAGCCAACATTCATACCATTCTTAACTTCACATATAAACAAGTATCTTGATGCTCACATATATCTCAAACATGCTTCGTACATTTTTTCCTCTATTCAGGATTAGTCAATATCTGGTATGATTGTTACTTCATCATGCTCAGTTGTTACAACAATTTCTCCAAATTGTAATGCAATTGCAAAATTCAAGCATGAAACTCTCCTTTTCAATCATGAAGTATGCAGTGCAAAAAGATACAAGTAAAACAACACTACCAAAATATTGTATGAACCTATTATAATTTAAAATCAAAATGTTGCTTCATTTTATTGTACCGGTTAACGTGGTCTCTTATAGTTTTCATTGCTTATTAAAAACAATGATTCCAGCAATATAATCCCAAATTTGAATTTCAAATTGTAAAATGTGGCCTTAAATTTGAACTTTTGAGTATAGGTAAGACTCTCGAGGCAATTTTTGTTGTTTATTATGTTAATAAAAATAATATTGCACTCGAGGTTTGAATGATGAGCCATGAATGTTGTAGTAGGTTCATTATTTGGATAACAACAGCTCCGTCTGGACCCGGTTGGATCTTGACTAAAAACTAATTAGTATCTATATGTGCCCAACCTATCCCATTTATGGGGGTTGAAGTGCTTGGTATGGGCTTGTCGAAAATAAACGAATAATTTCCCGAATAGTTGACGACAATAATATGGGGAGACATTTTTATTTCCAATTGGACATATATCAGCGCATACGAGAAGCATATATAAATTTTGTTGTTTGAAAGAACTTACACAACACCCTAACACTAGTATGACAGCACAACCCTTTCATTCCTTCAATTGACAAGATGCATGGTACTTGTTTTGGCCATGTTTACACTGCCCACAGAACCTTGAACAAACAAGGATTTGTAAATTCAAGCAGGATTCAAATACCATATATAAGTACACTCCATGCAGTTAATACAACAAGATCAACAACAATGGAGTAACTAAGAAAGGATTTGACCCATCTAGCAATGAATACAACATTGTGGCTTATATGTCATCGTGGTAGGTGGCATATGTTCAGGTGATTGGTGGATGCAGATGTAGACTTATTGAACCTCTATTGTCAAAGATGATATCAATCCTACTCAAGATGAAATGTTGAGGGTTGGATCATTGCGATAAAACATATGAAATATTAATAAAGTTTGGAATGACATATGTTTTATGGGTTTTGTGAAGCTCGTCCAATTCCTTTTGCATCACTGACAACACACTCCAAGCATGACAACCACTACTTTGAACAACATTATAATTATAATTTTAAAACTATTCATCCTCGTCCGGTGCACGTGGTAGTGTTGGTGCCTCATGCATCATAGTAGCAAGGATATTTGTTGGGCGGATGGGCCGTCTCTTTTTCATGCCGTGGAAATGTTTTACACTTGCCAATAATTCAGCATGCCCATGCATTCCTGATCGACATAGTGGGTGGTAGAATGACTGGAGGAATGGGCGGAGCAAGCACTAGAGGATTTTGGCATGGCTAATTGTTGGTCTGGTATCTATAGAGAATTTTTATTTTCTCCAGCTTCTATGATGGAAAATATTAACATGGACCTCCATTAGCCCAATGTCATTGTAATGTCCTCCCGACATTCTATTCTCTGCTTTGTCTCACATTTTATAACTACTCTAATGTTGTGTTGATGCCCAATTTTTTAGACTTTTTATCTCTTGTGGGCAGTAGTATTTGTTCTTCTCTAGGTTTTGTATTTCCTGATGTATTTCATTTCATCACCTGCAAGGATACTTGTTGTTTGCTTCAGCTAATTGTAGATGTTCCGACCATTTGTTTTGGCTCAGTTGATTACAGATGTTGTGGTCATTTGTTTTCGTATGGTTTTCAATATCGTCGGAACAATATCATCTTTCAACCATATATTGCAATGGAATTCATTTCCTGTGTCTTATTCCAGTGGCTTGTATGACATAGTTGGACTGGAAATAAAAATAAAGAAATGCCCTTCCACCATGTGGACTCTAGACCTTCGGTAGCTGAGTATGAAATTAACGAGGAGTGTAAAAAGGTCATCCAATTCCGGGGAAGTTGATTCCTGTGGTTTAGGTTTAGGACTAGACAGGCACAATAATGGAGAAAAGCATAAATACGTGTTCTGATAAGGATTTCAAAGAAGAAAATGTTGCGTAATATTTTCAAGTGATTGTCATTTCTGATGACGATTCCGGAGAAGAAAATCCTGCCGAATTTTTTCAAGTGATTGATGATAAATTGCAGGGAAGGCAAAAGGGGGAAGAGGAGAAGGAGAAGAGGAAGGCAAAGGCGAATGGAGATTTGATTGATAAGTGGGAAAATTGAGCAGAAGTCCAAAAAGAAACAGAAGAAGACAAGGGACAGTGACGAGACAGATGCAAAACAAGAAATCTATCGCAAACTGACACCTTTGAAATAGAATGGAAATGAAGGGGTCTCGGCCGAAGAAGTATCGATAGAAAGACATAAGAAGAAAAAGAAAAAGAATAGGTATGTTGAGGAAAAACTCAAAGAGACGGTGGGAATTCCAAAGGAGCATGAAATTGGAGAAGAGGCAACTGATGGAATTACATGGATTCGTGATATGGATATCTAAGAAAAAGCTCCCAAGAAGAAAAAGAAGAAGAGAGCTGAACACATTGGGATATAGGAATTGGAGAATTTGGAAGATGAAAGTAAAGACGTAACCACCAAAGAGGAAGAGAATACAGATAAATCTCATGACAACAAGAAGAAGACACTGAAGGGTAATGGAATCGAAGTGGTGGGGAAATCGACAGAGGGAATTGAAGATGGAATCGCTCGACATTTCAAGGAATTGCAGAAACTGACGGAGAGAAGGCATGTAGAAAAGGTGCGGGAGAGAAGAAGTTGTGCGGTAGAGGAGAAGGAATGTAGCAGAGGAGTTGGTAGATCAGATGAACACGTGGTAAGGTGAGGTGACGTCATGATGGCACCATCCACATGGCAGCATTCCATTCGCTCTATGAGCGAGGAATCTAGCCGACGTCGTGGTAAGGTGAGGTGACGTCATGACGACACCATCCACATGGCAACATTCCATTCGCTCTATGAGCGAGGAATCTAGTCGACCTGGATGGTTATGCTTCTCCACCTAGGGCGTAAAAATACTTAAAAATATTCAGACTATTATTTTCAATATTCCTTGCATAACATTTATAATGCAAAGAGTATCTTAAAATTCAAGCAAGATCATACTGAATAGAATGATTCTTTAATTTGGATTCATAATGAAAGCTTTGTCTCTAGCAACTTTTCATATTTTCAAGTAATCGTTGTATCCCCCCCATTCTCATTACAATTCAGGTCGTCCTAATTGGACATCGTGGCACAAACTCTTTTTTACTTCACTTACCCTTCCAGTAGCGGGACATTACTGATGATAATATAATGATTACCTTATAAAAATAGTCATATTTTAGCTCTTATCGGGAAATCTGCAATATGTTAATTAGCTTGGCATCAATTGCCTTATAAAGGTTGCTTCCGATCACCTGAATCAATAATAATTCAAAGTGTACTGAGAGCTAGGCCCTTTTTTATTGATATATAAGTTTACTCGAATGAATCTCCAATCATGACCCCTCTAGGATGCATAATATATAACTTTTTGATATTTTTGTATTTCTATTAGGGTTGTTATTTAAAAATGTTAAAACATTTTACCATTAGTTTCAATTTCTTTTGTATGAAATTTAAATTACATGATGATGATAATTATTAATGTCCAATGAGACCAACTTTAATATATCATATCTTAATAGTAAGGAATTGTATGGTTTCCCTAAGGTTTTCTTTATAAATTTATTCATGTTTTTAACAACCTTTAATAGAAGCATTCATAGATAACCATAATTGTGATCAATTAAAATGTTAGGAAGGTTTAGTATTGTAGCAAATATTTTGAAATTCTGACCTAATGCGGGTGAAGGAGGGCATTCTATGAGAACAAGGGAAAACATTGCTTGAGTCCTATCTTATAATTAGTTTCTTTTTACCATCATTTAGTGTTCCTAAAATTTATAATATCATTCTCATACAAACTTATCACAATACCTCTCAACTCAAAAGGAACTTTTGTCTCTTATAATCTATTCCAAAGGCTAGTTCTGTGCGTCGTGTCAAATGTTTTTCTAAAGTGAAAAAAGAAACACAAAAAAATGGGTTTTATTGTCACACTCATTAGGAAAAAAAAGGTCCAATGAGAGGTCCTAAATATTCCCTAACCTCTACCTCTTTTTCCATGAATTTCTAGCCATATGTTGATCTTTTTATTTTCTAGAATAATTCCATATAGCTCATCTAAAAGGACTCAATCAAATGGTCCTAATTAGTTGAATTGTTTTTATCTCCAATTTTAAAACTAAGAACAATGAACCTTTGTGTCCAGGATTAGGTAAATCTTGCTTGAATGTTAATTTGAATAGCTTGTGGATGTGAGGTATAAGGATAGTTCGACCAATTTTTTTTAAAATTTATATCGGGCACATATCAAGTAAGGTTCAATGTTCTTTATTTAACTTTTGCAACTTTATTAAGCCCAAATTATATTTCTTGTACATAGAAAACATCTTCCTTTGTAGAAAGGTTTTGAATATTTTCCATTACATCAAGGGATTCACTAACCATTTCAAGCTAGAAATTTTTGTAACGTACCCTCAACACTTAATTATTCTTTTTTTTTTCATGTCTCAAAGTTATTCATGAACGCATGTTTCCATGACGAGAATCAAGAAATGACACTTACCTTCCCCATGATTGGTGCTCATCCCATTCGTCTATAAATGCTTCACGCATATATCATTTTACATCTAACTATATATGTACATCTTTAGATCAATATTCATTATCTATATATATATATATATATATATATATCACATCCCATATGCATTATCTTTACTTGATCTTGGTTCAATTTCTTGCACAGGTTACAATGGAGTTGCATCGCTCCTTAGTATTGTTTCATCCCTAGTGTTAACCTTTCTTTGATTTAACGTTTATCTATTTTATCATATGCATAATATATTAATGTTGAGATCATTTTTGTTATTCTTTGCAAGTCACATGGATTTATACATTGCACTAAACTATCCTTTCCTAGGAGGAAATGTGTAATGTACCAAACTCGAATCAGAGAGACTAGTTCAAATTTTGGCAAAAAAAACCCCCCAGGTTTGAACTTTTCCAAACACCTCCTAATCTGCTATAATTTCTTCCTAACAGCTTCAAATCGACCCAAAAAAAACCCAAATTATTCACCAATAGACTGCATGGATCTTCTATGGAACTTTTACACACAAAATCATAAGTGTGTACAACCTCAATTCTAGATCTACACATAGTTTAATTAACAACTCAAATATTTGAACATACATGGTTGTACGCTACTTAAGCTACAAATCCATATAGATATCTATTGTAGGAGGAGGGATGAAAGCTGCTAGAAATCATCGGAGAGAAAGAGGGTGAAATGTTGCTCCAAAAGGTAAATCTGCTCTAACTAGTGCGCCCTCCATAGGAAAATTTCTACCCCAACTTGCAGATATAATTCCTATAGTGATCCCTCTATTATATATGTGTGAAATACAACCAATACAATAGCCTTCAAGAAGTTTGGACATCGCTTGGGGCGCCCCCCTCAAGCATGATCTACCAAAACACAAACTGCCATCCGGAAGATAACAACAAAATACATGGCTACCAACTAAAAATAAAACGAACCATCATGAAATTGAACCTACAAATGGACATGGATATGATATCCTTTAATGAATCTCTATAGATAAATCTAAGTGACTTCCCTCTTTCCCAAAAAGGGAGGAATCTTTCACCACCAAAACCGATTACAATTACAAGGGGAACATCTCCCAAGCATGAAAATCCCAATGGCTCTCCAATTCGAAATTAAAATGAGCAAAATATTCTTTATTTGTGTTCATTGGTTTATTTATTGACTCTCTCATCATCCGTCCACATGCTGCTTGAATTTTCTCACAATAATAATTAAAATATTCAATTTTATGTGAGGATAATCCCCTATGACATTTCACCACCCTCCAATTGCTATTTTGGGCTAAGTGGGGAGTTACAATGAGATTCCTCAAGCCTTGGAATGTATTTTGTCCCCAAATTCTATCTCCTTGGCTATTCTTGGTCAATTGAGAGTCACATTTGTCCTTGGGATCATCACCACCTCATGATTCTCACCCACATTGGATTCTCCGCCCACAAGTGTGCCTTCCTTGGCTATTTTTAGACTCGGGGAGTTACAACTCATGAGATTCCTTCATGATGATATTCATTCCCCATAGGATGGTAGTTACACTTAATGGGGAACCCACTTATCCTCTTATGTTCCCGCCTTGGATGATTTGTACCATGTGCCACCTCATTTTTTAATTTTGGCAATAATATTACAAAATTTGCGACTATAGGCCAAGTAATTCCCTAGTCAAATTAATATCCACTCGAACCTATCGGAATTAGATAGGTTAGTGGAATGAACCATGGATGCATTATGGGATTTTAAATTTGATATCAATTTCATAATGTGATATCAATTTTTTTTATTGGCTAATGATTTATACATGGGGATTTTAAATTTGATATTTTTTTGTCTCCTCTACATGAATCGGGGCCAAACTTATTATGCAAGCTTGAAGCTCATGGAACAAATATATATAATAAGAAAACATGATATGTTCGATAAAATGTGTTCATGATTGATGTTCATCATATTTATGTGAGATATTTTGAAAGAATAAACTCTATTTTTTCTTTCTTCATTACAAACTATTCCTTTTCTACTTATTCCAACTATTCATCTACCAAAATTTTGAACTAATAGTGATTATAACATGAGTTTTCAAAGTCATGTATTTATGTTATGAAAGAAATGCCATTTTATGTGTTAGGTTCACATATTAAGCATAATCAAGTTTAAAAGAGGTTGATGTTGTTTTTTATAATGGTTTTAACAATTGTTCCAAATGATTGAAGTGAGCCTCTCTAATTATATGGGGGTATGTGTATTTTTGTATCCATAATATTCATAGGAAGTGCAAATCTATGCTTATTTTTTTTATAGATTATGAATCTAGAATGATTTAGGTGAGTAAATATCCTCACCATGCATGGATGAAGAATGTTTTAAGCAAAGTCAGTGGAAAGGAAAATAAAGTCTCAATTTTTTTGTGCTTTAGGAGAAATCATACATTCATGTATGGATGACAACTCAGTACAAAAATTAGTTACACAGATATTTGATGAATTCCAAGATCAAGAAAATATTTGAATTATTTCAAAACTACCTGGCTAGACAACAAAAAAATTGTAAGTAGTGTCTTTAGCTCGATATTATGATTATATTATCTTTCAGAATATTTTTAGTTACTACTTTATCATTGACCCCCTTCATTTTCTAGATATGTGGGAGAAATATTATAGAAAGTTTCCCCATTCAAATGAAGAAGAAAAGAATGCAATCGAGTCATACCATAGGTACTTAAAGAAAATTTACCTTGATGAGAAGAACAATGCATGCCATACGAAGGTTGATTGGATAATTCATGTGTTGTTGGAAAATGTTGAACCCTATTACATTCATATGCAACGTTTAAAGGAAGATGGAATTATACGACCTAGAAAATCCCATGAACAACTAACCAGATGCTAGTGCAAAGCAGATGAAATCCCAGATGAAGAATGTGTTTGTACCAAAATAAATACCAATGAATATCAGGTTCGTAGCCAAAATAAGAGTACCAAGCCAACACTCATGATACTTGGTATAAGGTCATATATACAAAGTCTCATGTTTTCTTCTATAATTGTGATTTGGCATTGAATCAAAATGTTTGTAAACATGTCTTAAAGGTTGGCATGGTGGTAGGAAAAAATGTATTTGTTCAGCACCTATCACCAGAATTTTCTAGTATTATTGAGAGGCCTAGATTTCTAGTTGATTTAAATGAAACTATTGTTCCAAGTCTAGAAATCAAAGAAGAGCTTGCTCCAAGATTTGATTCTCCTATGTTAATTCCTCCGATCATGTTGATTTGACAACTATAAGACTAGACAATGCCATGTCTGAGGCCGATGAAATGAAATTTATTATGTCATAAACTCAACAAACACTAAGGTGTTTATTAGATATTAAACCTACTAGTTTGGACCATGCATGTGCACTTAACACCCTAGTATACAATGTAGGTCAAGAGTACAATAAAATGTTTAATTGCTATATAACTCCACCTAAGATCACTAAATAGAGACACCATAGTTTTTTGAGCCTGCTTAACGAAAAAGGACAACGTTGTCAAGCATTGCATTCAACAAAATATGGAATATAATTTCAAAGGGTCGGACAAGTAAAGAAAATCATGGATGAACAAATGGAGATTTGTTCTAAAAAAAATAAAATGTCGAGCATTGATCAGATATAGTGCGACTTTCTTTTCCATACAATAGAGGTATTTCAATATGATATTAAATTTTCAGTAATTTTAAATAAGGTATATGATTTAACCCAATGGTACAATTTAATTATTTTAGTGATTATTGTTACAATTGAAGGATCTACTTCTCAACCTATTCAAACTTGTTGACTTAGATTATTTCATGATAGTGTTGTCGAGGCTACCTCATTGTTGTTTAATAATTCAATAGTAGAATCAGCAGTGAATGATACATTCAACCAACTACAACATAGTGACGATACTTGTATAGGTATTGTAATTAATTTCAAGCACACTTTTTTTAAATGGACCTATGGTCATCATGAGAATACTTTCTTGGTTGTTTTTACAACAAAGGAGTATATTGGTCAAGAAATTTCACAACATCATGGGCAATCAAATTATGTTAAAACACAATTTGAACATGTTGGACTATTGCATACAAAAAAGAAAACCATAAATGAGAAAATGGAGATTTCTACACAACAAGGAACAACAAGGAAATGTGGAACGTTGGAATCCATACAATAGAGCTATATAAATTTGATAGTATTAGTTAATTTAAATTAACTAAGGTATATTTTATTGTTTCAATGGGCCTACTTCTACTGTCTAATTATTATGGTAATTATTATTACATTTGAGTGAGACGGATCCCAATCTATTCGGAGTTTCCGACCTCAATTATTGCATGATAATATAGTCATGAGTAGTTCATTTTTCATTGATACAACAACAATAGCTATAGAAGTGAATTATACATGCAATCTACTGCAATAGGGACCATTCTCAAACTTAACTAGTGCAGCTAATTTTTTGGTACCAACCATATCAAAGACAAGTCCAACAATGTTGTTAATTATGGACTTGAACATATGACATTATTTGTTCAAAGATGAAAATATTTGAACAAAGATGAATAGATTTAAAATATTTGATAGGCTCAACACAATTTTTCAATCAAATATGTCTAAGTGTTAAAATACTATGGCATCATAAATTTTATCTTAAATATTATTTATTGTAGCAATTTATTGACTCTACACGAATCGATGCCAAACCTGATGTTTTCCCCTTACGGAGTATATGAGGAACCTGCAATAATTAATTAATGAAAACACATGAAATAGCAGAAATAACATAACTCAGAATCACTTTTATATTGATCGCATGCCAGTTTGAGGGGGCAACCTCCTTTGAGCAAGCTCAATAAAAATAACTTCACGGTACCTTCATTGGTCTCAACACAAACTTATATACTAAGTCTAGGCACCAATACCATGGGTCAATACCATGTGTCAATACAAACCATGGGCCGATACAAAATATGGATCAACAATTACTATAGGACAACATACAAAGCATATGCATCCAACAACAATAATACAAACTATGGATCAACAAATACTACGAGATGACTTACAAAGCATATGCGTCCAACAAGAATATACTAACAAAGTGAATAGAAGGGTTGACATGGGTTCCTAACATCCCCTCTCCTTTAGAAAAAGCTTTTTCCTCAAAGCTTTAGATGTGTAAATTGATGCAGAATATGAAGGAGTGGTTCCCCTGTAACATCCTTGGGTTGCATTCCAGCCCTTTGACACCTTTTCAATTTCAGGGAGGATTGCTTGGAAGGATGGAGACGAAGAAGGACCATATCAGCTGCATGAAAAGTGCACTTAGAATGGTGTTGATCATCTTGTTGTTTCAGTTGAATTATTTCCATGTGAAGATTGCCCTGCAAAATGAGAAGAATCTGATCGCAGTTTCGAAGAACCAAGTCAATTTCCTGAACTGGAGAGCTACTGAGCATGTAGGGAAGAAGAACTAGCGGTGCATGTCCATAAACTGCTTCATATGGTGTCCTTTTAGATGTGGTACTGTACCACTGGAGTGCTTCTAGGAAATCCATAGACATTGTTGTCCACATCTGTGTATGGATGGGAAAGGGTTCGAGCAGTCCCGAAAGGAGTGTCATTTCACCCTTGTTGACCTGGAAAGTATCACACTCAACCACCATTTGGTAAATTTTCATTTTCAGTCCTTGCCAAAATAAGTTACATTCTTGCCAGTCATAGGTTTTGAGGAACCCATAGTGCCCTGCCAATGAAGAAGCATGGAGTTCATAGAAGAGATAGCCCTGTTAAAAAGATTGCAACCAATTTGGAACAAGCAGAGAAATAGCTATAACAGAATTTGGGTCATCAAATTGATGAGAAGGAGCATCTGCCACCATATTATCCTTACCCTTCTTGTAAGTGATCGCATAGTCCTAACCCATGAGTTGGATAACTCATTTTCGGTGTGCTAGTGAGGAGACCCGTTGTTCCAGAAAATGTTCCAGACTCTGGAGATCAGTCTTGATGCAGAAATAATTTCCTAATAGGGATGGCTGCCACTTCTATATTGCATGGAAAATAGCCATCATTTCTTGTTGAGATGTAGATGCGGCTAAATGCTTACTGGAAAGGTATCTTGATGTCAGCAAGCCCATTGGTGCAACAAAGACACCTGCATATCTATCCAAGGAAGTAGTGGAGACGGTTGGTGGGTGCATCTGAATGGAATGGAGTTGAGCGATGACACCATGTGAATTCTTCTTAAGGATCTTTTCCAAGCGATGTGAACTGATGATATGGAGAGACCTTGGTTGTAAGCCCATAAATTTGTGTTGTGTCCCATTGACTGAAAAATGCATCCAAAGTTCAGCAAAATCCCATAATATGGGGCCAAGTGTGCATAACCATTGAATGTCCAAAACCACATCACATCCACCTAAGGACAAGGCAAACATGTTAGAGCGTAGGTTATAATCTTCCAAAGAGATACGCACATTGTGACACTTTCCCTTGCAAGGTAAGGTGCCCCCATTGGCAACCATGACTTCAAACTTGGAGAAAGGATGGACAAAACAATCAGCATGTTTGGTGATCCGAGGGTCAATGAAGTTATGAGTGCTACCAGAATCAATGAGTATTGTAAGAAGAAGCTTCTTGAAGTAACCCCTGACCCGCACTGTTTGGGGAGTGGTGACACCGGATAAAGCATGGAGAGATATCTCTGAGTGGTATTCCTGAGATGGGAAGTCAATAGGTAGCTCCTGAATGTTGACCTGATCATCCGGTGTATCTGGAGCTTCTTCACCAACTTCAGAGGTGGGCAGAGAATCCACATCCAAGAGATAGAGCTTTTGTTGAACACATCTATGTCCCCGAGTGAATTTTTCATCACAATTATAACAAAGCCATTTTTCTCTACGTGCCTGCATCTCTGTTTCAGATAAATGCTTCATAGGAGTTGGTCGAGGAGCTGGTGGGATGGGAGGTCGTTGAGAACCCATATTTCGGAAGGGAACAAAAGTGGGTTTGGAGTGTTGTTGGGTAGAAATCTTGTCTTCTGCCAACTTAGCCAATCCCGGGGCTCCCATCATTGTGCTGGGATAGAACATTTTGACCTTTAGGCGGATTTCATCCTTAAGACCATTGATAAAACAACTCCTGTAGAAGTCATCAGACAATCCTTCTATGTGGTTGGCTAGTTTCTCAAATTCTATCTAATACTCTCTCATAGTACCAATTTGACAAAGTTTAGTGAGTGCTCCAGTGAGGTCATCAAAAGCACTAGGACCAAATCGTTCCAAAAGGAGTTGGCAAAAATCTATCCATTTTGGCTCGCCATGAGCCTTGATGTACCAACGGTGCCATTGAAGGGCTTCCTGTTCCAAATGAAAGGATGCAAGTGAAACTTTTTGGACATCAAAAGTATTATGTAGACTGAAATACTGTTATGCACAATAGATCAATCCAGTCGGATCAGTACCATTGAAGCGAGTAAATTTAAGCTTCGGACCACGCAAAGTGCTAAAAGAAGAGAACTCATTATCTGATGAAGACTCGGACTGTCATTTGTTGTTCATGGATGAATGCTCCAGATGGAGGCCGAGAAATGTTTCATCAAGATCCTGGAGTTTGGCTTGGATGGTTGCAAGTGCTTCTTCCATGGTTTTTGCTACTGCGCGGGTGACAACCATAACTAGGAGTTCTTTTTTTTTGAGTGGGTAGAAAAACAAAAAACAGAAACTATTTCAGTAAAGAAAAATCTGGATTTGGGATAAAATCTGAAGGGTAATTGGGGTTTGACTAGGTTTTGGACACTATCAAATGGACAAGGAAGAAGAAAATGAGGATTCCAGAAGCAGGGTGAAAGAATGGGAAAATTTGGCAGAGAGGGACAAAGAAGCAGAATTAGGAAAGGAACTCTATGGTAAAATTCGAAGGTGATTGGGTAAAATCTGAGCAAATTATGGCAAACCCGAAAAATAGACAAATGTGGGTTTTCGGGCTTTCGAAAGTGGAATTTGGGATAGGGTCCTTAGGAATGAAATATGCAGAATAAGATTACAGGGGTTCCAGGGAAGTTTCAAGGGAAACAGAGTGAAAACAAGGGAGATATAGAGAAAAACATGATTTTTTTTCAAAATGGAGCTGTTACGGTGCGGAAGGGATCTGAAATGGCGCCGAATGGATCGAAAACGGCTGGATCTGAAATAGATCTGAAATGGCTGGATCTGGAAAGACCTTCAGAATGGATTTGAAATAGATCTGAAATGGCTGGATCTGGAATGACTTTCAGAATGGATATGAAATAGCTGGATATTAAACGATGTGGTAGTGATCAGCAACAGTTCAGCGGAAAATAGATATGGACCCCAGGTATGTGTGGCTTCCTAACAGTTCAGGGGTTTCAGTCGGCCACCAATGTTGTCTGATGACTTGCGTATTGGGGCAATATGCCTCACTCCACGGCTCAGGTAAAACTGATAATCGCTTTGCCACAAACGACAGCTCTTGGTTTACCTCACGGGTGGGAACTAGTCAATCAAGTAGGGGTTGTTGCCCTTTTCCATGGCAGGTCCTCTCAATGGGCCAACTACTTTGGGGTTCCTGTGGTACTCCTCACAATGAGTTTTAGGGCTTATGCCCAAGTACTTCCCACAGTTAAGTGGATAGGGATTATTCCAAGATTCGAAGCTGCAACAGATGTGACAAAAAAAATTTAGTAGAAATTCCACCCAACGAGCCCAAGAAAGTGCTCTGATACTAGATGTGAGGAACTTGCAATAATTAATTAATGAAAACACACAAAATAGCAGAAATAAAAGAACTCAGAATCACTTCTATATTGATCACAGGCCACTTCGAGGGGGCAACCTCCTTTGAGCAAGCTCAATACAAATAACTTCATGGTACCTTCATTGGTCTCAACACAAACTTATATACTAGGTCTATGTGCCAATACCATGGGTCAATACCATGGGTCAATACCATGTGTCAATACAAACCATGGGCCAATACAAAATATGGATCAACAATTACTATGGGATGACTTACAAAGCATATGCATCCAACAACAATAATACAAACTATGGATCAACAAATACTACGGGATGACTTATAAAGAATATGCATCCAACAACAATATACTAACAAAATAAATAGAAGGGTTGACATGGGTTCCTAACAGAGTAATTGATCTTCACAATATCCTTAACATTTTCAATACAAATATCATATCATATTGAAAATATATTAGTTTACATGTGATAAGTTCAGTTGGTGGTAACTAATTAACTACACTCAATGGCATTTAGAGAAATACTATTTATGTACTCATTAAATCATGTTAAATTTATAACCATGCGATACTTTTAAATTGCTAAATTAAATTTTAGTTACAATTGAACAGTCTAGATTGATTCTATGGGTATTTTTCAAAATTCGAAATAAACAATTTCAAAAAATAAAAAATAGATTAGGTTACATGTGATAAGTTCAATTGGTAGTATTTGGTTAATTGCACTAAGCGCCACTTAGAGAAATATTATTTATGTACTTATAAATCACAATAAAATTAAAACCCCATGATACATTTAAACAACTGTTAGATTAAACTTTAGTTGAACTCCAATCATAAAACGTGGTAATACAAAAACTCTTAGATTAAAGTTGTAATAATCCTTATGTTATGCCCCATATTTTGACTAGGCGTGTTTATCAGTGAGACATATCAAAATTTATTTGTTTATTATCAGTTGGGCTCAGCTAGACTAAGTAAACTATATTTATGGAACATTAGACCTAATTATATGTTGCTTCTATGTTTATGATGTTACTATGCTTATGATGATACCATGATTATGATGATTAGGATGTTATTATTCTCATAATGTTATTATGTTATGCGGTTATGATGTTGTAGTCAGCATGAGATTCATTTCTTTCATATTGGCGGTGTATGTTTAATTGTCATCCTTGATGAAATATGATATATATGATGTAGTAAATGGATTCCCACCCATGATGTCATCGATTCAATGATTTTATGTGATGAAATGAAATAATGTTGATAATATGGATCAGTTGATGATCAAATGGAAATATTTGTTATGAATGTATGGTTACAAAGCCCTAATCCGTAGGACACAGGGGCTATGTAATAACCATATACTTGATATGAAGTATGGTATAGTACCTATTTCACAGAGAGCCTTGTTTACCAAATTTGAAGATACGATGACACATTCCAATAATCTCGATAGGAGCGCAATATGGCTTTGATTGGGTATAGAACCAGGATGTTGAGAGGGATGGATGTATGTTCCACCCTATGTTTCTATAATACCCAAGATCATGGGAGGGTCGTACTGAGACACACTCCCCAAGTTGTTGTGATGATGGTGGTGGGATGCCTGCTAGGAGAGGTTAGGTCCGCTAGTTAGCCGATGCTACCTCTCTCAGTTTCTATGGGGCCAGTTCAGTATAGCTGACATCCACTTTTGTACTAGCAGAGGAAGGATAGGGAGGATGCATACGTAGGTTAGGGTGGGAAGATATGTTAGTTATTATTGTTTAGGGTTGGGTATCCCTTGATCCTAATTTAGTGGTAGTAAGTGTCTCTTCCTTAAAATAATTGATTGATTAATTATGGTGAATCTAGAAAAAATAAATGTTACAACTTGATTGGTTAATTATTAATGACTAATGATGCTGAAATGATTATGATGTATGTATGTTGAATGGGTTAAGTATTTGTGATTGTTTGTATGTGTGATTTTCTCTCAATACAAATCATTATTTTATCAGTTAATATATATGAATAGGAGAAATGATGTTTTCTTATAGTACAAGTACAATCTATGCATACGCTGGCCACGCATGCACACCTTGTACATGTACACTAGTATTAATCTGATAACTATTGGTTGTGATTGCATTCTAGATATGAGTCAGTCATGAATTAGTGAAGTACGAATGATGATTGTTAATCATGTAAATATGCATAAATTCAGATCATTCAGTTAATTGTTAATTACATGCAATAGTAACTAATTGTGGGAAATAGTTGTTGTGCTTAACATCATTTCTGTTTCGTTGGGGATAGTGTTGTATTTAACATAGTTACTTTTTAGTTTACACAATTAGCGTTGTTTGGTCTAGAATAATTGTCCTCCTCTTTGAACAATCAAATTATGTTGGTTAGTGTTCAGATATTGTAACCTCAAAGAATATTATATTTGTACTTTATTATTCTGGAGATGTTTCATTCCTCCTTGAAGACCTTATTGTATATCCGGAGATGTTTATTCCTCCGTCAGATTGTGGTAACTTGGGTTATTAGACTTCCCTAGTGGGGGTCGGCCCTGTATGTGTTATGTGGGTCAAAGGGTTATTAGACCACCCTATAGGGGTCGGCCCAGTCAGTTGTAGTGGGGTATTTAGCCCATTGGTTAAATACGAGCCTACATGTTTTGTGTAAAAGACAAGTCGGAGTAGTGTATAAATAGAGGAGGTGTATTCCTCATTTTACACACACTCACTCACTTGAGAGTGGCGCACTTGTGGAGGAGAGGTCTTCTATGGAGAAGGAGGAGCTTATGCTCAGGGTTACATCTTTGTATATTGATGGTCATCTATATTGAGGAAGCTTTGCTGGGTTTTCTACCCCATGAGGGTTTCCCAGGATAAATCTGTGTCTCTTGTGTTTATGTTGTGCTTGTTGTTTCTTCAGTGATCCTGTATATGCTATTATTGTGAAATGGAATGCAATGCTATTATTTTCTATCTTATCATATTAAATCTTAACAGTTAGAAGTAATTAATGTTATATTTATAACCTTTAAGGTCATCGTTTTATAAAATAATTTTTATTAATATTAATAACATTATTATTATTATTATTATTATTATTAAACAAACAATAAAGACCGATATATTTTGTCGGTTACTAAATTATGTGCATTGTTTTGTGTGTGGGATGGAATAATATTATCATGATTGCATGTTAAATATTTGGAAGGGAGTGTATAATTAAATAATATTCTGTTTAACACGTTATGATTACTATACTTTAATTCCTAACCCAATACATCCCTGTCGAATCTGATTATAATTTAAATAGTAAAAGACATATCCTCCTGTCATATCTTATTGTCTTGATACTTTAAAAACATTTAAAGAAAAACAGTTAAATGAATTTTATATTATCAAAACTTGTCTCGGGAGTTAAAATAGATAAGTCAGGATTTCTTGCGTACGGGACATTCAACCAATAGGACATTCAACCAAGTGACTGTTGGATGTACATGGGGAATTTAATAAACATATTTTATCAATATCTTATCTTGAAAAATGTAATGGCATTAATGAGTGGAAGGAGGTGGAGTAGGAACGAAGGAAGGAGAATGAAATGGCATTTAGGAGAGGTCTCACGAGGAAGGAAGGGGGTTGGTTTTCTTTTGGAGAAGTACACTTAGTATTTTGATGAAAAGGAGGAATGCCGAGGAGGGGGAGAACTCGAATATTTGAGGAGGTGGGAAACTCAAATACTGAGGTGGAGGTTAACTCAGAGAAAAATTACTATTCAACTATGGAAAGGTACTAAGCAAACTTGCTGTCGGGATTATTGGTTTGTGGGATCGAGGGCTAGGAAACCTGTCAGTTTCCTAGGGACAACACGATAAGAGCTGGTCGGTGGGGTGGTTCATCCATTTTTGGTATTAAAGGCTTGGACCAGAAAGTATGCGGGAGTAAAGGCTTGGATTGGAAAGGCTATCTACAACCTACCAGATCCAGGTATTTTATTATTGGTTAATCATTTGCATCCTAATTCTATGCATACTTTAAATCATTAGATTGACTAGTTGATATGAGAATATGTAAAGTTTATGATAGGCAAATAACTGTACAAATGTATATTTTGGATTATTCACTAATATGTTTGTAGAAACTAAGTAACAGTAGAAACAAACATGAACATGGAAATATGAAACAACATAGTCTTATTTAAACCTGTCAAAACATGCTAACAATGCTCACTTAACACAGAAATTAGAGCTTAAACACAGAAATTATCCCAAAAATTGACTTAGGAAGTTGTCTTAGTGCTCTATCGGAAACAAGAGCACTACACCTTATGTCTTAGTGTATGAAGCAATGACTTGACTTTCATTTCATTGAATCCATTCAACTCCTAATTAAGTTGTCCATCTCGTAACATAGCATCTTGGGAACAATGAGTTAGCTAATGTGCTAAAAGGGCATTAGACAATAAAAACTGTAGAATGTGGTAATACTCCTCCATCTCTCAAAGTGCGAAACAATGGTCAATTCAACCTTCATTGTAGTGAATCCATCCATCGTAGAATAACGTTTCCATCTAGCAATGTAGCAGCATGGGAACCATGAGTTAGATATTGCGTTAGATTAAATGAAATCTATGAATAAGAAGGGGTGACGGTTTTAGTTCTTCTAAGAGTTTCTATTTTTCTCAAGATTCGATCAGCTGGTGATTCCAAAACTTCCATTGATCTAAGTATTAATCTGTGTATTTTTAATTTATTATAGATTGTGTTTTAGTGATGTATTATAGAGCTCTATATTAGTAATGTTGGCAAGCTTGCAGGTATATCACAGTGCAATTTTAGAGAAGAGGTGGATAGTTATCAAGAGAGGTAGACAATAGCGAGGGACCTTCAAAGTTGATAGATATTCAACTTATGATTTTTCCATAGTGATTTCAATATACAATGTTTCATATCTATAATTCTTTTCATGTGAGGAGGTCATTTTTTAATTTAGAATTAGGTTATTATGATGATGGTTGAAATTGTGTTTAAATGATTCATAAATTAATTTGCTTCCTTTCTTGATTTGCATAATGGGGCATAGGAACTAGGTCCATTCAATTTCCTTTTTCCTCTCTTCTTCATGCATTCCCCTTCGGTAATCTGAGCCACACAATCTTTCTAAGAATCTCAATATTGAAGTTAGACGATTTCGAGAAGATTATGTTTCCCACACCTGGATAGAGGGAAGGTATGTAACATCAAAATCCATGGTTACAATTTTGTTTTCATTTTGTTGGAGGTACATATTTAGCTTATAATATTTTTATATTTAAGTTCACAGTGGCAGGGTTGGTTGCTATAATGAATATATAATTCATTCGAAGTTTAAAAACCATATTTCATTGTATGACAAGTAATGATTCATAGCATATTGTATTATTATACAGATAGGCTTTTTAATTTTTCTCAAAAAAATCCATTTGACTGTGTACTAGTTTCCATCTTGAAGAACTGCATTATGATTCCATTTGATCTTGCAAACATGTAGTGTGCTACCATATCTGGTTGACATTATATATATTTGATTTATGGATCACACAAAGACTTAATTCCCATGTTATTCTCAATTGACGACGAGTTGTTGATGTGATATGACCACGAGGATGAGAATTGGAATTAACGAATGTTGCTTTAAAATTTAGATAAAATGTGAAAACAAATATGAGCCTCAAGATTCAGAGGTAGTTTACTAGGAATTCAATTCATAGGTGATTCATAATCACTACAAGAAAAGGGGCATTTTAGCCTCACATTAGCACCACTATTTGTAAAGGATTTGGGAAATCCTCAATTTTCAAATAGTGGTGCAAAAGTGGTGATAATGTGGGGATACGCAAGTGGTGCTAAGATTTATGCTGCAAAAGTGGTGTTTGTAAAAAAGTTGGTTTTGGTGTTAAATGAATATGTGGCATTCCATGGTGTCTGGTGCAAACCACAAAAACCAATCCTAGGTGGATTGAGATTTTGTGGTGCAAAACACCGAAACCAATCCAACATGGATTGTGACTTTTTGGTGCAAAACAATAAAAATATTATTATTATAATACTTGTATATGGTGCAAATCACCATAAAATAACAAGTGGTGCAAAGCACCATAAAATAATAAATGATGTAAAAAAAATATAAATCAGATAATTAATATATATGTGATTTATATTTTTTTCACAATATCACTTATTAACTAGGCTTAAAGAGTATTAAAACATTTTTTAAGTTTATTTGGTTTTAGTCAATCATATATATGTTATTAATTGAGCTTAAAGAGTATTAAAACATTATTTTATAGTTTATTTAGTTTAAATCCATCATTAAAACAAGAGGCACAAGTACAGTAGCAAGAAAGCATTGTGCCAAATTAGATGTAGAAATTCAAATACTAGAAAAAGACCTTTATTTATTTATTATATCTATAGAGTTTTGTATCCAAAAGAAATTGTACATTTTTGTTATTTTTTTTCTTTGGCAAAAAATCAGATTTATATTCCAGAAACTAAATTTTAAACACATTCCTCGAGATTCTAAAAAAGGATCAAGGATCAAGTTCAAGAAAACTTATGCAAAATACAATCTACCTATCTTTCTTTCCTTCCTGTGTATAAGGAAGAAATAACAAATAATGTCAAAAAAATTTGCAAACATATAATCAGGTATAATCAATTGATTGGAAAACAAATCAATTGATTAAAAGATGATTAATCTCTACAAACTGTAAGTGATGAAAAGATCTGAACCTTTAGAAATTTCAAAAACATGAAATATATACCTTTGCCAAAAAAATATTCCAATAATCAAGTGTATTACAAATTGTAGGTGATCAAAAGATTTGAACCTTTAGAAATTTCAAAAATATCAATTATATACCTTTATAAAAAAAAAATCCCAATAATCATGTGTATTAGAAACTGTAAGTGATCAAAAAATCTGAAACTTTAGAAAAATATCAAATATATTTCTTTGTCAAAAAAGGATCCCAATAATCATGAAACTTTAGAAAAAGATCAAATATATTTCTTTGTTAAAAAATGATCCCAATAATTATGTGTATTAGACAAATTCCAATAAAAAGGTTGAGCATAGTTCCCGGATATGTTGCATAAATATAGTTGTAGATGATACATTCCATTGTCTCCCATAACTGAAAAACAAAATCTGAATTCCATAATAAGCATAAATATAGTTTCTACGAATTGATCCAACTTCCTCTTTCACCCATAACCAAAAACTATCATTGTAAGTCTCATCCAAACCTATGTAGATTGCAAATTGAAAAAATAAACAAAAATAATATCCACTAGTGCTACATATAGATGCCAGATTCTTCTTGATTTTACTATGTGTGAACTTCCTATGTCTCTCCTATCTGAAGTGAATCCAAATGCTATCACCTGTAGATCACAGTCTTAAAGAATTTGATTGAAACATTGGGACTTCAAAAAAATGTGTTTACTGCTACAGTGAGACCACTACTAGGATTGACATGAGCAGTGCCATTCTTTTCTATCCAACCTTTGAAAAAAAAAACAAAGACATCTTCACCAAGAAGACTTTCTGGCCTGAAATTTCTTGCTGCAGACTTCAAATCATTAAAGGTAAATTTCCTCAACTGGGATGCAACTTTCAATTCATCTCCTACTTTGGGAGTCGATGGATTGCTTCCTGTATTACTAGTGCTTATGGAAGACATTTTCTGAACAGTAGGTGGCTCTTTGCTACTATCATCATTTGGATTATTTAGTTTCAGCTGTAACAAATGCAGTCCAGTCATTACATTTGTTAGTCATAAGAATCATAGCCTACCAGTCACCAAATATTATAAATAATTTGGACAAGATTCATAAAGTCATATAGAACAAAATCTAGACAGCTAGTATTTCATTTGTTTCTTGCAATTTTGCTCTAATAAATTTTTAAAATGCATTATTTTCAACACATTGGAACTAAATAATATATGGGCCATGTTTCTTGTACACAAAGAGAAACAATTAACAACCTTGCGAATAAGCACAATCCTGCATATTCAGGAACATTACTCTTAGCCAAGCATGGCTAAATAGGTGCCGATTTATATGGATAAAAGTCTCATTTGTTGAGTTGTGAAAGGTAAGCAATATGCAACACACTAGGGACACAACTTCAATTAGTTATGGCTGCCATCCTCAAACTAACAGACAGATTGCACTACCTAATCAAACTCCATAATTAATATATCTGTCTAGGTAAAGTGCTCACCAAAAATTGGGCATGATGCTATCACAAACTTATATTGCTATTTAATAATTCTATCAATCATAATGACTAGATTAACCTTTCAAGACGAGGATATGTCAACAGAGAAAAGATACAATTGAGAATTATGACATTAAATGCTTATATTCCTCTTGATATGAGTCGATTTGTAGTTAGGATGACAGACTTAGCAAGTTAAGAAAAATATTGAACAACATATTCATTTCTGTGAGAACAAAATATTAAGAAACAAGAAAAACAGTATGGAATCAACAATATGGTGATGGCATTTTCACAAAAAGATCGATTTCCCAAAATCCAATATAACAAATAAAATTGAAAAGTTTGGCCCACTAAAGTTCTGAAAAAAATTGGGCAAGGATGTTCATCCTTTGCATCTACCCAAAGAATTGAATGTCTTCTATTTTGGACATTGTGATGCAGAGCATCCACACTCTCCTCCACTCTGCCGCATTGGCGTCAAGCTGTGACAGCCAGCGCATAACTTTCAAGAGACTGACTAAACTCCTAGTTAAGAGATCCATAATCTGAGGGATCAGATCTGGTAGGTGAGCAATCAATGCTGAGGGAGTTTCGGGAGTGACATGTGGCGAACAAGGGCAAAGATAAAACGGGGATCTCTATGAAAGAGAAGGTGGTCTTCACTTTGGTTTTTTTGTTTTGTTTTTTCATTTGGTTTTGGAGTTTGTTGCATTCGTAATCTAGCCAGAGTATCGATCCTTCATTCGGTTTTGGTAGGGGTAATAAGAAGGGCCTGCATTCCCACTCAGTAGGGGAAACTAGGACCTATGTGTCTTGTAGGGATTCTTAGTGTCTGTGCTGATGTTTATTGGGCCATTATGGTCTGTTGATTATTAATAAAAATGTCACTTCAGCTGTTTGTGTTCTAGTGATCTCGAATTTTTGGTAATTCATGTGTTTGTTACCCTTGTGTTTTGACAGAGTACCAGTTACTCTGTTTTTAGTTGATTGACTGTTTTTTTGTAGCAGAGTGTCTGCATTATTTGGTATTAGAGCAAACCACAATGGCCCAGAGGGGAATCCATTGTTGCAAGATTACCGCTAGAGACTTAGCGGGTGAAACTGGAGAGTTGGTTCAAGAGGAGAACTAAGTGAGCTCGGAGGAGCCAAATACTTGGTTCGAGAGGAGAACCAAGTGTGATCGGAGGAGCACTAGATTGCTCAGAGGAGTACTAGAATGCATGGAGGTGCATTATTAGTATTACCAATGGGTTCGGCTTGGGAAACCCATACTATGAAAAATTTTAGAAGAGAAAGTTGTTGAGAAGCCAAAGAGAGATTGGCAAGTAAAAGTTAAAAATGGAAAGGAGAAGCGAGTGAGCCAAGAAGAGAAAGAATTGATCAAGGCAAAGATACAAGCAATTAGGCAACTAATCAAAGAGCGTGATGAAAGACTGCAGAGAAAAGTGGAGATCTGAGCCATACGAAAGGTGATAAGGGCCTTGGAGGAGAAAGAAATACATCAAAATGAAAAGAGAGAGTTTTCAAAGGGAGTCTCAGTTGCAGAAGTGTTTTGTTACCTAGAAGAAGGTGAAGCACTTGTGGAAGTGATTTGTTACCCGAAAGAAGGTGAAGCACTTGAAGAAGAAGAATACAGTGCTAAAGGAGGAGGAACAAATTCTTCCATTGTTGGAAGAACAAATGGTTGGGCAATGCATAAAGAGTGTGGCTAAGGACATAGACAGGCCATCAGATTGGGATGCTGGGAAGGAAAATGGTTCCTTTAGTGAAAATGAAGTTCACAAGGTTGCAGCAGAAGAGAATATTGATTATTGGCAGCTCCGGCATGTAGGAACTGAGGTGCCAAGGAAGGACATTGAAGAAGGTGTAACAAAGAAAATTGGTGGTGTTTCGATGGTTGATACAGTTGAAGGCCAAAAGGTTGTGGAAGAATCATTGAATGTTTTGAATGTTATTGAGCAGAGAACTAATGACAATCTAAAAACTGAATTTATGGAGAAAGACGGTTTATACCAAGGGTCTTTGGTGTGGTTGTTTCTATTTAGACTGTTGGTGTGTAAGATGCTATGGTTGTATTTTGATCGATGGAGAAAGTTGAAGAAAATAGAGCTTAAGGATATGAACCAAGAGGTTCATATTTCTTTAAATGAAGGGAGTATGATGCAGAGAATCCACGCTCTCTTCTACTATGCCGCATTGGCATCAAGCTATGACAGCCAACGCATAACTTTCAAGAGACTCACTAAACTCCCAGTTAAGAGATCCGTAATCTGAGGGATCAGATCTGGTAGGTGAGCGATCAATGTTTAGGGAGTTCTAGGAGTGACATGTGGTGAACAAGGGCAGAGATAAAACTGGGATCTCTACGGAAGAGAAGGTGGTCTTCACATTGGTCTTTTTGTTTTGTTTTTTCATTTGGTTTTTGAGTTTGTTGCGTTCGTAATCCAGCCAGAGTATCAATCCTTCATTCGGTCTTGGTAGGGGTAATAAGAAGGGACTACGTGCGCGCTCAATAGGGGAAACTAGGACCTGCGCGTCCTGTAGGGAGTCTTAGTGTCTATGTCGATGTTTATTGGGCCATTATGGTCTATTGATTATTAATAAAAATGCCACTTCGGCTGTTTGTGTTCTAGTGATCCCAGATTTCTGGTAATTCACGTGTTTGTTACCTTTGTGTTTTGACAGAGTACTAGTTACTCTGTTTTCAGTTTATTGACTGTTGTTTTCTAGCATAGTATCTGCATTACATTGTCTATGTTTATGATTATTATCAGGAAGAGAACATGGATTGCGCTGACAACATAATCGCAGTTGCAACGAAGTCTATTCTTTTCTATGGTTTATATTCCATAATATTCCAATTCCCAATGGGATTTACGGCCTTCCATTGAGACCTCCAAATATTATTAATTTCATGTAATTACAATGAAATGCAATAAGTCAATCCTGAAAATTTGTTTTGGCCGCATTTCCCCAAAATTTTAGTGCTCGCACATCATGAGCTCTGGCTGCCTTTTCTGCTGAATCATATCCACCTGATACAGTAAATTTAATTCTATATCGTTAATGGCAGTAAATGGTCTCTATTTTTTATTGATATAGAGGAAAGAAAATATTACTCACCCAAATAGAATCAATCGAGATAATAAGGGAGCATCAATATCTCATTGCTTCAAGTTCTTTGTTCCTTTGTGTTGATGGCAGTGCATGCTCACACCTCTAGTCAGCATTGGTGTTCTGCTCTCTACATTTACTCTCGTATATGACGACTAGTTTGAAGGCTCATTAACAGGCATAGTCATTCTTTGGTGTATGATTGTTGTTGGACGGTATGCTTGTTGTTGGACCATATGCTTGGCACTAATGGTGGACCTGTGTAATGCGAGATAACCACCTGGAATATTAGTCGCCCTCATTTCGTCGTCTCAATTATGTAAGGTAAAGTCTTTCCTTTCAATCTTGTTAATATTTTATATGTAATATTATTTGTTTAAAGTCGATTATGATAATTAATTGTATTGTTTATAAGTGGGCATGCTATCACCATCTTGAAGATTTCCTCGGTGGGGGTTTTGCTCTCGGACTATACCATGATAGGTAAGAAAGAACTTGTTTCTTGCATTGTAATTCCCTTTTTATCATTAGCCTTGAATTGCAACTTATGCCGTTGCATTTAGATGGTTACACAGCACTTGGTGTCTCACACTAGACCAAGTGATGAAGGAAGAAGTCCTCCTTCAAAGTAACTCTCGATTTCTTGATCTACCACTTTAGGGTACTAGGTTTTGGGCAAGTTCTTCTTAGCTTGTTCTCCTTTTTTTTTCTACCACACAGAGGGTTTATGGTTTTGACCCTTGTGATTGCACAATAGTTTCCATGTTGGGTTGTGGATTTACCTAAAAATCCCTAAAGAATCTTATGTGAAAAATACCTTGAATAATGCATACACAAAGGAGTGTAAAAATCAAAGCTTAATAAGAAAAGGAAATGAAAAAGAACCTTTGATGCTTGAGTGAGTTGATCAAGCGACACCTTGTTAGATTTATGTATTTACTCATTAATTTTCCACGCAACATCATCACAACCATTTGCTTCATAGCCAATTGCCCCCATCATTCCCAACAGATCACCAAGAGCCCTAGTTTATGTCGGTACTCAACGCACTCGAAGCGAGAGCTATTTGTCAATAGTCGATCCAATCAATGCCAGGTGTAGATGCCTTCTTGTGGTGAGAGCCCTATATATTTCTCCCATGGTTTTACTTAGACGCCTACCTATGCATATCGATGACCTCTTCCTGCTGAGTTATATTTTCCCAATCCACGTTATATATTGAGCACCAGCTTCTACACCTTGATTTCCCTCATGGGGTTGTTTAGTCTCTTCTCGGCCGCCTCAAAACAAAGACATTGTGACTGAAAAATGAAATCCTACCAGGGCTAATGGTGGCCATGCCTATTTCAAAATCTCGAGTGGAAATAAAAAAGGGTAATCTAATATTACTATGAATATACAATTTCATGCTGCAATCTACAGTTTAAAGGATTAAAAATAGATCGAAAGAAAAACCCAGGAACCATTTCGGATGATGCTCAGCTTCTCTCACCCCTGCTTCTACTAATACAACCGCCCAAAGCCTCACATAACCCTTCAAAACCCTAACATGACTCTTTAAATACATAAGAGTAGTAAGGGGGTAGCTCCCGAGGTCTAGCAAACTGCTAACAAATGATGATGATCTGATGAGGTGGAGACGTTTGATGATTCAATCAGGGTACGAAGGAACCAATATAAGCAAAAGCATATCCAGAAGCTTACCTAGTACCATCAGCAAGCAGTAGATACACACCCATATCCGCTAGTAGAGACAGAGACATATCTACCAATGATGACAACTAATCTCGTTGAAGATTTAGCTCATGAGAGGTTTCCTTTTCAGAGTTCTGAGTTCATGACAATACTATTTCCAGGGGTTCATGAGTGCATATTCTTTTTTATCTGCTCCTACCACCTTCTCTCGATGATGCACCGGTTCGCGAGTTAGTCTCTTATTAATGTTAGGGGAGGAGAATGTCTTAGTACGGATGCTCAGCTACTTGATCAAGCAAAAGGCTTGATCCTGTATATGCCATTCTCACAAGTTACCCTTCATCAGCTTTACTGAATCACCTAACCTAGACCAAACCACAAACAAATAGAATAGACTTGCTATTAACTAGACTAGAGTCTACCTTTCGAACCATTTCGGATGATGCTCTACTTCTCCCTCCCCTGCTTCTGCTGATACCACCGCCCAGAGCCTCGCATAACCCTTGCAAACCCTGACATGACTCTTTAAATACATAAGAGTAGTAAGGGGGATACCTCCCGAGGTCTAACAAATTTGTGGGTTGGAATGGAGTTGCACTATACTTATCTCCAAGTTCCCTTATCCACTAAAAGCACTAAACATAAATATGTAATCCTCTTTGTAGTCTCCAATTGAGTGGTGAGCGAAGAATGTCATCTCTCAACATGAGTGCCTCTCCCAAGAATAACACTAGGCACCACTAGTTTGGATACAATAAAAAGGTGGAGAGCGAGTTATGAGACTCCCTGAACATAACCATGTATCTCATAGTAACAAGGGCATTTGAATATAAAGTTTCAATTGTCTTTATTTATTGTCTATGGTATATTTGGCATAATCTATCCTCCCAGGGTATCTAGTGCTCAACTTCAAGCCAAATTTTGCGAGAGCTTACTCTAAACTAGACTAATGGGATCCTGATACCATGCATCTAGTGTTGAAGCATGTAGGGAAGGCACATTATGAAATCATCCATGATCCCTAGGAAGTGTTATGCATTAAAATCCATCTTTACTCTCAAACCCTCTAGGGGAAATCTAAGTGACCCAAATATACTATGTATACACATCCTCCTTGATAGTCCCATTCATCTCCTACTTATTAGGTAAGAGGTGTCCAAGAGCATCCATGGAGTACATGAACAAGGGAAAACAATCTATCAATATACCAACTTGCTAAAGGAAATAATAAACTTATGAATACAAGTACTGTTGACTCCTACTTTATCACCATTTGCTGTTGTGAATCATAGTTAAGTTGATTTTCATTCATATATTTTGAAGAAGAAAAAATATCCCATAAAATTTCCTAAATAATTTAATGTTTTCAATAAACTATCTAAGAATGTTTTGATTATGTTATTTGGTCATGTTGAAATATAAGGGTGGGGGCTTAGTTATGGCATAAAGGGTGTGCTTAGATGCATGTCTCTAGTGATGAACATGATAGACCTATCAGATGAAAATATTATCCCTTGAACTCCTCTATCGTTTAGAATGCAGATTCATTTTAGAATGATCAAAATTAGTTAAGAAGGGAAAAATCCATAATTAATCCACAAACACAACTGGTTGAGAACTAAAAATGGACAAAAGGACTTCAATTAGTCTACTACAGTATTGAGATAATGATTGCTTTCATGGGTGAATAATGACCAAGCTATAACAAATGTTAGGGTTTCCTCAAGATGGCTAAAGATATTTAGCTTGTCAACTACTTGGAGGACCCTTTTGAAGGTGTGGATATATGGTCGTATCAAGGAGAAGGTACGCTAGGTGATTTCCCTTGGGGTGAAAAGGAGGGAGGTTCCATCAAGGTGCATGATGGGTAGGATTGTGATGGGCACAATGAAATAGATACACTTGCCGAAGGCACATGCAATGGATACATATGCCATGGGAATGGATTCAATGAGTATACTTGCTAAGAACACTTGCGATGAGCATGGATGTGTTGGGGACACTTGACTTGATGAGATTTAAAATCATGTTGGCATGATGGGTGCACTTGACTAGATGGACTGAGACGCATTATGGCATGACGGGTGCACTTGTTAGGACTTGGGATTTGCACAAGCTTGCAATCACAATAGCATGGTAAAGTGGGCATTATACCATAGAATTGGTTGTTGGAAATACAAGATATGTGGGAATCATGCAAACTCACAGTACCATGTAGACTTGGAGGGGTTGACAAGAGTTGGAAATGCTCATGCATATAAGAGGAGGCTTAGTGTGACTAAGACAACCAACACAAGATTGGTAAGGATGTCTAAAGACCTCTGAAATTTGGGTTTCCTATTGAAGGGTGAATTTGGGTTGGCTAGGTGAAATGAAAACTTGTGAATAAGACCTATAGGAGGTAGGCCTATGGTAGATTGGGGGGTTGGTTTGTACAAGGTTGTTGGGAATTGGTAGGAATGCTATTTTCCTTGTTTTCTTTGTAATGACTGTAAAAGAGGAGTATGCATGTGGATTCCCTCTGTCTTTGTGCTTTGCAAACATTCTTCTCATTAATAAAGTGTCAAGGCATATGACTTGGATTCCCATCTATACATGCACATGTGTATTGGATTCCATTAAGGCCTTTGAGTATTTATGTTTAAAAGAAAATGTTGATGATCTTGAAAATCACATGTCCCTATCACAACATGCCAATCCATCTATTGTGACATGCACAATGGACATGAGGTAGGAGTTTGAGGCTAGGGTTTCAAAGGTTGGGGAAGGACACCTTGTCATTGCCATATTCTGGTGGCGGGAAACATCGGGATCCAATTGCTTCCTAAAAAAACAATTTGTAAGGAAACCCAAGGGTCATGGTAAGAAACCCACCAATTGTGTTTGTCTCATCAAAGTTGTGTTTGAATGATAATCCAGCTGAAGTGGTCAAGCAAATGATTTTAGGCCAAAAAGAATTCTTCCTTTATCCCACATACATCATTTTTCTTATACCTCTCGATATATATGGTGAAGTATGATCATAGAAGCAGTTGCATAAGGAATTTTAACTTCTAGTTTGGAAGGAAAGAGTTTGATTCTAGAGAATCCCATATGTTCCCCTATAAGGTCTATAAGTTTTCAGGAGAAAGTGGCTCAAGAGCATGAAGCTCATTAGATTTTAGGTTATAATGTTTCAAATCAATTGGAGTAACCCTTTGAAGATTTAATAAAAGGGATGGGGTTTATTGGTGCAAACCTAGACTAGTGATCATTGTGTGGTGAACCAAGGGGAAAGGAGTCTAGAACAATCCTACAATAATTTTAGAACAATGGGAAAATAAAAAAAGTGATTAGGTGAAAAGAAGTAAATGTTAGTATGGTTGTTGGTGAACAATGTTAATCAATTTTTTTTATGGGAGGCGTATTGTAATAGAAACCCCAAACGCATTGTTGCAATAGATTTGGAAACCAATAATACGCTATGGAGTAGGCTATTATATCATGACCAAAGGTTGGCTTCATTATATCCTTCAACTAAAGAAGATGTTAGTAAAATACTAAGTAGAAATTGGTATGGGATTCTTCACCTGTTGTTGAAGCTCTAGCATGCATGCTTTGACTTGAGATCATATATTTTTTATTTGGGTCAAAGTACTGAGTCTTCCTTTAATCTAAATCTAAATGTAATTTATTTAGGCACAAACACATACTATTGTTCCGTAAAATGTCATTTCCAAGGCCTCACCACACGTAAATTTACTCAAAACCATCTAATCGTAATAAAATCCTCAATCATAAGCCAATGCTACCTTCGTGAGGCCATGTGTGGTTGGTTGAGGTATATTTCTGATCCATGGATGGATAGAATATTCATTCAGGGACTAAGGTTGAGGTCTTCTCCTTTGACCATGTCCAACGCCCCAAGTCCCAATGACTTGGATGCACAGCACCATGGATACTCTATGAATCCATGTGTGGTGCTTTATGGCATTCTTAATGGATTTGGATGCCTAAATGGTTTCTTTGGGTTCAAAGGCATGGTCCTGTTTTATAGAATGCCATTCCTAAGGTCTCGATATAAGTGTACATTGCTCTCAAAAACACCTAAATTCTATGCCTAGTTGTAAACCTCATAATGAAAGAGATACCCCCATAGCTTGTAGGCTAGAGACACCCTTTGGAGATCATGGCTATTGGTTCAAGGTGTCATTTAGCCTTGGATTCCTATAAGCTTATTTTAGTGGTCATGGCTTTGGTTTCTATCCCTAAAAATATCAAGAACTCAAGATCCATACCTAATGTTGTGAACCTTTAGCGCTTGAGTTGCAGGTCTCCTCCATTACCATGTCCAAGGCCTTAAGACCACAAGACCTAGATACATAGCACCATGGATACCATGTAAAGTCATGTGTTATTCTTTAAGGAATTATGCATGGCTCCAGATGAATGGTTTCTTTAGAGACAAAGGCATGGTATTCATCCCTATAATGCCATTTCGAAGTCCCTCAGACACCTTAATAATTCTCAAAACCACCTAATGGAACCAACATACTAAATCATAGGCCACTGATACCCTCAATAGCCCATGTGTAGTTGGTGGAGGAAACCTACTTAGTTTTATATGTTTAGAAGATTCCTTTTAAGCCTTAGGTTTAGGTATCCTCCACTAACCATGTCGAATTCCCCAAGGTAAAAAGACCCACATACATAGTTCCTTAGATACCACTCCAATGTCATGCATGGTGCGTTGAGGCAATGTTCATGGCTTTGAATGCCTCAATGATATCTTTAGAGCCAAAGGCATGGTATTATTCCCTAGAACATCATTCTCTGGGCCCTGATACACCTACATATTGCTCAAAACAACTAAATATCACTAACATCCTCAATCATAGGTTAATGATACACTCAAGAGGCCATGTTTGGTTGGATGATACCACCTCCTTTGACTTAGATGGATAAAATATTCCTTTAGGGATTGAGGATTAGGTGTCCTCTGCTAACAATGTCCAAGGCACCAAGGCCAAAAACATAGATGCATAGTTCCATGGATACTCCTATGAAGTCATGCATGATTCCTTGATGCATTGTTCAAGGCTCTAAATGCCCCAGTAATTAATTTAGGGACAAATACATTATCTTCTTCCCTATAATATCATTCCCAATACCTTGACACACATAGATACTACTAAAAACCATCTAAATGTACTAAAATAATCAATCATAAGCTAATGCTACCTTGATGAGGTCATTCATGGTCAGTTGAGGTATGCATGTGGGTCTAAGGTTGAGGTCTCCTCCCTTGACCATGTCCAATGTGCCAAGTCCCAATGAATTGGATACATGGCACCATGGATACTCTGTGAAGCCATATGTGGTGCTTTGTGGCATTCTTAATGGATTTGGATGCCTAAATGGTTTCTTTGGGTTCAAAGGCATGGTCCTATTCTATATATTGTCATTCTTAAGGCCCCAAGATATGCGTGTATTGCTCAAAACCACCTAATGGAATCAACATCCCCAATCATAGACAATTGGTACCCTTAAGATTCCATGTGTGGTTGGTGGAGGTAACCTTCTTAAACATGGATGGCTATAAGATTTATTTTAGTGACCTATGTTCAGGACTCTTCCACTTACCATGTTAAGGCCCAAATACCACAAGACCTAGATACATAGATCCATGGATACCCCTTCAAAGTCATGTGTGGTTATTCAAGGCATTGTTCATGGATCTAGATGCCTTGGATGGATAAAATATTTCTTAAGGCCCAAGGTTCAGGTTTCTTCGACTTACCATGGTCAATACCTCAAGGCCCCAAGACCTAGATACGAAGCTCAATGGATACCCTTGAAAAGTCATGCATGGTTCTTTGAGGCATTTTCCATGGCTCTAGATTCCTCAATGGTTTATTTAGAGTCGGAGGCATGGTCTTCTTCTCTAGAGAATCATTCCCAAGGTCCTAAGACACCTACATATGTCTCAAAACCACATAATGGTGTTAATATCCTCAATCATATGACAATGAAACCTTCAAGAGACCATGTGTGGTTGGTTCAGGCGATATTTCTATCCTTAGATGGTTATAAGATTCCTTTAAGACTAGAGGTTCAAGTCTCCTCCATTAACCATGTCCAATGCCCCAAGGCCCCAAGACATGGATACATAGTGGCATCGATATCCATGCAAGGTCATGCATGGTGCTCTAGGAATTTTTCATCACTCTAGATGCCCTAATTGTTTCTTTAGGGCCAAAGACAGTTGTTTTCCCTAAAGTGTCATTCCCAAGGCCATGAGACATGTAGATATTGCTCAAAACCACATAGTGGAAATGACATAATCAATCATAGGCCAATGGTACCATCAAGAGGCCATGTGTTTTTGGTGGAGGCAATATTCCTAGCCTTAGATGGATAGAAGAATCGTTTAGAGCTTGAGATTGTGGTCACCTCCACTAATTATGTGTAAGGTCCTAAGGCCACAAGACCTATATACATAGTGTCGTATATAACCTTGTGAATTAATAAATAGTTATTTTAGGTAGTGTTCATGGATCTAGATGCCTCAAAATTTTATTTAAGGCCAAAAACATGGTCTTCTTCCATGGAACATATTTCCCAAGGGATTCAGACATGTACATACTACTTAACACCACGCAACGGTAACAACGTTCTCAATCATAGGCCAATTATACAAATTAGGAGGTTGTGTGTGGTTGGTGGAGGCAAACCTCTTACCCCTATATGGCTACAAGATTCCTTTAGGGGAAAAGGTTCAAGTATCTTTCAAAGGCCATTTGTAGTGGGTTGAGATGTTGTTCTTGGCCCTCTATGCATAAAAGTTTATTTTAGGGTGTAAAGCCAATATCTTATTTGTAGATCATGTTCATAATCTTGAGACCAATATCTACTATTCAAAGCCTTCTAATGTAATTAATTTCCCCAATAAGAAGTGAAATATTCCCTTGATAGGTCATGTGTGGTGATTCAAGCCATTGACATGGGCCTTAGGTGTATATAATGTTCCTTTAGGGCCTAAGACCTAAGTTTCCTCCATTGACCATGTCAAAGGCATCGAGACCCGTGTCTATTGCAGATTTCCTTTGAATGGAATTGGTATCTCAATTCATACATCAAGGATACCCTCAAATTGTCTTGTATAGTCATTTGAAGTGTCTTTCTTGACCATAGATTCCTAGATAGTTCCTTTAGGATCTAAAGTTCAAGTTTCCTCCCTTGTCCATGTCTAGGGCCCCAAGACCCATACCTAGTCCTTGAAACCTTGCAAATTGCACCTATATCCCTATTCTAAGGCTAAGGTTCCCCTTGAGAAGTCATGTTATGTGGTTGGAGGTGTCTACATCTCTATTAGCCTTGAATCCCTAAAAGCATAATTTAGTGCCTAAGGCTTGGTTTCCTCCCCTAACCATGTAAATGACTCCTATTCCCATCTGTACTTATCAAAATTTCATAATAGTATTGATATCCACAAACATGGGCTAAGAATACCCTCACAAATCCATGTATAGTGGTTTGAGGTGCTTTTATTGTCCATATATGTTTATATGATTCCAAAAGGGTTCCTTTGTGGCCTTGGGGCCTTGGACATGGTCAGTGGAGGAGAACTTCTAGTCTAAGAAACTATGACCCATGACCTAAACCTTGGGGTATCTAAGCTATCAAAATAACCCAGGTATTGCACCCAGTCTGGGCCACACCAACACTTAGCATGGCTTGATTTTTAGGTGACTCCACCCACTACCATAGAGTTTCAAACCTTGGGACACCTAACAAATAGAACCCTTAGAAACCAATCAAATTAGTAGGACATGACTTGTTGGAGGAAATTTTCTTATCCCTAGATGGATAGAATATTCCTTTAGGCCCAAGGTTCAATTCTCCTCCGTTGACAATGTCCAAGGTGCCAAGTCCCCAAGACTTAAATGATAGCACCCTGGATACCCTTGTGATGCTATGTGTGGTGCTTTGAGGCATTATTTATGGCTTTGAATTCCTCAAGGGTTCCTTTAGAAGAAAGACATTGGTGTCTTCCATAGAATATCATTCCCAAGGCCCTAAGACACATACATACTACTCAAAACCACCTAATGGTATTAACGTCCTCAACCATAGGCCAATGATACCCTTAGGAGGTCATGTGTTTTTGGTGGAGGGAACATTCTTATGCATGGATGGCTAGAATATTCCTTTAAGGACCAAGGCACAAATATTCTCCACTAACCATGTTGAAGGATCCAAGGACAAAAGACCTAGATACATATTAGCATGGATGCCCATAAGAATTCATGTGTGGTTCTTCAAGGAATTGTTCATGGATTTCGATGTCTCAACAATTTCTTGAGGGATAAAGGAATGGTAATCTCCCTAAAATATCATTCCCAAGTCCCCGAGACATGTAGATACTAATCAAAACCACCTAATGGCATCAAGATTCTCAATCATAATCTAATTGTACTCTCAAGAGTCCATATGTAGTTGGTGGAGGAAACCCTCTATATATTTATGGATAGAATATTCCTTTAGGGACTATCATTCAAATCTTCTCCACTAGCCATGTCCAAGGGACTGAGGCAAAAATTCCTAGATACATAGCACCATGGATATCTGAGAAGGTCATGCATAGTCTTTCAAGGCATTGTTAATAGATTTGGATGATTCAATGGTTTCTTTAAGGTCAAATACATGGTCTTCTTCCCTCGAATGTTATTCCCAAGTCCCTAGGACACCTACATAATCCTCCTTTCTTCCTCTTATGACTCTAGTTATGGCCTTAAGACCCATCCCACTATTGAAGAACTCTCAATTGTGGCCATATCCAACTTCTATGCCAACGATCCAATTTAAACATGTATGATATGGTTCATGGCCTTGAACATTTCCAATTACCCTAATAATATTATGTTAGGGTATAATTCCCTTAATTTCTTCCTGAACCATGGTCCGAAACCCATCCCTAGTGCACAAAAATAAATGTTTCCATCCATATCATACTTTAAATGTAATGATATCCTATACAATGCATAATATTCTATGTGATACTTTAATTCATCGCTCTTATTCCTAGATGCATAAAAATATCCTTTATGCGTTAAGTCCTATGATTTGTTTGATGACTATGTCTAAGGTTTTAGGACAAATACCCAGTGTCACTTATATCAACACTCATCTTCCAAGGATAACATTGGGAGTTCATAGGCATGTTTCAAAGATTCCATTATGGCCTAAGGCCCATGTTTCTTCCCATAGCATTATACAAAACTGTAATAGCCATAATTACTAGCAAAAACCTCATAATGGTGGCAATGTCCTCACTTAGAGGTAGATAATACCCCCAATAGGAAATGTGTAGTGGTTCAAGGTGTGTTTTTTCCTTGGATGCCCACAGTATTTTACTATGCGCTAAGGCATGGATTTCCTCCCTTAAACATGTCAAGGGTCTTGACACCCATATATAGTATTTAAAACCTCTTAATGACATTGATACCCCTAATATTAGGCCATGTATACCTTTAAGAGGTCTCATGTGGTGGTTTAAGGTATACTTGATAGTTCTTATATGCCTATAGGTTTCCTCTAACATCCAAAGTCCTGGGTTTACTGCCTTAATCATGTTTATGCCCCAATTAATTATACATAGTTGTATTTCATTCAATTCCTCACTATGTCCTTTTATAATTCCATGTGGGTCCTTTCAAAAGGTCAATTTCATTGGCTCAACACATCATTATTATCGCTACACACCTAGAAGCTTCATTTAGCCTCAGACTTAAATTTCTTCTCTTAACTAAATCGAGGGGTAGTAAACCCATCACTAGCAATCAAAACTTTAAAATGGCATTAATGCCTACACATAGAGACAAAACATATTTTCAAAGAGACATGTGTGTCGACCCTATATATTGGTCCTAGATTCCTAAAATCTTATTTTAGGGCCCAATGTAGAGGTATCCTCCCTCTATCATGAACAAGGATTTGAGATCCATGCCTTGTGCTCAAAACGTAATAATGATACTCATATCTATCAAGAAATTTAATAAAATCAATAAAAATAACTCAATTGAATAAAGAAAATTCAATTGAAATCACTTTTATTACTATTTTATAATAATAATAAATTAAAAATGGTTGCATTTAGTTATTTGTCAATATTAAGAATCCTAGGGATTTATTTACTTAAATAATATTAAAAATGAATTAACGAATTATTTATAAAATAATTATTCGTGAACTTCTCAGGGTTGTGGTGTAGAGCCTCATAAATAAATGATGTGAATTTATTTGCTTAAATAGTTTAAAAAAATAAATAATTGAATTTGTGGTGATTATGGTGTAAAACCCTTTAAATTAATCTTGAGCATTTATTGAATGAAAGAAAAATTGAATTAAGTTATTTACAAAATAATTACTATTTGATGTTGTTGTGTTTGTGGTACAAATTATCGTAATTAAATCCTATTTGTACATGTCCATGTCCATGCCATAAATAAGCATTTAACACCACTATATGGTAGTTCCCAAGATGATATCTATCTAGCTTTATGATTACTCATTAAAATATTATAATAGTGTCATGCCCATATGTAGAAGCCAAGAATATTCTTAAGAAGATGTGTAGTGACCTTTGAAGTGTCTTTTTTGGTCCTAGATTGTTGAAAGCTTCTTTTAAGGACAAACCTACAGGTTTTCCCCTTTGAACATGTCCATGGATATGAGATCCATGCTTTGCACTAAGAACTAATAATGACACTAATATCTATCAATAAATTTCATGAGTTCAAAGCATTTTTTCTCATGTCCATCAATAAATTTCACGAGTTCAATGCATTTTTTCTCAATTGAATAATAAAATATCAATTCAAATAAATTTTATTACTACTTTATAATAGTAATAAATTAAAAATTGTTGTTTTTTATTATTTGTCAATATTAAGAATCTTATTTACTTATTTATGTAAATAATATTAAAATTTAATAATGAAATTGAATTCTTTAGAAAATTTTGATGCAAAACCTCATAAATGAATCTTCTCAATTTATTTCTTTAAATAACAAAAAAAAAAAAAAAATTTGTTGTAATTGTGGTGTAAAAGCTCATAAATTAATCTTGATCATTTATTTGAATGAATAATAAAATAATGTAATTAAACTATTTATAAAATAATTATGTCTTATGGTGCAAATCCTCATAATCAAATCCTACATGGACATGTCCATGTGACAAATAATAACTTAGCACCATTTATGGTACTTGCCAACATATCATTTTTTTATGGAGAAACTCAATTTCTAATAATATTAACAAATATTAACACCATTTTAACACCACAAATGAGAAGTGGTGCTAATACCACCACCTTAACACCACAAAATGTAAATGTTGCTAATATCACTAGTTTAACACCATAAAATTGTAATTGGTGTTAATACCACCACCTTAACACCATAAAATATAAGTAGTGCTAATTTATGGTGCTAAAACATATCTTTTCTTATTGTGAATGCATTTGTTCTACTAAACAATATTATAATTTACCACGATAATCATAGAGAGTGTATTTTATAAAAAATATTATAAAAAAATTAACACTAGAATAAAATTAATATAAAATCCTTAGATGTTAACATAACATTTTGTTCACCAAAGATGAATGCATATTAACCATCAAAGATTTTTGTCCACATAAAATCACCACCTGCATACATCACCACTTGCATATACCATGCCTGACACCATCTCATCGTACAAATGCAAGTCAAGTAGGTTTTAGAAGATTTACTGCATTCCAATACAATTTATGTGCTCTCGTTAAATTTCTTTGAACATAAATCTATCTATAAATACACTACAGTTAATGCTATACCATTGCATGGTTATTCATCGTCCATATCACTACCTTGTACCTACCTGTGCGACCACGTCAATCAATTCATACTCTATATATAGATGCCGAAAAATTTCCTCCTGTGGTTGCATTATTACAGATCAAGAATATGTTCAAAGTTGCCACTGTTGAGATATAGACCATTAAATTCCAAATATATCCAATCAACACTAACATTGAACACATTATTGTTAACTCCATATTGATAATCTAGCATTAAATACATTACTGTTCAATATTGATTGTTGATCTCTTGTACATGCCTATGACCTCCCAATATGGTCCATGTCAATCAATCATACATGGATATATGAATTTCAATGTTCTCTACATAATTGATTTGATTTCTTAGTAATATATTTGACTCTTTAGACACTTAACATTGCATATTTTGATTTAGAAATGGAACACTTAATATTGTATTTGTTGATAACAACCCAATATTCCATCCACTGCTAATGGAGTAGAATAGTCATGTAAAAATCTTAAATTATTCCATTTATATTTTAAATTGTAGTTTACGAAGTTCCTTGAAAGGTTTAATTAAATTTTATTTGTCGTAGTTACATTACACATAGCATATATAAGGTTGAATAAATTCAATAAATATGGATTCAAAGATTATATTTTTAGGTTAAAAATAAATAAAATATAAATATATTTTTATATAAAAATTATTGTTTTCAGGTTTATCTATAATTTAAAAAAAAAGATTGTACATATTATTTTTAAATATAAAAATATAATTTCTAAAATAAAATGTGATTATTTAATTAGAATATATAAATGAAATATATATATATATATATATATATTTAATAAAACGTAAAAAGTGCATATTTAATAGAAAACAAATATTATAAAATTTAAACATATTTTAAAATTTAAGAATTTATTAAATATGATTATTATTTCAACATATTTTAAAATTTTAAAATTTAAAATTTTTGTAAATTGTTTTAATTAATTATTATTATGATGATGATGATGGTCTTTAAGGATGATGATGATTATAGTACACATACTTTAAGGAGATACTTAAAAATTTGATGATTTGACTTCGACCACAACTTTTCACCAGAATCCAATGTTTTTTTATTTTGCAAAATATGAATTTAATGGTGTTTAATGGTGATTTTGATGATAGAAATGGATTCAACACTATTAGAAACCCCTCGGGTACCTAAAATTTTAGAGTTTGAGAATTGTAACAACGATTTTTAAAAAAAATTGTCGATTTTTTTAAAAATTATGCCGAAAAAATCTTTTTTTTTTCACGTTTGAAATTGTAGAACTTTTAGACTACGTGATACTTTAATATACTTTAAATAGAGAAAAATCCAATAAATATATGCTTATATGTGATATTTTAATTATAAAAAAATAATAAATCTAATACCCCAAGGCTTTTGAGTTATTTTTTATTAAGTATTTTTTCTCCAAACATTTATTTTATAAAAGAGTTATAAAAATCTATGAGGCAAATCCTCACATTATGTGGGTGAATATTATGAACAAGAAATATTATTTTATTACTAATAAAAAGAGACACCTGGAGCCACTAGCTTAAAGAGGCAACACCATCATGAGATAATGAACAAGTGGACATCAACAAGATATTTGATATCAATCAAATCCAAGCAAAAATCTCAACAAACTGACTAGATCCACAATTATAAGGATCAAGATATGTGCTTGAGATTTGATTGAGATGGCACAAGACCTAGGCAAAAATTATATAATGGTGCATTGAGAAGGCATAGGACATTGTGTGGTGCATAGAGAGAAATTGTTGCTATGTTGAGGGAAAGGTGTTGAGTACTCTCTCTGTTTGGAAGTCCATCCTTGAATTTATTATAGACTCTTGGGAAGAGTGATGCATTAAAATATTTGTTACAGACTCTTGGGAAGAGTGATGCATTTAGATATCTGTTACAAATATCTATTTCCCATAGATATTTGTGGGTCAATGGGAAATAGTTCAAAGGACAATTGGGTGCACCCTACAAAGCTAGATGGACATTGGATTAGCATGATTGTGAAATGCAAGGGATGGAAAGTGTTCCTTTTGCATGATTTAAGTTTGACAATTGGAACTGTTAAGTGCATTAAGACTTGGGACACCTTGGGCAGTCATGCACATTTTGGTGTGAACATGTGCCCAATGGACTTAATGCTCCTTACCTTGAAAGACTTTGAAGAATCACGTGCACGTTGAATTGGGTATTGCATGTTTGGGTCCATTTGGCATTGAGTATAGTGAAAGGCATCTTAGAAGAAGGAAATGATTGAGGCACCTCCCACATATATAAAGAGGATGCAAACATTGTGCAATGGCATCATCATGGATAGATTTATTAAGGAGTATTCATATCGACATGAGGAGTGAACAAGGAGTTTGGAGGTGCTAACTCTGGGTTTGGCCATGTTGAACGACTTCGGTGTAGTTAGAGTCTTAAGCAATCTGTAAGGAGGAATTAGACTACCCAACAAGTGTTTGAAGAATAGTAGATCTAAACTAAGATTATTGTGGTGGAAATTTTGAATCATGCTAAGAAGGAATTTGATTTAATGAGGGAGAGGTTTATGTATGAAACTTAGACAAAAATCCTCAAATTTTTTTATGTATTAAACAAATTCTTTGTATTTTTTAATATGGATTTATGAATTCATATTTCAATTGGAATTAATATTTCAAACAGTTGGCCACCATAGCCTGAAAAATGGAAAAGTTGGAGGATAAGGATCGAGGTAGAAGGGTTACCTCCAACAATAAGAAAATTGACTAGTAATTGGAGGATATCATCCTAGACACAAGGTTCCATGAGAGTTAAAAGACTACATACTCTCTTGATTTTGACTTATAATTACACACAAAAGATATGATAACATGGCATGTGGACTTTGTCTTAGAGAAAGAAAACCATTTCTTGCACACCTTCTTGAAATATCTACACCACCTCAATGGAAAGTATTATTCCCAATCTAAATGCCATCTAGGGATTCAAATAAGGGTTAGAAGATAGAGTGGAACCAAGGGGTGAGGAGGACTTTGAAAAGAATCAGGCTAGCGATAAGCCTCAACACCTAATTTCCCTTGTAGATGATGAAGATTGGCATAGCTTCCTTCTAGTTCAACTCTATCTCTAAGGTAACCCTAATTTCTCTCAACCCCCCAATGAAAAAATTGCATTGGGATTCACTAGTTGATGTAGTTTTTCCCATGACATCAACACAAGTATCTTCCCATGCGCATAGAGAAGCAAACAAACAGATTGGTTTTGAAACAATTTTAGCACATTTAATGATAGGTAGATGACATCCTATATCAAATTTGTGGCAAGCAAAATAAATGACATGATCACTATCAGGTTCAACATCACAAGGTTGGTAACAAGGTGTTATTTCACTTGCAAAAAGAGCAACTTACAAGACCCAATAGGTTGATCAAATGACTCACTATGAACCATACACCATCACTAGGTAAATGGGTGATAATAATTTTAGCATCATTCTTCTACCTTTCCTTGCCTTTCACTTTCATTAGGGAGGAGTTATCACAAGATGAGACAATGGTTTTTGAAATCATGGTTAGATGAGTGGTTTGAAACACATTTTTGAGTTTTCATTAAATAGGAAGTTGAGTTGTGAGGGCAGGATATTTAAAACTGTATATAGATAGTTTTGTATGGCAATGCTACTAGAAATGAGTACAGTATCTTCTAAGTGGACATACTAATGAGTCTCTATCAATGGTTACAACTGATAAAGGAGGCCAGTGGAATACATCTAGAAGGTGGAGAAGATAATAGAGTGAAATATCTAGAACCTGTTAGATTTTCACAATTTAATTCAAGATTATCTAGGATCTTATATGAGAGAATAACATGCACAACAATTCAAACAAAAGAGAAAAGAGACACAAATAATTTCATCGAGGAAATCATAAAGGATAAAACCCCACAACTTCCTCAGAGATCGAATGAGCAACAATACAATAAACCCCAAAAGTAGAAATGGTCTCCAGCAGCTTCTCTCTTCTTCACTTGTGTGAACTTGTACTCCTACTCACATAAATGCAAACTTGATGAGTGACTGAGTGAGCAAATAGAGAGGTGCACCCTCTCTATTTATACTTCACCTTTCACTTAATGTTAACCCCAAATAGGTCATCCCCTAAGTGTAACTGACTGGGCCGACTTCTCTAGGAGAGTCTAATAACCCATGATGACTCAACTCAGGGGTCTAAAGCCCCGACATACAATGGAGGGTTAACCTCATTGACTTTACATGACTCAAGTACAATAATGACTCTCTCGACCAAAGGAATAAACATCTCTGTCGGAGGTACAATAATAAAATACAAATACAATATAAAATACACAAGTGAATATCTTCCAAAGTTACAATTACATTAACACTCCCTCTTAACTAGGAAGGTATTCTCTTGAAACAGTTCATCTGCACAAGTCTTCTTCATTGGATCATCATCAAAACTGGATCATCATCAAAGTTGGATCATCATCAAAGATGGATCATCATCGTCACTACTACTGCTATCTCAACCATCAATATGCAATCTACTCGTCATTGGAAGTTCTATAGAGCTAGCCCTTTTTCATGCTGGATGTATGCCTAGCCTCCATGTAGGTATTCATCATCTTTGTGAGCAAGTCATCAAGTAGGTACATCTCAGGACTTATTATATGCCACTACAAAACCTGTAATATCTCCCAGGACTGATTATATGCCACTACAAAACCTGAAGGAGCGTCCCAGGACTGATTATATGCCTCTGCAAAACTTGCAAGATCTCCCAGGACTGATTATATGCCTCTGCAAAACCTGATGGTGCATCAAAGGACTGATTATATGCCTCTGCAAAACCTACAAGATCTCCCAAGACTGATTATATGCCTCTGCAAAACCTGAAGGAGCATCCTAGGAATGATTATATGCCTTTGCAAAACCTGCAAGATCTCCCAAGACTGATTATATGCCTCTGCAAAACCTAATGGAGCATTCTAGGACTAATTATATGCCTCTTTCAAAAACTGTGTACCCTATTGTCGTCTCATCACGTCCAAATCATCTCAATGTCAATGGAGCACAACCTAGATGCACGTCACACAACACTTACATCACCTTACATGGGAGAACAAATCTACCACCATTCGGAAAAGTCTCCAGACCTTATATCTACACCATGGGAGGACACACCTACCACCATGTGAGAATGGATCTTGTGCATTTTCATCTTCCGAACTCATCACCCCCCCCTGGAAGGATCCTCGATCTGGAATACACCAAGCTTCTCTCTGAAGTACTCGAACTTCACTCTGGCCAGCGGCTTGTTCAACACATTGGTTATCTGCTCATCTGTCACAACATATTGTAGCTTCACTACTCCTCTCTACACCAGATCCCTGATATAGTGATACTTGATCTTGATATGCTTCGACTGTCATGGAACAAAGGGTTCTCAGACAACTTCACACAACTCTGGTTGTCACAATATATACAAGTAGCATCCAAATGGAGATCAAATAAATCAGACACTAGCTTCCTCATCCATACTGACTCACAACTAGCCGAAAAAGCTGCGACATACTCTGCTTCGACTGTACTCAATAAAGGTGTATATTCTTTATTTATTTAATATATTTTGTCTAATTATATTTTAAACAACACAAACACATATAAACAATGATCCATTGATTTTATCAATCGCTATTATTTAAAAATTATATGTAAAATTCTTCAAATAATTAAAATTTGTATTTAAGTGTTTATTCTTTATTTTATTTTTAGAGGAAAAAATAGTAATTTGGTTAAAATTAAATAAATTACATCCATAGAAAGTATGTTTCCATAGATTTTCAAAAAAGAGCTTTTCAACTTCAAAGTATAAAAAAAAATCAAGTCTGTGCTTTTCATAACAGTGTCATACTAATTTACAAATCAAGCAATTTAACATGTCTCACACTTATGTTGTGTATATCACTAAGTAAATAATGCCGATGGAACAGAGTTCCACATTCATCAATGAATAGCTGGTTCATATGCCAAAAAATGTCTCACTAGAAAGATTATAAAAACAACTATAAATGTAGATTTTCAATGAAAGGTCTATGATAGTATTCATGTGAAAATCCTCACATTGGATCCAAAGAGATGATGTAAACCTAACAATGAAAGAATTTAGTAAAATAGAAGAGAATAGAGCAGCAGAACATAGATCCAATGGAAATCGGATAGGAGCAAAATATTCACACATGTTTCATTAATCAGAATAGTAAAATAATAATGATACAATGCATAGGATTCGAATACCAAGAGTGTAATTCAAATTAGCTTGCATGGAGAGATCAAAATATCACTGGGGTGTCATCAAAGCACAAATAGAAGTCTTCATCATCATAAGTTGTAATGTCCCTTGTTAGGAATTTTATTAAAATGGCAATTTTTCACTTTTTTCCCTAGTTAGACCTTTGACTAGTTTTGATCTCTAAGTCCCAAATTGGCCCCAAATGATCCCAAATATTCTGACAAGGTATATGAATGATATTAGAACATAAATATGTGTTTCAGGGATGCCTTTGGACCTTTAAAATACTTCTACAAAACCTCTTTCAATTCTGGTCAATGTAGGTAACTTTACTAGTGATATCCCTTTGACTAGTATTGGTCTCTAGGTCCCAAATTGACTCCAAATGCCTTCAAATCTTCAAGGAAGGTGTATGAATGATATTAGGACCTGAATATAATGTTCAGGGATGGCATATGGCCACCAAAAGGCCTCTGCAAACTCTTTTAATATTCTCGGCCAAGTATGCAATTTTACTAGTAATTTGGGGTTCAAATCCCCCTAGGGTAAGTACTGAAAATGGCTTCCCAAATGCCTCCAAACGCACTCAAATTTATGAAAATAGGTAGGGAATGTATTAAGGATGTTATTAAGGTCTCATTTGCACCATTAATTGATTATTATATCTGTTCCAACCCTCTCCCATTCAACTGCAAAAATCACCAATTCGACCATTGGGGAAATGGCACTATTTCTTTTCCCAATGCAATTAAACTGAGTAAAAATACTTCAAATGCTCAAATACAGTACATGAAACTTGTAAAATACATCCATGGAATCCCATTAATAACAAATGCATCAGATAATCATCCATTCATTCAAAATAATTAGCATTACATTGATTCACAACAAGGTAGTGGGGAAATGGCACTGTCCTTTCATTAAAATTTAGATTTATACATTTCTACTTGGAATTTCGACCTGAAAATTTTTGGAGATGAATAAAATAGTATTTAATTCATATTAAAAAATAAATGGGGCATTAGAAGCTCCCCCAAAGAGTACAATATCTCACCAAAAATGCCCTCCCTCAAGGATCAAGAATATGCCATCAAAACTGGAAATGGTTGAAGGAGTGAGCTGCAATAGAAGAAACCATGAGCTTCCCTATAGCTTACACCTAAAAATAAATACTCCACTAAAGCTCCAAATGAAAGGTCTGAATGGTCTTTCCAATTGCCAACTTGGATGGGAATCTTTCACCCTCGAAATTGGCTAACGCAAGCAACTAGTCATCCACTAGCTCTCCCTCTTCACAAATGCAATTGCAAATTCTACAAATGATCAAAAGCTGGTTTCATTCTTTGTTATTGTCATTTATAAAGTTCTAATGTCCTCCATGTTTCGAATTCCTTCCAAGAGACTCATGCCAACTCAAGTTGGGAAGAGATTCCAAAGAACTCCACTTGTACAACAATTCCTAGTCTCCCACGTCCACCAAATCACATGTGGAAGCATCTTAGCTGCCCTAACACCCTTGAGCACCCTCTTAGAGTCTATTTTTAGCCCTGACATGTCATATATGTCATATGTCAGCCTTCAGGTCTGATTTGTGTCATAGGTGTCATAGCATCTTCATCATTGTTGTCATAGAGCTAGGGAATCTAGCCCAAGTGTCTCACTAGCTCCAAATTTCCTTTTCCTCTTCCATGGGAGTTACTCTTCCTCTATATTTCGACCTTGGATGAGTTATTTCATGAATAATACCTTTTGGACTCCCCCAAGTATGTTACCATTCACCTTGAATTCGAATTGGTGAGAGAATGATGCCAAGTGTAGTGGGGAAATCTAGCCATATGTGGGTCCCACTTCCTCCATGTGTCTTCATGATCAAATGCCACTTTGAATTTCACTTGTATATATTTATTTAGATACTTTATTAAATATTTATTCCATTCTAATGTTAAAACATCATTTATTATCCCCATTATTCCAAATCCCAAAGCTTCCACCCCAAACCTAGGAAACTAGTAATTTTCCTCTTTGGCAATTATTTGACCTTTAGCATCAATTTGAAAAACTCTAATGAATAGGGACAATGTGATTAGGCCATTGTGACCCAATGCCAAATTTGGGACATGACAAATCCTCCCTTCCCAATATTGCTTGTCCTCAAGCAATTTTAAACATGGGTGTTGAAGAACTTGCTTTCTATATAATTCTTTGAAGTTGCCATTGAATTGCCCAACCTTGAGTCTTTGAGTTTCCATGAAAATTTTAGAGAGGAACCACCATGCTTGCTGCTGCACTACTCTGATAAAAATCACTTTATTAAGTGGGAAATCCATCTCCCATATTGCTTGTTTCCCCAAAAAATTTGAAACCAATGAGATAAAAATTATTCCAGGGTCCCATTGCTTGTATTGCACCCCAACAATTAAGAGTACTCTCCAACCCATACCATCAGATAAAAGGATTCCTAGATCCCATTTTCTTTTATGCATTCTTCCAAACATCATGAGTACAAAATATATATCATCAAAGTACATAACAACATAATGAAAATGTACATCAAGAAGATGATTCATCAAAGAATCATGAAAGTGTTTATAACTCCAAGTAAGTAGACCACCATTTGCTAGGTGCATACAATCTTTAAGTGACCAATCAAATCTGCTCCAATGACATAGGTGAGGATCCCATGTTCGATAGTGCTGCTCCAAAAGAATGTGATATGCATCAAAATATTCAGCCATGCATTCTTTCATCCAAGAAGTGAATGAAGAATCTCCACTAAAATCTGAACCAAATAATGAGCAGGAAAAACAAGGAGACTTCAAAGGACTCAAAGAAGTCTCATCCATACATCCATGAGGATATGTATCATCATAAGGTAAAGCAATATGCTACTGCAATTATAAATAATGAGGTTCTCTATTCATGTCATCATCAAAAGGAGAGGTAGGAGTTTCATACCCCTCATGTGGCACCACTAGAAAAAAACCTTTCACCCAATTTTCATCCCAAAGTGATGTGGTTGGAAAAGAAGTGTGGGGTGAAGAATTATGAACCAACTTTAATTCTTTACAACTCTTACCCATTGAAATATTTAATTCATATTCTCCATAATTGGCTGGTCCAACTATTGTGAGATAATGGACCTCTTCCAAGGCTTTGCAACTCTCTCCATGATGCAACTTATAATCCCTTTGAACAAGGACAAGTGCTTGTCCTTCTTCTTGTTTTAGTGCAGCATCTTCAAGAACCTGCATATCAACATGTACCTCATGTTCCACAATTACATTAGGTTCCTCTTTTGTGACATAAATTATTTCATCCTTTTCCTTGAAAAGAGAACCATTGCTCATTATTTTTTCCGAGTTGCTTCCAAGTTCACTAAGCAACAATTTGAACTCTTGAAAGAATTGCCTCCACTTGTCTTCAAAGGAAGGTTTCATTAATTTTCTAAACTCCTCATTCTCCTCTAAGGTTCCTTTCCCATCCTTACTCATGATGACCAAGGAATGCACTTCTTCTCCTACTTCTTCCCTTTAACCAAAGTGCATCCAGTTTCAGTTTCTAAGGGTGGTGGCTAATTTCTTTGACTCCCAGCCTTCATTACTGTTCTACCACATCAAGTGCCAAGACCATGCTCTAGTACCACTGTAATGTCCCTTATTAGTAATTTTATTAAAATGGAAATTTTTCACTTTTTTCTTTAGTTAGACCTTTAACTAGTTTTGATCTCTACGTTCCCCACTGTAATGTCCCTTGTTAGGAATTTTATTAAAATGGCAATTTTTCACTTTTTTCCCTAGTTAGACCATTGACTAGTTTTGATCTCTAGGTCCCAAATTTGCCCCAAATGATCCCAAATCTTCTGAGAAGATATATGAATGATATTAAAACATAAATATTTGTTTCAAGTTTTCCTTTGGACCTTTAAAATACTTCTACAAATCCTCTTTCAACTCTAGTCAATGTAGGTAACTTTACTAGTGATTTCCCTTTGACTAGTATTGGTCTCTAGGTCCCAAATTGACTCCAAATGCCTTCAAATATTCAAGGAAGGTGTATGAATGATATTAGGACTTCAATATAATGTTCAGGGATGATATATGGCCACCAAAGGGCCTCTGCAAACTCTCTTAAGATTATGGACCAAGTATGCAATTTTACTAGTAATTTGGGGTTCAAATCCCCCTGGCGTAAGTACTGAAAATGGCTTCCCAAATGCCTCCAAACCCACTCAAATTTATGAACAGAGGTATGGAATGTATTAAGGATTTTATTAAGGTCTCATGTGCATCATTAATTGATTATTATATCTGTTCCAACCCTCTCCCATTCAACTGCAAAAATCACCAATTCGACCCTTGGGGAAATGGCACTATTTCTTCTCCCAATGCAATTAAACTGAGTAAAAATACTTCAAATGCTCAAGTAAAGTACATGCAACTTGTAAAATACATCCATGGTATTCCATTAATCACAAATGCATCATAGAATCATCCATTCATTCGAAATCATTAGCATTACATTGATTCACAACAAGGTAGTGGGGAAATGGCACTATCTTTTCATTAAAAATGAGATTTATACATTTCTACTTGAAATTTCGACCTGAAACTTTTTGGATATGAATAAAAAAGTATTTAATTCATATTAAAAAATAAATGGGGCATTATTAGCTCCCCCAAAGAGTACAATAGCTCACCAAAAATGCCCTCCCTCAAGGATCAAGAATATGCCATCAAAACTGGAAATGGTTGAAGGAGTAAGCTACAATAGAAGAAACCATGAGCTTCCCTGTAGCTTACACCTACAAATAAATACTCCATTAAAGCTCCAAATGAAAGGTCTGAATGGCCTTTCCAATTGCCAACTTGGATGGGAATCTTTCACCCTCAAAATTGGCTAAGGCAAGCAACTAGTCATCCACTAGCTCTCCCTTTTCACAAATGCAATTGAAAATTCTACAAATGATAAAAAGCTGGTTTCATTCTTTTTTATTGTCATTTATGAAGTTCTAATGTCCTCCATGGGTTGAATTCCTTCCAAGAGACTCATGCCAACTCAAGTTGGGAAGAGATTCCAAAGAACTCCACTTGTACAACAATTCCTAGTCTCCCACTTCCACCAAATCACATGTGGAAGCATCTTAGCTGCCCTAACACCCTTGAGCACCCTCTTAGAGTCTATTTTTAGCCCTGGCATGTCATATATGTCATATTTCAGCCTTCAGGTCTGATTTGCGTCATAAGTGTCATGGTATCTTCATCATTGTTGTCATAGAGCTAGGGAATCTAGCCCAAGTGTCTGACTAGATCCAAATTGCCTCTTTGTCTTCCATGGGAGTTACTCTTCCTCTATATTTCGACCTGATGATTCATGCCATGAATAATACCTTTTGTAATCCCCCAAGTATGTTACCATTCACCTTGAATTCGAATTGGTGAGAGAATGATGCCAAGTGTAGTGGGGAAATCTAGCCATATGTGGGTCCCACTTCCTCCATGTGTCTTCATGATCAAATGCCACTTTGAATTTCACTTGTATATATTTATTTAGATCCTTTATTAAATATTTATTCCATTCTAATGTTCAAACATCATTTATTATCCCCATTATTCCAAATCTTAAAGCTTCCACCCCAAACCTAGGAAACTAGTAATTTTCCTCCTTGGCAATTATTTGACCTTTAGCATCAATTTGAAAAACTCTAATGAATAGGGCCAATGTGATTAGGACATTGTGACCCAATTCCAAATTTGGGACATGACATAAGTGGAATCATCAATGCACAAGTAACTGTCAACCATCGGTCAAACTGAGTCTAACTGAGTGTGGTAGGTGTAACTGGGTGTAACTATCACATGGAGGCACTAACTGAATGAATGAGGCTTAATGGAGGGAGCATGAGGAGCTAATTGGAGTCAGAATGGGCAGTCTAGTCTGACTGTAGGTCCATCGGAGTGATATAGTCAGTTGAGAGTTAGTCTAGCCTTAAATCAAGGAAAGAACTAAAGATAACTCTACTAACTGAAGTACAATTGAATGGTAGGTGAGAGAGGGCACCAAGGATGTATGCAATTGCATGCAGGGTGCACTAAGCACCATGAGGGATAAAAATGATCAGTGAGAAGCTCCCGGGGCTAGCTAACTGAGGGCCAAGTGTTGGGATTGATGACTGGGATTCATGCATGCAAAATCATGACTGCATGCAAAATACATGCATGACTGAAAATGAAAAAATGGATAATGATGGTAGGACTAGGATGGAGTATAGGAAAATCCCAACACCCCCCCTTAATCCATCATAGGCCCTAGTAACTAGGACCAAATGTCACCCATACAATTCAAATAAATGATAAAAAATAAGAACTGTCCATAAGCCGAGGAAATGGGGAAAGCCTCATGGGAAAAATACCCCCCCTCAAAAGATCAGTAAAATAACTCAAAGAACCATCATACTAAGAAGAAAAGGAAAAAGCTTTCCTCAGTGAAAGATTTTGCAAAAAACTTGGCAAGCTTATCCTCTATAGGATGCCAATGCAGGTGCTAGATCTTGATTTGGTCTTCTGATGTGCCTCCCACTGTGTAGAGAATGTATTGGACGAAGCAAGTCTTTCAGGAAACCTTTCTGCCACTAGAACGAATTGATCATGATGAGTCTTCCCAAGGGATGAAAGAGTGAACCCCACCATCATGTTGCATCTCTCATGGAGAGGTAGATGGCATAATGCAAGGTTGGCATGATGTTGAAATCTGGTAGTTTTGTGAGTAGATGAATCCTCAACTGTGTTCTCAGTAGCTTCAAGGACTGTGTGAGCCCATGTTGGCCTTGGCTCTGGATTGAGAACATGTGTTGGTTCTGGATCTGAATCTGAATGTTCTTGAACTTTGATCTCAACATCAAGATCTTCATCTTTGTCTTCATTAGAATAAGTCACTCGAATTTTCATCAGATTCTGAAGGAGTAAGAAGAGAGAAGGGAAAAAAATGTGAGAACTCATATGCCTTGGAGGCATGATTTGCAAACCCTTTCTCTATAGTCTTCCCAATAGAGATATCTATAATCTCAAATGTGTCGGGACCAAAAGTCACCTTCTTTGGTGGCCCGGTGTGAGTCATCTAATATACAGACAACAAATTTGCTGTCAAGGAGGGAAAAAATGTACATTCTTGAACTTGCCATGCTCCATATGTACTGTACCCAGCCCTTTGGCAGAGATCTGAGAGTTGTTTGCCATGTGAATAGTAGGCCCATCTTTGAGATCTAAAGAAGAAAATGATTCTTCAGAGGCAACCATGTGGTTGGAGGATCCAGAATCTATGAGGAGGGCCTCTGATTTTAAAAAACCAGCCATCAATGCATGGCAATCCTCATGACCATTAGATACACTTCTAGAATCAGACATTCTTGCACATTTTGGAATAGCATTTTTGTTCTTTTCAAGAAGCTTAGTTAGTTTATCTATTTTATTGTGCATGCAAGATCTCTCTGGTTGGTATCCTCTCTTGCAGTAGGGACACTCAGATCTTTTATGTTTGTCCTTCTTGGAGCTGGAGGCTCCTTTTGATGGACTTGAATTGTCATTCAGCTTGGATTTAGATGGCTTCTTGTCCTTTCCTTTTTGCCTCCTTTTCTCATTCGTACCATTTGCTTCTCTAGCTAGAAGAGATATATCTTTGGAGGCCTTGATGGTGCCCATTTGAATCAATTTGTCATCTTCTTGAATGAGAGTTGCAGTAAAAACTTCTAAGGTTGGCATCTTCCATCCAGGGATTGACATTCATCCAGAGTGGAAGGTAGATACAAAGACAGAAAATTGAGATCCTAGCTTACTCAGAATGGAGAGCACCAATTGCTAATCCTTTTCCTCAATGCCACACTGCTTGCATATCATAACCAAGTTTTTAAATTTTGAGAAGAATTGTTGAATGGTATCAAAATCACTTGGTTGTAGGGAAATAAATTTGTTTTCTGGAGCATGGCCTCTTAGCTCATCTTGTTTTCCAAAGAGGCCCTTTAATTTCTGCCATACCTCTCTTGGAGTCTTCAACCCTTTGAGATGAAATAGTAGATCTCTAGAAATATGAAGGTGTTCGGATATCCACATCATCTTTTTCAGGATCTTGCATGCAATTAGGGTTTGCATGCAAATTCTAGGGTTTGCATGCACCTGCATGCATCCCAGTCAGCAGTTTGATGCCTCCAGCACCTTAGCCACCTTATTCTAGCACCCGGGAGCCACTTACTTCAGAGTTTTAGCCCTCCTAGGCTGAAAGGAACCCACTTCTCATCTACTGCCAGAGAAGGGCGCACTTGTTCACCTACCACTGCAGTTCCACTTCAGTTACACTCAGTTAGCTCCGATTCTACCTGATTTGAGGCTAGTTTCACTCCCGACTGACTGTTTCACTTTCGTTGGACCTCCAGATTGACTAGATGACCTGTTCTGACTTCACTTAGCCTCCCATGTGCCCCCACTGAGCCTCCTTTCCTTAATCAGTGCTACACACTTCAGTTACACATGACACACTCAGTTAGAGTCAGATTGACACCTGGATGACTGGTTCTTGTGCATTGATGACCACCACCGATTGATGATGAGGACTCCTAGTTGGAGTCAAGCTACTCCATTCAGTGATTCGAATGACCTCCTTAGGCAATTCGAATTGATCAGTCATTGTGACAGTTTGTATTGTAATTCATTCACCCTTATTGGGATATTGAGCACTGCTGCATGTTTTGCAAAGTTTTGCACCATATTTTCTATGTTCATCTGTTGTGATTGATTTACTTGTTCATTAGATCTGCTGTGACTAATTTTACATGGTATCAGAGCCATTACAGGGACAAGATCTCTTTTCTACAGGTGTTTGTACAAGAATATTTGACTGATTTGCTCAAATTGCAAAAAGTTTTGGCATGAGATATCTCAAGGGCATTCGCTCCTGTGCATGCAAAGCTTGAAAATAATTCCAATACCACTCCAGAAGCTTGAGTTTCCACATAATTCCTGGATCTGATACATTGGACCCATTCAACATTGCTTGATCTCCAATGCCAGGTGTGATGCAACTCTAAAAGGGTGGATTGTTTGACCTTATGGTTCTTGGTTTATTGTGATTTGCAGGTTTATTGTCTCCATCAATTGCATTCGCTACATTGTGCATGCAAGCTCCTCTACAGCAATTGCATTCGCTACACTGTGCATGCAAGCTCCTTCTCCATCAGTTTGACTCACTCCTAGCAATGGAATACTCTTCTTCAAAGCCTATCCTCACCCCATTCAATTATTTTGATTGGAAAGATGATATGGAGATCATATTATGTTCAAAAGGTTACTACCGAGTCACTCTTGGTCTTGAATTGGAGCCAAACAATGTGTCAGATCGAACCAAACACTACAACAAGCTTGATGAAGCTTATGGTCTTCTTTGTCTCTCCATCTCCAAAGATCTTCACTTCCATCTCAACGGATTGAAGACCCCAAAAGCTATATGGGAGCAACTTGAAACACTATTTGGCAAGCAGGACGAGCTTAGGGATTTTAAATTAGAGAATGATTTGATTGGCCTTAGTCCTGAGAATTTCGATACCATTAATGAATTCTTCACTAAATTCAAGAACTTGAACATGCAATTGAAGAACAGTGGAGTTATCAAAGAGGATAAACAATTGATCCTCTCCATTCTCAGCAAGCTTGATAAAGATTATTCCGTATTTGTCTCTACTTTCAATTCCGGTCGGCTAACTACCCTGAATTGGAAGATGCCTACCTTGAATGCCTTCATTGAGTCTGTCACAAAAGAGCATGACAAGTTGGTTCAAATGGGGTCCATAAGCTCCAAAGATTCATCCCTATATGTTCAAGGACCCAAGATCACGAATGGTAAAGGAAAGCAGAAGAAGGAGAAGCCCAAATTCGAGCCTCACAAGCAAAAGGAGAAAGGCAAACAAACGGATGCACCATCCAGTTCGAAATCCAAGCAAAAGGGCAAAGAAGGTAACCAAAAATCTAAATGTACTTATTGTAACCATGGCTTTCATCCCGAAAGTTCATGTATGAAGAAGACTATAGATCAAATGGCCCTCCTTTTGGAAAAGAACAACATAACCCTTCCTGACGGTGAAAGGAAGAAGGATAGGAATGATGATCATGAAAGAGGACAAGCACTCATGGAAACTGTTTCGAAGCCCACTACTCTCTTGATAGATTCGGGTGCATCGAATCATATGGCTGCAAATATTGATTCTTTTTCTTCATTCGATCCAAACATCTCCATCCCCATCCATTTGGGAGATGACTCAAAAATTTCTTCAAAGGGAAAAGGTACGATTCATGTAGATCATGGAAGCTTTCAGAATGTTCTCTATGTGCCTTCCTTGGCTTCAAATCTTCTTTCTGTGTATCAAATGACACACACTGGTGAACCGAAGCAAGTTACATTCAGCCCTAATACAGTTGAAATTTCTGATATCAAAAGTGGAAGACTCGTTGCAGTTGGAAAGGCAAACCACACTGCAAAATGCTATGAGTTTTTGCACTTTATTCCGCTTGCAAAGCCCACTGCTCTTCGCACACATGGTAATGAGGTTATTAGGATTTGGCATGAAATATTTGGACATCTAAATTATAAATATTTGCTGCTACTATCAAATAAATCCATGGTAGATGGGCTTCCACAACTCCGTTCCTCGAAGGGAATATGCACTGGTTGCATCATTGGGAAGCACCCCGAGCACAGATTCGACTGCGGCAAAGCTAGCAGAGCTTCTACAATATTGGGATTGATCCATTCTGATATCAATGGTCCGCTGCCCCATATGTCATTAAATGGTTCAAGGTATGTTTTGACATTTATTGACGAATTTTCCTGCTTTACATGGGTATTCTTTCTCAAAAACAAGTCAGAAGTGCTTGGAAAATTCAAGGATTTTAAGGCTTCTGTTGATACCACCACTGAGAGCAAGATCAAAGCTCTTAGATATGATAATGGTGGGGAATATATCAAGTCCTAGTTGCTACAAATTTGTGCCCAAATCGGAATTTAGATCCAACATACAGTTCCCTACACACCCCAGCAGAACGGTGTAGCGGAAAGGAAAAATCAGTCACTGAAAGAGATGGCTACATGCATGATTGAATCAAAAGGTTTGGCTGCAAATCTTTGGGCTGAAGCAATCAATGTTACTGCATATATACAGAACCGTGTTCCACATTCATCCATGAAAGGTATGACTTCTTTCGAAGCATTCTTTGGTCACAAACTGGATGTGTCAAATTTGAGAGTTTTTGGCTCTATTGCATGGGCTAGAATTCCTTCTCAGAAGAGACGAGCTTTGGATCCACAAAGTATCGAGTGCATATTGATAGGATATGGGGAAGAATCAAAAGCATATAAACTCATGGATATCAGATCTAAAAAGATATTCAAAGAGCACAGTGTGCAATTTGAAGAACCGCTTCAAGAACTGCAACTAGTCGAGGAGAAGACTGTCGATTCACCGCCTTCACCAGAAGAAGATCCGTGCAGCGATAATGCAAGTATGAGTTCTAATATTTCTGATATTGTAGTAGCATATGATGATCATGACATATCAGGTTCAGAATCCGACCATTATGATCCTCCTCAGTTACCAAAGTGGGCCCAAAACACTCTACAATCTGCTGGTTCGAATCTTGGAAATCCTGCTGATCCGAGACGAACAAGAGGAGACTTTCAAAGAGTAGGTATGGCTCTTTCTATTGCTGATCCATTTCTTCCTGAGACTTTTTATTTGATGGCTGGTTCAGATCCTACATCATACTATTCTGCTCATCGAGATCCGAGATGGAAAAGTGCCATGGACGAAGAGTACAGTTCTCTTCAAAAGAACAACACATGGGAGCTAGTTTCTCTTCCACCTGGAAGAAAATTAGTGAAGTGTAAATGGGTCTACCGTACTAAAGTTGCTGCTGATGGCACTATCAGCAAATATAAAGCAAGGTTGGTGGCAAAAGGTTTTTCCCAAGTCCAAGGAGTGGACTACACTGAGACCTTTGCACCGGTTGCAAAGATGGATTCCATCCGCCTTGTTTTAGCTATTGCCACATCCAAGCACTGGGAAGTGCACCACATGGATGTGAAGAGTGCATTTTTACATGGAGACCTTGCTGAAGAGGTATATATGCAGCATCCAGAGGGTTATACATCAGATCCATCATTGGTTTGCAGATTGAAGAAATCTTTGTACGGGTTAAAACAGGCCCCAAGAGCTTGGTACGCAAAGATGGACTCCTTCCTTCTTTCTCAGAATTTCCAAAGATGCAAATCTGATCTGAATGTGTATCTTCAGCGAGTTAAAGGTAATTTGTTGGTTATTGTACTTTATGTTGATGATCTTCTCATTACTGGTAGCACACTTACTTCAATAAACAAGCTAAAATCTGCCTTAAATCTAGCTTTTGACATGAGCGATTTGGGCTTGGAGATAGCTCAAAATTTTGATGGGATCACTATATCTCAGCAAAAATATGCTTCCGAGCTATTATTGAAGTTTAATATGGCTGAATGTAAGGCATCCCAATTCCCATTCCTCTCAGGAATCAGTCTTGAGGAGGGAGATTCTACACCGCTTGCAGATTGCAGTATGTATCGACAATTGATTGGTTCACTATTTTATTTGACACACTCATGGCCTGATATCTCATATGCCATGAGTGCCATGTCAAGATATATGTAGCAGCCACATGAGCTTCATTGGTGAGCAGCCAAGCGGATCTTGCAGTATGTGCAAGGTACGAGACAGTTTGGCATACATTATGCTGCAGATTCTGAGCTAGATTTCATTGGTTTTACTGATTCAGATTGGGCAGGTGATAGCATTGATCGGAAGTCCACTTCCGGTTATGTTTTCATGATTGGTCATGGTGCTATTTGCTGGTCCAGCAAAAAGCATTCAGCCATTGCACTTTCTTCAGTAGAGGCAGAGTATCGAGGGGCAGTCAATGCCTGCATTCAGGCAGTTTGGTTGCAGGGTATTCTTTCTGAGTTTGGGTTTGGTGGCACTACTTCGACTGTCCTATTTTGTGACAATCAAAGTGCTATCAAGATCTCCACAGATCCAGTTTAGCGGCAGAGGACCAAACACATTGAGATTCATATGCATTACATTCGACAGTTGGTGCATGACCTTACCATCATTCTGCAATATTGCCCTACTGATGAGAAAATTGCAGACATCTTCACCAAGAGCTTCACTGAGAAGAAGTTATGCTACCTCCGTTCACTATTGGGGGTGAGTTCCATCATGGTGGAGACAGATTGATTCATTATTATGCTTTAGCTTGAGGGGGGGCTTTCTTCCCACTGGGTTTTCCCTCTTTCCTCACTTAGTTTATTTTCAGCATTTTTTGGATTATTATATTGGGGTGACCTTTGGTCTTAGTTACCAGGGCCCCACATTATTTTTTGCACATCATAGTCTAGATTGAGGGGGGGTTTTCGGATATCCACGTCATCTTTTTCAGGATCTTGCATGCAATTAGGGTTTGCATGCAAATTCTAGGGTTTGCATGCACCTGCATGCACTTGCATGCATCCCAGTCACCAGTTTGATGCCTCCAGCACCTTAGCCACCTTATTCTAGCACCCAGGAGCCACTTACTTCAGAGTTTTAGCCCTCCTAGGCTGAAAGGCTCCCACTTCTCACCTACTGCCAGAGAAGGGCGCACTTGTTCACCTACCACTGCAGTTCCACTTCAGTTACACTCAGTTAGCTCCGATTCTCCCTGATTTGAGGCTAGTTTCACTCCCGACTGACTGTTTCACTTTCGTTGGACCTCCAGATTGACTAGATGACCTATTCTGACTTCAGTTAGCCTCCCATGTGCCCCCACTAAGCCTCCTTTCCTTAATCAGTGCTACACACTTCAGTTACACATGACACACTCAGTTAGACTCAGATTGACACATGGATGACTGGTTCTTGTGCATTGATGACCACCACTGATTGATGATGAGGACTCCTAGTTGGAGTCAAGCTACTCCATTCAGTGATTCGAATGAGCTCCTTAGGCAATTCGAATTGCTCAGTCATTGTGACAGTTTGTATTGTAATTCATTCACCCTTATTGGGATATTGAGCACTGCTGCATGTTTTGCACAGTTTTGCACCATATTTTCTATGTTCATCTGTTGTGATTGATTTACTTGTTCATTAGATCTGTTGTGACTAATTTTACAAAAGGCACATGTAATCAAAAGATGCATCTAATTGACTTAGATACTTGGCTTTCTCCATAAATGCATGTGGTTCGGATTCTCTCCCCATTGTTACCCTATGTAGACATTTTGATCTCAACAACACTTCCATGTCAGCCTTCCAATCAAAATAGTTGAATGGGGTGAGGATTCTAGGAGAGAGAGGAGCATCTGAATTGCTCATCTTATATGATGGAACGAATGCAAGGGTGAAACTGTTGTTACTGCTGTTGCAAGTGCTGGAACTTCGAATTACCTGCAAAAATGTCTCAAGAATGGAGGTAGAATATACTCTCAAATGGCTCTGATACCATGTGAAAATCCCCATAGTGGATCCAAAGAGATGATGTAAACCTCAAAATGAAAGAATTTAGGAAAATAGAAGAGAGTAGAGAAGTAGAACATAGATCTAATGGAAATCAGATATGAGCAGAATATTCACACATGTTTCATTAATTAGAATAGTAAAACAATAATGATACAATGCATAGGATTCGAATATCAAGGGCGTAATTCGAATTAGCCGGCATGGAGAGATCAAAAGATCACTGGAGTGTCATCAAAGCACAACTAGAAGTTTTCATCATCATCAGTTGAGTCATCAATGCACAAGTAACTATCAACCATAGATCAAACTGAGTCTAACTGAGTGTGGTAGGTGTAACTGGCACATGGAGGCACTAACTAAATGAAGGAGGCTTAGTGGAGGGTGCATGAGGAGCTAACTGGAGTAAGAATTGGCAATCTACTCTCACTGGATTACCATCGGAGTGATATAGTCAGTTGAGAGTCAGTCTATCCTTAAATCAAGGAAAGAACTAAAGATAACTCAACTAACTGAAGTACAATTGAATGGTAGGTGAGAGAGGGCACCTAGGATGCATTCAATTGCATGCAGGGTGCACTAAGCACTAGGAGGGATAAAACTGATCAGTGAGAAGCTCCTGAGGCTAGCTAACTGAGGGCTAGGTGCTGGGACTGATGACTGGGATGCATGCAAAATCATGATTGCATGCAAAATGCATGTATCATAGAAAATGAAAAAATGGATAATGCTAGTAGGACTAGGATGGAGTATAGGAAAATCCCAACAATTCATAGTGTAATTCTTGATTTGTTTCCAAAATTTTCCATGAACTCAAAGGCAACGTCAAGCCTTCCTTTGAGAGTCTATCTCCCTCTGTATTTCGTTCCCAGTAGACATGACGACAGATTATGGAGTCAAAATTTTCCATAATTATGCATACCTCATCATATAAAGGGAAAATATTGATATTTCTGCAATTTTGTATTTTATTGACCCAATTTATCACAAGCATTTAGTCCTTGAAAATCTGAATGTTTCTACAGTTTTTCTCAAATGAAAAACAGAGGAGAATCTTTAAAGTGAGAAGTTCCGCAGAATTGTTTGTGCCCCTTCCAAGACCCAGTTGCATTTGAAAGAAATGTTGGTTTGTATGATAAAGAATTTCTCCACCGCCACAAACATGATCTTGAGAGGCCCCATAAAATAATGCCCAGGGAAAGGAATAGTTGATGTGTTCCTCAGTCATTATTCTAAGTAATGGTGAATCTTTAATTTGAGGGAAAAAAGAAGGAATATCCATATTTTGTTTTGCAATGACTTCAGGAATGGAAGGCTTGTCTTCAAAGCTTGCAAGCTTTCTTGCAATCCAAATACCCAGAATGTGAATAAGAGGAAGGGCCCTTATGGTTGTAGTATTGTTTGAGTTTGACCAGATCTACCAAGTGTCCTCAATATTAAGTCATTTCCAATCGAAGTTGGTCTTAATCACAATATTGGAGGCTTTCGAGGTGTGGGAAGAGAAAGGACATTGGAGGAAAAGATGATTGATACTTTGATCAACATTTTTACAAAGGATACACCATCCTTGACACTCGATGGATCTATTTTTCATTTTCTCCCAGGTCGGAACCTTTTTTGCTAGAGTGCACCACATAAATATCTTTGCTTTTTTGAGGAAATTTTGTCTTCCAAATACTTTTCCACCACCAATTAAGCTCAGCTTGTTGAGCTACAGAGCTGATATTTTGGTAGCCAAGCTTAGGAGTGTGTTGACCATGTGTTGCCACTACCCAGATGAGTTCATATAGAGCATTGGTTAAGCAGATGTGGGATGTTTTGAGGCTGTTTAGGAAGACATTCCAGGCTGCCACTAGATTTTCTGGAACATCCATACTTTTTGCATCTCTCCACCCTTGATGCCATAAGTTAGATGCCTGCGGGTTTGCAATCTGATTTAGGTGAAATATTCCCTACTACTGCAGATGATTAATGATCAACGGGGGAAGGATGTGATTATTCTGACAACCAGCCAAGGGTCGAAGCCAATGCACATCTGTGAACCATTACCGATTTTCCAAGATAATCCTTCTCTAATGACTGGCAGAGCATTTAGGATCGATTTCCAGATGATAGAACCGTGAAGTGGACTTTTAGTTGGGTTTTTTATCCAATCATTAATAGAGTTTGGAGCAATATATTTTTTGCAAATCACATCGCTCCAAAGGATTTGGGTAGTGATGAGTCTCCAAATAGCTTTTGCGGCCAAAGATTTGGAAAAAATATGAATGGTTTTAAGGCCCCAACCTCCTAGCAGTTTGGCTTGAGCAATTTGTTCCCATTTGACCCAAGGAAGAACAAAAAATTCACTCTTTCCTAACCAGAGAAACCGAAAGCAAATGTTGCGGGCTTTTTCTAGAGTGTATTTCGGTATCCAAGCCAAAGACATCCAGTAAATTGGAATGGATTCCAAAACATATTTGACCAAAACCAGTCTACTAGCTCAGGAAAGCCATCAGTGAATCCATATATTTATTCTTTTTCTAGTTTTTCCAGAAGCCAGTTCCAATCTTCCTTTCTGTAATTATTTGGTTTTAGTTTGAAGCCCAGATACTTTAATCCATCATCAAGTGATATTATGTTGAAAGGGAACAATGTAGAGTATATTTGTAATTCCCTAGCCTCTAGATTGATAGGATTAAGGGTGGACTTTTGTTCATTTAGAATCATACCTATGGCTCGGCTAAAAAGATTCAGAATGTCTCAGAGTTTTTTATCTTCTTTGATTGACCCATCACAAAAAATTAGAATGTCATCCACAAAAAGAAGATGGGTGATGTTGAGGTTATTTGCAATCCTGATACCTGAAAAGAACCTCTCCTTTTTGCATCTAAAATTGCTCTACTGATACCTTCTGCCACCAACAGAAAGAGTAATGGGGAGAGGGGACATCCTTGATGAAGTCCTCTTTCAGAAGTGAAGAAAAGGGAAGTGAAGTCGCTTATCAAGACTGCAAAAGATTCCAAAGAGATACAACTGAAAGCCCATTTTATGAAAGGACAAGTGAAACCAAGATGGGTCATGAGAAGCCTTATGTACAACCAGTTTACTCTGTCAAAATATTTTGAGATATCAATTTTTATCATTGCTCCCTTTAGCTTTGTGGTCTTTATGCTGTGCGAACCCTCTTGAGTGACCCCAATAGCTTCATGAATCTGTCGGTTTTCCAAGAAACATAACTGTTCATGGGAGATGATATTTTAAAGAAACTTCTTTAATCTTCTAACAATGACTTTGGCAACCACTTTGTAGGTGATATTACATAGAGAAATTGGTCCGTAACATTCAAGGGTGTCTGGATGATCCTATTTTTGAATAAGAGCTATGAAAGTGGAGTTAAGTGAGGGATGTACGTGTACCTTGAGACGGGATTCTTCAACTATATGTAAGAGATCCAATCCAACAGTCTCATAGAGGGAAAGGAAAAATTCAATTGTCCAACCATCTAGTCCTAGAATTTTATCTTTTTGAAAGCTGTGCAGTGTATCCTTTAATTCAGCTTTTGAAATTTCTTCCATCAGATCAATATTGTCTTCTTCTATAATTAGACCAGGGAATTGTTGGGATAACTGAATGACCTCAGCAATGGTTTACCTATTCTCCGCATTGATGAGGGATTAAAAATGAGATTTTCTCATAATTAAGAGATCTTCGAAAGAGGAAACCACATCATTATTGTTATTTCTTAATTTCCAAATGGTGTTCTGCATCTTCCTTCCTTTCGCATAATACTGGAAGAATTTTGTATTTTCATCTCCACATTCAATCCAAATTGCTCCACTTTTGAGCCTCCATAATTCCTCTTATTCTTTCAATATTTTCCTCTTTCTCGATTCGAGTGAGCTCAAATGATCTTTTGTTTCCTGATTGATATATCCACCACCTTTAGAACTCTGAATATCTCCAATTTCAAGTTCTACCTATTTTAAAACCTGATTCTATTTTTCCTTGTTATTTTTAGCTCAAACCTTAATAAGAGACTTTATTAGGTAGAGATTTTGAGCAAAATGTGAAGGTACATGATTCCCATCCTCCTGAGAGTAAGGAATCCAATTTGATTGTATGAGATGTAGAACTTCCTCATTTTTTAACTATGTTGCATACAATTTGAAGGGGTTGGCAAGATTTTTTGGAGTGTTCTGAATTTCCAACCAAATTGGGTGATGGTCATAATCCCCTCCCGATTCTACCCATTGCCTAAGCATCAGATTTTTGTTCATGAGTCCTTTAGCTACTGAGAAGCGGTCTAGTCTTTTTGCAATTATGTTTTCTCCCACTCTTTTGTTGGTCCAAGTGGGTTTCAGCTTCATAGGGTCCAGATCCAATAGTTGATTTTTGTGAAGTAGATGACCAAATTAGCTCACCAAAGGATCCACCCTAGCGAATGGACCCCAAAATTCATGTGGTCCCCACCAATGATTATATTGTTCTCTTGAGGAGAGAAGAGTTTGAGAACCTATCCCAAAAGGAAACCCTGTCTTCATAAGTCCCATAGATATTTATCAAGGTGAAGAATTGATTTTCTTCTTCCCAGTGAAACTGTAGACCAAGGCCTAAATACGAACCCCACGAGGAGATGCAGTCTATAAGTTTTGGATTCCAACCAATATCAGGACCTCTAGAGTGGCCCCTAGCATCTTGAATAATAAACTCAAAGTTTTTTTATGTTTTTATTAACAGACTAGTGACTATTGATTCTGATTCCATAGTTTTTTGAAAAAGGACAACGTCTAGGTGATGTACAGAAATCAACCTTTTGATGGAAAGTTTTTCCGGGTACTTTCCAGACCCCTACAATTTAAGGAGAGAATCTTCAATGGGTAACCCCCTCTAGGGATTTCACTCCTCTAAGTTCCCTAATGATTGTTTTTTCCTTTCCATTAGCTTGATCTTTCATAGCCTTCATCTGAGCTGATGAGAGGAGTGTGGGTCTACCCCTTCCTTTTCCCTTTGAAGGGATTTTGGGATCATGTCCTAAACCATTTTGATGCTTGGGGTATTTAGTTGTCTTTGGAATATCTATGGATCTAAGGTGAAAGAGGATGATGGAGGATGTGGAAATTATGGAGGAGTCCAAGTATGAGGGAGCAGGGGAGTTGGAAGGATTGGGTAGAGAGAGTGGTGGAGGAAAGTTCACGGGTTGAGGAGGGAGCGAGGAAGTTGTGAGGAAAGGGATAGATTAAGTGTAAGTGGAAAGTGATTGTAAGTCTATGTCCCCATTCTGAAAATGTAAAGCATTCAAAGAAGTTTCTAATGAAAAAATGCTAGTAGGATGGAAAACCGTCCTACCTGGAGAGGGTTCTGAAACTTGTTGGGCAATAAGGGATTCTTCCTTTTCCATATCCATAGGAGGTTCTTCTGATGGATGTTCAACCGATTCAGGAATAGAAGGAGGTCCATCTTGAGGCTTGCAGGGCCTAGTCTCCTTGCGCCAGCATTTTGTTCTATCTTCCTCTCGATCCATCCTATCTCTTAGACACCATCTTTTCCTTGCAGTATTCTTTGAGAAAATAAAATTGCAATTTTTTTCTATATGTCCAGTCGCATGGCATCTGTGGCAACGAAAAGGGATACCTTCATAATCCAAATTATGTTTTTGGATTTCATTTCCCCAAATTAGGTTTAGGTCTTAACGCAAGCCAATCTTGATGTTTAAGGAAACAAGGATGCAAGCTACAGAATTCCAGGTAAGTGAACCCAAACTGGTTGCATATCCATTCTTTCATAGTCTGCATCAAGCAAGGGCGTCCATTTTTTGAAGAGGATGGGAATGGAACCAAAGCTCCAATGTTTTGGCAAGACCTTGTTGACATCTTCTGCATTATTGAGTTTGAAGACAAACAATCCTTTTTCTAGAGCACCGGTTTCTGGAGCATATTGTAGCAAATCCGTCCAATTTTTTCTGACCCAATCCTCCAAACCCTCGAGCCTGGGGTATCTCCCCCTAATTTTTCTCACAATTGTCGTTTCCTCCATCTCCACCACTTGGCCTATAGATACATTAACCCCACAGATTAGGTTGAGTGGATTTTTTGTAATGCTGATACATTTGTTCCTTCATATTTTTCTCGTTGAGACTTTTGACACAATGTTGCTACTCTTTGAGCCCTCTTTTTTCTCACTTCTACTCTTTTCAGAATTAGATGCAATAGGATTCCCTTGCAGATCAACAGGCTGGAGGAAGGAGGCTATGAAACCAACATGGCTTTGATGTGGAACTTCTTCAGTTGGGGCGGAAGTTTGCATATCTAAGGACTCAACGAGAGAGATAGGCCATCCCGCTTCAAAGAGTTCAAAATCATTAAGTGGAATCAGTTCCGAGGGGAAAGTTGATTGAAGATATGGTTCCACAGATGGTCCGGTGTGTATAATGGAGGAGTCAGTTTGAAAACCAAACCTAGATCACATGGAAGCTATGGATTAAATAGGGAATATGGATTCCCCCCTAACATCGGGAGTGGGGGTTTAACTGACAGTGGGAAAAATGAAATAGTTGTGGTTGACTCAGGCGGTTAGTCCAGTGGTGGGATGCTAACAGGGGAAGCCGTATGATCGGTGGTGAGGAAAGGAGACCCAAATGTCGAGACTGGATGACGAAGGGGAGTGGAAACCAAAGAGAGATAGTCAAAAAAAGAAGTGTTCTAAGCATCCAAAGTAACAAATACTTCTTGACCTTGTCACTGGTCTTCTGTGTAATAAACCTCTTCCTCATCATCAAAAGCCATCTATCCCCGCGAAGTTGCAGATCCTACGTGTCTAGCCACTGTAGCCGAGATCTGTTGAAGATGAAAGAAGAGAAAAAAGGTGACCAGGGGATACAGTGAATAGAAGGGTTTTAGGGGCTGCATGAGAATCCCCTTGATACTGTGAAAACCCTATTGAGATCCCTCTCCTTCGGGACTATCCTCAAGTGTTTATTCTTTATTTACTTAATATGTTTTTTAAACAATAAAGTTATTGTATTTTACTTATTTAATATTTCTTTCTAATTATATTTTAAATAACACATATAAACAATGGATTAACTTATCAATTTGTGAGTGAAATATGATAAAAATCATTTATTTTTATATTTAAAATAACAAATTTATTAATAAATAACTGTATTTTTTATAAGAATTATATAACTTAAAATATAATTATTATTTTAATTTGATGATGATGATTGTTATCATGTGCTTAGATTAATTTGGGGCTATTATATCTTAAAAAGAAAAAGAGAAAAACTACTTTGTTTACTTTAAAGTTTGATTTCTATATAGCCCGCATGGGTGTAGATCAACCGACGATTTGCTTGATATGAAGGAAATGTTGTAAATGGAGATCACGAGTTCAAATGACCCCGACTTACCCATTCCCCATGCTTGCGGGATGTGTGGGTGCACCTAGGGGTATAGTGGTAGCAAGCGGGATTGGATCCCTGGACCCCGTGTCACGCGAGTACGAGCCCCTTCCTAGTTGTTAATTCCCCTAGTTACAAAAAAAAGAAAAAAAAAGAAAATTGGTTTCTATATTAAAAAAACTTGAATAGGAAGAATTTTTTTTCATATATATATATATATATATATATGACATACTAAATAAAAAAAAGTTGAACATAAAATACAATCAATTAATGAGTCAAATCCATTTAGTATAAGGCTAAACCAAGTAAATAAATAAACCAATTCTAGTGGTGAAATGGGGAAGAAGAAACAAATCTCCTATCCTCAAAATGGGATGTCGGATGTGCTTTGATTATACATAAATTTCAAGCACTCACAAAACTATTAAGATTCAAAACCTAAAAATTTATAGCAAAACATTTTGAAACTGTAAACTTATGTAGCTGTAGTTGTAGCTCTAGGTGTAGCTAAGACAATTCAAAAGGAAATGTTTTCATATATATATATGACATACTGAATAAACAAAGAAAAAATGAACATAAAAATCCAATTAATTGATAAATCAAATTGATATAATATAATATTAAATTAAGTAAATAAATATACAGATTTTAATGGTGAAAAGGGGAAGAAGAAACAAATCTCTTCTTCTCAAAATGGGATATGAAAGATGTTTGATTATACATAAATTTCAATCCCTAACACAAAATTATTGACATCCAAAATTTTAAAATTAATAAACATAAAAATCCAATCAATTAATGAACCATAATAATCCAATCTTCTCCTCGAAAAGACATTTAAAAATAAGAATAATGCATACTTATCATTTCAATCTTAAAATGAGATATGAAAGGTGTTTGATTATAAATAAATTTCAATCCCTAACACAAAATTACTCACATTCGAAACTTTAAAATTAATAAACGTAAAAATCCAATCAATTAATTAATGAATCAAAATAATCCAATCTTCTCCTCGAAAAGACATTTAAAACTAAGAATAATGCATACTTATCATTTCGATGCACAAAACACTAAGCTTATAAGATTTGTCACTTTTCATAGGTTTGTAAGGTTTTCCCTATCAACGTACTTCTTTCATATATCATTTCATTTATGAAAAAGTTGTTTATTTTCTTATTATATTTAAGATGATGACAACATCCAATATCTTGCAATGATGCAATGATTAATGTCGACTCAAAATATTTTGGATCATTTTAAAGCATTTAATTCATATGATATGCACTTCTAAATCATCACACTTTATTTTGCATGCCCTTCTACCGTATCTATATGATGGAAGGTATCTTTGGTGGATGGGCAATCCGACATCATGCAAAACTATTTGGTTGTGTATATGATGCAAGGTATCTATGTGGTTGGCAATCCCACATCATCCAAAACTATTTGATTTCAACATGTTATTTTTCTCAAAATTATTCGCTAGCACATGACGACAATACACTAAATACATTGAGGCTGTTAGTTTGATCAGATGTAGTCGTTGGTAATTAGAAACGAAGTCAACCATGTTGATATAAACAACTATGATGATCAAGTTTTATGAATAGAATCATGCCCCTAGTTTGTGATGTATTCAGGGTTACTTGTAACTAGGGAAGCTTTGTTGTAATGGCTTATTTTTGTTGTAAGAAATTGTACTTGGAAATAAATGCTTCAACATAATTCGTTGATTTTGATTGATCATGTAGATTGTCCAAAAGAATGTCTTGTTGTCGACGGCTTTGTTTTCCAATGTATAGAGATTATGATTTATGCTAGTGAAATAATATCATGTTGTGATGCTTTTGGAAATTTATTAAAGCATTGTAAATATTAATTGTATAATAAGGATATTAATTTTGTTTGTGTTTTTTTCCATTTATTTAGTTTTTCAATATGAGACATAGTATGTAGTTGTACCAAATCATTATAGATAAAGAAGAACTTATGATGACAAAAACTCTAGAAATGAGATTAAGTAGAGTTTTCTAGGGAAAACGACAACTCTAACATGTGTCTTAAGTGGACGTTGTTGAAATTATAGTTATTTGTTGAGAAATATGCTAAGTAAATTATAGGAAAAGGGGAAAATATCTCATGGATTAGAAGTGTGTCTATAAGAAGAGGTATAGTTCGATCTGAGAGGAATATTGCTGACATTGTAGTAAAGATTAGAAATATGTGGATGCAATTGGAATCCCTAAAGTGTTGTGATGACTATGCATTCAACAGATCACATATATACATTTGACCCCATACATATCCCTCTTAGGGTCATAATATAAAGTTAGTCCAAAAAGAAGGAAATTTGAAAGTTTTGGATGCTAAGGTTAATGAACAAAAGGAAAGCGAAGTTCCAATAGAAAAACGAAAAGAAAATAGAAGGTAGGTGGTTGAAGAAGACATGATGAGATTGAACGGAATACAATAGTCTAATACCCATGTTTATTTCGGGATTTCAAATCTAGTTGAGTTGATGGATTTGAATGGGGATGTACATGACTACTTTGAAAAAATAGGGTTGAGGACTCTAATTGGGTGAAGTATTTGATACAAATTGGAAAAGGGATGCACAATGGTATTTTTGATGTGTTTATTGGGTGTGTTTTTGGTGCCTTTCAACTTCATTGTATTTAATTTAAAGTTTTTGTTATGTCTCATTAGGGTCATACTCATGTCTCAATGTTAACTTATAGTGCCCTTGCAACATACCATTGACATCATTTTAGAAAACTTGTAGTGTATTTTTTGAAATATTTTGGCATCATTTATTGCTTCTTTTCATAATCATGTTTGCATCACCAACTATCTGTAGGCCCTAATACACTATGGCCTCAAACATGCTTACCCCCCTCATACACGTTTTACCCATAACCCCTATGGCCCATCATGTAATCATTGGCATACCTTATGACCCCATACCATCATCCCCAATCAACATTGATCCCTTGACACAACTGGACACCTACAACTAACCCACAAAATAGCTAGTAACCACCAGATCCACTATAACACGCTAGCCCACTAATTCTAGTAACTCGCTAACCCTTGATCCCGAATGACCATACAAGGATGCATATTGACCTGGGTGGAACTAAGTTGATGATATTGACTAGATAGACCAGATTCACCATCATTCTCTATCTTACCCATCGAACCCTAGCATGATCACCCATTAACAAAGTGCTCACTTATAATCCACTAACCCATTATCAATGTAGTTTCGAAATCACACAATCCACATTCTGTGTGACCTAATAACCCAATTAAGACATCAAATCTCTATCAGGATTTAACGTCTCAACCATTATTGACCACAATTAGCATTATTAACCATGGAGAACCATAAATGATCATTGTTGACAATCCTAAAAAATGGTATTTCTAGTAAAATACTAACACATAACCCCCTAACCCATATCAAACTAAGATGACTAATGTCAACTAGTTAACAAGAGTGACCTACTAGACATAGCCACCTAATGAGCCCTCAATAGTCCCATGTTAAAAACAATGCCCTCCCTTTCCTTCTTAGTTGTTTATCCTCTAGACATGTCCTAACAAATTATTTAGATTCCCACGTAGGATCCTAGTGTAAACAAATCTTGAGAAATAATTATTCACTCCCTAGACGTTTCAAGTTGGTCATTATTGATGTTTACAATATAAGTTTCATGTTGCATCTTTTGCACCAAGAGTGAAGCAAATAAGTCTATATCTTGTGCATTTATTTGTGTCGTCGAATTCAACATAAGCATTTATTAGTGAGCACGATAAGTTCTCCACCAATTTATGTTATCAAATGTGTCTTTGTCATTTGGGGATGACGGAATATCAATGTCAAGTCACAACTAGAGCTAATCCTTATTATCAATTAATCGAATATTATATAAGCTAATCCTTATTATCAATTAATCGAATATTATATAAGTGTTTGGACAAGTTAAATCAAACTTCTACATAATTAGTGTGGCAATGCAGTTAAATTTTTTCCATTCTCATTTTTGACACATCCTTCAATCTATAATGATGTATAAGATCATTTGATTTTCCACAACTCTTCATTTTTTCAAGTTGATATTAACATTTGTAAAATGCTCACAACACACTCAATTGATGTTTCACCATGTTAATCAAATTTTCTTTTGAGAAGGCTACCTTTTAACATTGCCATGAGATTTTTTAGTTGTAGTCTTAATGTCATCATCAAATTGTTGAGATTAATCTTGTAATGTGCCTCTTGAACCAATGAACATTTTTATGACATAAAATTCTTATGTAATCATGAGTCATTTCTACTAATTGACATTGTACCCTTCTCCTTTTAAAGGATGACACCATGCAATAATCTATTGATATCATGGGCATCTTTCATCAATCTCTACCATTATTGTGAAATCATGGTTGTTTGCAGGAATAGTTAATGTCATTTTTCATTACTTATAAGGCTGATAAGGCTTGTAACTTTGTTACTTATTTTAGTTTTATAATTACTTTATTTGGGGATGTCAATGGAGGTTATTGCACCAAGAGTAGCAACGTGTTTTACAACACAATGTGGGGGAGATGTTGTCACATATGTAATGTATGGGGAAAAAAAATTATTTGGTAACATATGTCAACTCAATTTTAAATTTTGCACAAAACGTAAATCAACATATCTATCCATATTAAACATGGGTCTATCAAGCACTAGGAGGGATCAAATTTCCTACGGTGTGTTTTTTCTTAATGTGTAAAAAGTTTATGATAAAAGTATTTACACCTCAAGAAGTTTGATCCCTCTAGGTGCTTGATAGATCCATATTTAAGATGGATCTTTTATTTATTATACATGTCAGGATACTATTGAGGTTATAAAGTTTGTAATACTTCAATTATTCTTGAATTCATTCTACTTCAATGGGACTACAATGTGGCTCATTTTATCCTCGTTTAAATGACTTGAACTATACTCCTACACGAGAAAATTTTAAGGAACTAAGATATAAGTAATTACTTTAACTTAGTCTTGAAATAAAGAAAAAGAATGCACTCATTCTCAATTTACAAAGAATTTGAAATACAAGATTTGTTTCCTTTAATAATGGGAATGAACAAATGATAAAAGTGTTTTGAATGGGTAAATAGAGGAATTGAACGAATATCCATTCCCAAAATCATAACAAGCAATGTTAGATTTTCAATCGGAGAAATGCCCAATCATGGAGCATTTTTCCCATCAAATATAGTCTATATTGTTTCTATGTACCGTCAAATAAAACAAATATTTTTTCAAAAAAATTAAGTATAATGTCATTATCTTAATTTTTGATAGGTGTACTATTTTTAAAATTCTTACTCTAGTCATGAAATTGCATGTCATTCCTTGTCTCTACTTTTTTATCTTTTTGTTAAAGGGATGGTGCAAGCTAATGAGGGTCTCTTTTGATGCATTAGATGCAATAGAAAATTGAAAAAATATGCATCCCTCAACTTACATGGATATTTCGAGATATTTAGACAATGAATCTTGGTTTGAGTAAAAACTATGAAATGTAGGAAATTGAATCCCATTTCCGAATATATAAATTTTATCTATTGATAATGTTAACAACTATCTCAACTTTGATCTTTTCTAATACGTACTTTTTGGGGGGGGGGGATGATAGGGTATATGTCTTTGTTGATGTGTCCTTTGAGTGCATAAATGATGGAATCGACCTAGAAAAATTGGTAGACATATAGAGAACAAATAGTAATAGTGCATCACTATTTTTCAAAAATAAATTTAATAACTTTTAATTATATAAGTGATTAAACCTCAAAAATAGTGCGCCAAGAGTTGGTGCATCTTTCGAAAGTCTTAATGAAATGATCATGAAACTTTTTTATAGCATGTAGAGGTCAGTGTCTAGTAGTGCAACATACAATTTTTTTTAAATGCTTGAGAAAAAAAGTTATGTAGGAAACACCGACAATGTGTTTTGGAATTAGGGAATAATGACACAAGAATACACACACACACACACACACATTTGGAATCTGCATACAAAATTCTATTTGGGTCTAAAATTTCATAAAAGATGATTATGTATGATGCAATGAGTGGTAAAACACATGCATATTGGGAAAATGGATGAAATTCCCAATTAGCTATGGTTTACCATATTCCATTGCACAGGTTTGGTTAATCCAAAGCTAACTCTGAATCAGGTAGATAAGAATATGGATGGCACATGACCTGTGACAAAGCTTGATTTAGGTGGTAAGTAAGATGAGCACATTTCATGTAAATTCAAATTTCCCTTTCTCATCCATTTGGGTGCCATGAAAACAAAAATGTGTGCACATTTTAGCTCTACAAAATGCATGCATGTTTTACTCACACTTTATAGAGTTAAAACAAACAAGTGTTTTGTAGAGCTAAAACACATGTGTTATGTTATAGACATCAAATTTACCTTAGGGGTAAGGGGGAAGAGAGACCTTCGTGGAGAGAAAGAGATAGAAATCAAGGTTGGGGGGTATGGGTTTAGGGAGGATTAGGGAAGTTAGAGGGAAGAAGGGGTATAGGGTGTGATTAGAGAGAAATATGGAGGTGTTGTAAATGGTAAGGGGAGGGGGATTAGGAAATACATAGAGAGAGAGGGGTAGAGGTAGGGGCAATAAGAGAGAGAGAGAGAGAGAGAGAGAGAGAGAGAGAGAGAGAGGTGGAGTGGGAGGGGGGAGTATGAGAGAGAGAAATGAGTGAATGGGTTGGTTATGGGTAGGGAGAGTATGAGGGGGGGGGGGGGTTATGGATACATAGAGGGGTTAGGGGTAATGAAAATATGAGAGAGAGAGGGTTGTGTTAGGGGATTGGGGGAGAGAGAGAGTAGTGGGGGTAAGGTGTAGGTTGAGGAGTAGGGAGATAAAAAGAGTAAGAGATGGGGTTAGAGAGGGTTAGGGGGAAGAGGGGGGAGACAGACAAATATGAGGAGGGGGATTTAAAGGTAGGGTGAGGAATAGGGGGGCTGAGAGATTGAGAGAGGGAGATATGGAGTTATAAGAATAGGAGTATGGGAGAGAGAGGGAGAGAGAGAGAGAGAGAGAGAGTAGGGGGTGTTAGGGTGTTGTGGGGGGAGAGGAAGGGGTGGATTATATGGGCAAGTAAAGGAGAGTAGAAGGGAATTTACAGAGAGAGAATGGGGGCCTATTAATACTAACATTGTGTGTGTGAGAGGGTGGGGGTGTTACAGGTTTGAGAGAGAGAGACAAAGAGGTCAGGTTTAGGAGTAGGTGGAGGAGTATGGGAGAGAGAGAGTGAGAGAAAGGGTTAGTAAGGGTTAGGGGTAAGAGGGGAGGGAGAGAGAGAGAAAGAGGAGGGGGGGTTAGAGGTAAGGGGAGGAGTAGGGGGGGGGGGGGAGTTAGAGGTAAGGGGAGGGGGGAGTGTGTAACAACCCAATACCTGCAATAGTATCTTGGGATATAGTGTGTGCTTTTTTTTTTTAAACTCATTCAACATCCTAAACATGTTATAATATTGAGAACTCTCTAGGATATGCAATATTAAACACTAATATTTTCCTTTCAGCTTAACTTAATAATATTTCTTGAGGTGCCATTGTATAGAATTAGTGTAGGTGCAAAAGGCTCCTTCCCCTCTCCCTCCCCATTCCCCCCTCCCCCTCTCCCACCCCTACCTCTCCTCATCCCCGTATCCCTCCTCTCTCCATCCTCTCTCCCTCCAACTCCCTCAAATAGCTCCTCCCCCTTCTCCTCCCTCTCCCACAATATCACTCTTCCTCCCACTCAATATTCCTCTTCCCCCCCTCCCTCTCACCCTTTTCTACCCCCACCCCTCCCCCTCCCTACACCCTCCCCCTCCCCCTCCCTACACCCTCCCCCCTCTCCATATTACTCTCCTCCCAACTCGCAATCACCCACTCCCACTCCCTCTCCCCCCTATCCCCCCCTCTCTCACTCCCCCTTCCCCCTACCCCTTCCTCTTCCCCTCTCCCACTACATTCCCCTCTCTCCCTCGCTTCTTCCCACCCCTCTGTCTCCCCCTGCCACTTTCCCCTTTCCTCCTCATCCCTTCCCCCCCTCCCCCCTCCCCCTCCCAACTCCTACTCTAAACCACCTACCCCCCCTCTACCCCTTTCCCTCTCCTTTTTCCTCCCTCCCCCCACACTCTCTCCCACTCCCTTCTCCTCGCTGCCCTATCCCCCCCCTCCCCCTTTCCTCTTCCTTCAAAATCTTTATTCCCCCTATCCCTCCCCATCCCCCCCATTCAATCCCTAATCTACCTCCCTCCCTTCCTCTACCCCCTCTCTCCCTCCCTCCCCCGCTCTACCCCTCTCTCCCTCCCTCCCCCGCTCTACCCCTCTCTCCCTCCCTCCCTCTACCCCTCTCCTTCTCTCCCTATCCCCCCCTCTTTCCACTCTCCCCCTCCCCCTCCCCCCTCCCTCCCCCTCCCCCTCATCTCTCCTCCCTTCTCTCTCCCTCCACCTCCCATACACACTCCCCCTCCCCCTCCCCCTCCCCCACTCCCTTTCCCTCCCCCACACCAAATTTCTTCCTCTTTCCCTCCCCCTCCAACCCCCCTCCCTAACCCTAGCTCCCCTATACCCATCTACCTCTCCCTCTCACACTCGCTTCCTGAACCACCACGTATCCCCATACCCATACTCCTCCCCCTCCCATCCCTCCCCCCTCTCCCCCTCCAACCAACCATCCCCTCCCTCTACCCCATTGCCTCCCTCCCCCTCCGTCACCCAACCCCTCCCCCTCCCTCACTTACCCTACCCCTCCCTCTCCCTCTCCTAACCTCCCCATCCTCCTCCTACTACACATGTACCTGCCCCAACCTAACTCTCCTCCCCCTCCAACCCACCTCTCTACCTCTACCTCTCTGCCTCCCTCTCTCCTCTCCATCTCCCTCCCCCTTTCCACTCCCCCTCTCCCCCATCCCCTCCTCCCCCTCCCCCTCCCTCTCTCCCCCTCTACTACCGATGCCTCTACCTCCCCCTCCCTCCCTCCCCCTACCCATCCAACCCCCTCCCTATCCCTCTGTCTCCCTCTCCCCTACCCCTCCAAACCCCCTCCCTATCACTCTGTATCCCTCTCCCCTACCCTTCCAAACCCCCTCCCTATCCCTCTTTCTCCCTCAATAGAATGTAATTTACAACGATTTTAAAGAAATAGTTAAACTCATATTTTAATCAATTATTTATTTATTTGAGAAAATTTGCTAATCAAAATTTTATTAAAAAATCAAATAAAATTATATTAAATATAAAGTACAATTCTTTTAATTTATTAATGCTAATAAAAAATTAACACCTTAAAACCAATCATAACTATAACAATATAAAAATTTAAGTTATGCCATATTATTATACCTCTCTCTTTCCCTAAACCATAACACCCCCCCTCCCTCTCTCTTTCACCTCTAACCCCTTATCATAAATAACATTAAAATATAATTTACAACAATTTTAAAAACATAGTCTTTAACTCATATTCTAATTAAATATTTATTTGACAAAATTTGTTAATAAAAAAAATTATATTCCATATAAAAGTAACACCTTAAAACCAATCATAAACAATTTGACTTAACATCTTAAAACCAATCATAACTATAACAATTTGACTTATCGCAGTATTATAATTTTCTTCCATTAATTACATATATATATATATATATAAATTTGTTTATTCAATGGTCGTTATTTCATTATATCATTAGCAATTTAATAAAGCCTTTAGTTTGGGTTCGTAACGATGAAGGGCTTTAACAGTAACATGTAATCATCGCCGGATCCGCTCCATTTCGTCTACGTTTTATCTTTCCGATCAACACGAGCTCCTTCTACCTTCGCCTTGCATTCACTTCGTTATTACCTTATTAAAATAGTTGTAGTTAAGTTCATTTTGGCTGCTAAATTATAGAAGCAAGGATCTCTGGAATTCATTTATTAGGTATCTGTGGTCGTGTGATCAATTGTTTTATAAAAGGATTTTGGATTTTAAAATTTTAAAATAAATATATACATATATATATATATAACAAACTTATTATAATTTTAAATAAAAAAAAACTATAAACTATTGGGAATAAATAAAGCAGTAAAATACAACACAATGAAAACAAACATTTCATCTCAATATATATTCAAAATAAAAACATAAACAAATATTTCATTCCAACACGAATCCAACAAATAACAGAAATAATTTTTTTAACATAAATAAGTAATTATGTAAAAAGAAAATATAGAAGATCTCCTACCTAATCTAGTGTATTATTTTCAATGCTGAATTTAATCCTAGGTAAAGCTATAAAGTTTATATATCTACATTTAAAGTTTAATCATACCATTACTATCCTTCCTCTTTTAGTTGGGAACCAAACCCAAAGATAAAATAAATAAATAAAAACAAACCATTAAAATAAATAAATAAAAACAAGCCATCCTTCCCTTTTAATAACAACCAAAACCTAAAGATAAAATAAATAAAGAACAACAAACAGTAAAAAGAAGCTGTAAAATGGGTTGTGGATGTTCCTGTAAAGCAGTGTACAAGTTCAGATGCATACATCTTCCCACAATAAATATTAAAATCCAGCTTAGAAATATTACAATAGTTTTGTTCCTATACCTAACAGCCTACCTGGTTTGTACCACGAAGTCCTCTAGAAGGATCCACACCACCCATCGAATGTGTTTGTATGCATTTTACTTGAAATGGCTACTCGGCCCATGTTTAACTATTTTTCCACATTGTGACAAGCAATTATGCTGTTGAAAGTTATAACTGCATAATTTTTTGCAAGGTAAGACCATCCGATTTCTGCTGCAATTCTACTCTTCTTAAATAATTTAAGAAGGGTAGGAAGTAAATGGGATTTCATGAAAAAAGAGGAGGGGTGTCAAATCGAGCGGAGGAGGAGGTGTCAAATCAAAAGTTGAAGATAATTTTTCCGAATGATTCGCATGCAGATTTGATCTACATAAATATGAGGGGGGAGTTGTTTCTATACCACTTGATAGTGGTATTGTTCAGCTGTTTCTTTCGCACATCGTTTTGGGTTTATATCATTTAAGATATACACATGTACATTCCTCAATCATCTTTTGAAATGCATGTACCTAAAAGATACTAATATTCTTGCATGGAGGGTTTTAGCATACAAAAGAACTGTAAATTAAAAAAACAAACTATTTAAAAACTAAAACAATGTAAAATTACATACTAATGAATATCAACATAGCACGATTGTGTCCCTCATTTCTCTGTCATACAATCCTTACTCCTAAATCATTTTTTCTCAAAATGAAATTCCAGAAAGAAAAAAATAAATATTCTCTTTAGTAATTGAACACTTCTATGTCCTGAAATTTGGCTATATTGAGAATGCATGAATTGACTCACCTTTCTCGAAGAGAATTGGTTGATGATCATGTTTGCTTGTTGGTCATGTCTTTCCCGGTGAAACACTTATTTCCGCCTCGTTAAACCCATGCTCAACTTCATAGCGGCCTTCGGCGTCCTTCACCAGGACCTTCGGCTTCCTTCACCGCGGCCTCGGCTTCCATTACCGTGGCCCTCTGCTTCCTTTAACGCGGCCTTCGGCTTAAATCACCGCAGCCTTCTGCTTCCTTCATCGTAGTCTTTGGCTTCCTTCACCGGGGGCCTTCTGCTTCCTTCACCGCAGCCTTTGGCTTCCTTCACCATTACCTTCGGCTTCTTTCACTGCGACCTTTCAGAGCGTAGGTTTCATAACTACACCGTTAAACTACAATACACACAAATTGAAAAGACATAACACCTCAAGAGATAAAGGTGAACCACAGAAAAAGCAGAGCCGAGCACTAAAAATGCAAGGCATTAACGATTATTCAAATAAACAAAAACGGGAATGATTACACTTTAATGTTGAAACGGAGGATTTCCCACGTCATCATCTTTGAGGCTGTTGGCCACCAAACAGTAATAAAAGCTATAACGATAACATTATTTAAATTTATGTTAATTTAAAGTTGTCACATTATTATTGGAGGAAACGAAAGCATTAAATAAGAAATATATAAACTCATTTCTATCCATGTTTTTCAATGAAAAGCGAAAACTATCAAAAGTGACTAAGAAATGTTCAGCCACCAGATCAATAATTTTAAGAAATGCGAATTTTTTAATTAATATTAAAATATATGATTACATTTTAATTATTTTTTTAAATATAAAAATTACAAATTTTAAAAATTTATTAATATAAAAATTAATTTAAAATAAAATGCCACTCTTTCTAACCATGATCATTATTATAAAGTAGCATATCAAAATAGTTATTATTATTTGTATGATTGGTTAATAATATGTTCAAATAATATAAGTAAAATATAAAGAAAAATAGTAACATATCAAAATAGTTATTATTATACTTGCCAAAGCAGGTTATATAGCAATCCGTTTGTATTTATTAGTCTATTACTTTGCAAATTTTGTTGTTGACAAAAAAATTTATTATTATAGTTTTTCAATAGTTTTGAAAAATATTTATATTAAATTTAAATATATGAAAATTAAAAAATCAATTTTTATCATTTTTAAATATCAAATTTTTGATGTGTGATTGAACAAAAACCGTGATTTGACTAATTTTTCATGCTTTGAAAACTATTTATTAGAGTTAAAAAATATATTAACTAATTTTAAAATAAAGATTATTTTAGAAACCGCCACGTAGCTCAAGTCATGTACTATGCCTAAATAAAGAATATTTCCAATCATCCTCGTCCTCGTCCACTTACTGCGAACTGCGGCTTGGTTTCCCATAGGCTTAAGTGCTGCATTGATTGCCCCCATATTACTTTACACGAATGCAGCAGAAATCTACTTTCCACCGGCACTCTTACTTGGTCACCGAGGGATCAAATTTGAAGGGCATGGTCACATTTCACTTTGAAGGGCTATTAGAAATTGAACCCTTCAATACTACCATGTAAAAATAGATCCTTCTTTTCATTTGAAAATGTAATAGTACAATCAAATTTTCATTATCGTTTGCAAACTAGCTCTCAAAAAAGACACGTCTTTAAACAATTCCACATTTGTCCTTGACATTTGCAAACTAGACATATTTAGAAATATTTGATGAATTAAAGTTCCATTTTCCCCTCCCTTTTCCCCTGAACAAATTGGTGATATGGCCAGTTGCATAGATACTTTGCTTCCTTCACTTGGAAATGATAGGACTCTAACAAGTCTCCTTGGTAATGGCATCATCTTACTTTGAGTAAGAGGAACTACATTGAATTAAACAAATACTCAACAGGGTCACCTGCTATAGTGGTTCGTTTCTCTGCAATGCTGAAAATATTATTTGCAATTAACAGTTGGGGAATTCAGTAAGAGTGTCAATATCGAAGATTCAGACCCTATACCAAGAATCATGGATATCATTCAATCATTCTTACATACAAAAAGGTGTGATCTCCCTCTCTTGGCTTGCAAAGTAGGGCTAGAAAGGAACTTCCACCATTAGCTCTTAGACCATCTTTAGAAGTGTTGTGCATTCAGTCCTACAGTAATTTATAGTGTTCTGCATGGAAATTTGTTATCAATAGGCTTGGATTATCTTGCTCTTATGGTACTTTGTGTGAAGTATAGTCCTTATTGAGATCTCCAGCAAGGACCATGCTTAGGGCATTCATAAAGAGTACAAATGTGTCCCTTTTCTTGGAAGATTTGAAAGTCAAGATTGCTCAAAATTCTTCATGAGCTATCCACAGATATTGGCTGTTGTGAATATTATATAACCCATACCTGTAGGATACACCGCTAAAACCTTTGTTTTTCCATTGACACCGTTCATTATTTCCCATATTGTGTCATTCTTAATTTATGGCAGATTTAGATAAGAAAACAATACACCAAACAATGACCACTTGCTATTTACATAATCTACTTTGCTAAGAGAAATCCATCCATAAGCATGAGTGATCTACAAGAATTTATGAATATGTCTTTAATCCGGAGTATTAGAATGTTGTCATAGAGGAGTTCCCAAACACGACCAAATCATGCAACCAAGCCAAGTGCTCCATCATAAAAGGAAACTCAAGCTTTCGCAAAACAAGGCTGCGAGGGCGCTTCACTAATGATGAAGTGGCATAGAGATGAAATGCACCATTTTCATCAATAAGGAACCACAAGAGAGGATATCAAGATCAACCATATCCCATAGCTCCTATACCAAAATTCAAATATACCATGAACATGTATATGCTAACATCACCATCACTAGGGTACCATCAACATGAAGAAAAATTCTAACATCAAGAATCCAGGCCATCAAATTTCCATCATCATGTATACCCCCTACCCCTACTCAAAGCGAGTTGTTACTTCTAACCATCGGTGTCGAGTCTAGGATTCAAGGAATTCTAGAATCTAAGGTGAACTGAAGAACTCAAAAGAGTCTGGAATCTACGTGACAAGCTCCATTGAGCAACGAGCTGCAACCTGCGAGTCTAGACTCTGCGAATAATTCCAAAATGGCATAAATTCGCATAATCCAATATGAAATTTTCCATAATCCACATTAAACATTTACCATTTCATTAATGCGGTAGCTGGCCGTAATCCGTGGTCACATGGCCATGGCAGTGTGGCACAAAGTTCACTAATCACAAACCCCCCTTAGCCATTGATTTAATTGTGTAGGCAGTGCAACGTTGGATGAGGATTGGAATTGAAGATCAAGATTCAACAGGTCATACGAGTTGATATTCCTTGTAATTAATAACCAAAAAACCTTTTACATAATCAAAACAACAATAGATATATGATTTTTTATTTATCAAAACATTATTATAATGTTTGTTCATTCATACATATATATAGAAGATAGATTGTATAAAAGATAATTTATGTATACATTAATTAATAACCAAATATCTCCTAAATAATAAAATATACAAAAGATATATTTTTTTTATTTATCAAATCATTATTATAATTTCCTCCCATTATAATTTTTTTTTATATATGTTTATCTATGTTTGGCCATTCATATATATATATGTTTATCCATGTTTGATCATCCATTCATATGCGTATAAAAGATAATTTATGTACACTTTAACGATAATGCTATAGAAAATAGATAATATATATGTACATTTTATATTAAAGTTTAATTATTAGTGTATTATTATACAAATCTTAATAATATATTAAAAAAGTTAAATATGTAGATAATTGATATAGTATGAATGTTGAGATTAATAATAAGTGTTAATATTTTCACCTCGTTAACAAATTATTATAAAAATACTTAAAAAATTTTAGACTATTATTTTCAATATTCCTTACCTAACATTTATAATGCAAAGAGTATCTTAAAAGTCAAGCAAGATCATAGAATAGAATGATTCTTTAATATGGATTCATAATGAAGGCTTTGTCACTAGCAATTTTTCATATTTTCACGTAATCATCGTATCCCCTCCATCTCATTACAATTCAGGTCGGCCTTGTTGGACATCATGGCACGAACTCTTTTTTACTTCACTTACCCTTACAATAGCGGGACATTAATGATGATAATATAATTATTACCTTATCAAAATAGTTGTAATTTAGCTCTTATCGGGAAATCTGAAATATGTTAATTAGCTTGGCATCAATTGCCTTAGAAAAGGTTGCTTCCGATCACATGAATCAATAATAATTCAGTGTACCCAGAGTTAGGCCCTTTCTTATTGATATATAAGTTTTTAACTCGAATGAATCTCCAATCATGACCCCGGGATGCATAATATAAAATTTCTTGACATTTTTGACCCCTCTAGGATGCATAATATACAACTTCTTGATATTTTGTATTTCTATGAGGGTTGTTAGTTAAAAATGTTAAAACCTTTGGTAAAAGTGTAAAAGTTTTTTATATGAAACTTAAATCAGATGATGATGATAATTATTAATGTCTATTGGAACCAACTTTGATCTATGATACCTTAAACATAGTAAGCAATTGCATGGTTTCCTTAAGGTTTTCTTTAGAAAATTATTTATATTTTTACTAAGAACCTTTAATAGAAGAATTCAAAGATAACCATACCTGTGATTAGTTAAAAGGTTAGGAAGGTTTAGTATTGTAGCAAATATTTAAAATTGTGACCTAATGTGGGTGTAAGCACGGCATTCTATGAGAACAAGGGAAAACAACCTTATCACAATAGATCTCAATTAATTTATCTCTTATAATATATTCCAAAGGCTAGTTCTAGGCGTAGTGTCAAATGTTTTTCTAAAGTGAACAAAGAAACACAAAAAAATGGTTTTTTATTGTGAAACTCCTCATTAGGAGAAAAAAAAGGTCCATAGTTGAATGAGAGCTCCTAAATATTTCCTAACTCTACCTCTTTTTGCATGAATTTCTAGCCATATGTTGATATTTTTATTTTCTAGAATAATTCCATATAACTTAGCTAAAAGGACTCGATCAAATGGTCTTATAATTATTTTGATTGATCTTATCTCCAATTTTAAAAATAAGAACAATGAACCTTTATGTCCACGATTAGGTAAACCTTGATTGAGGGCAGGCGCATGAAGATTGTCCCCATTTTCGTCGCAATGGGGGCGCACTAGCGGAAAATAAAAATGGCGTGTACGCACCTAAGGAAGCGTGCATGCATCGCTAGGTTCGGTACCGAACTGAGGTGCATGCGCGTGGCTGGCACGTGCGCGCAACAGTGGCATGCACGTGCCTCTATTAAAAAAAAAAAACAGAGCACAATTTTCCATTGTTCCATTTGGTTGAGCGTGTCTTCCTCCTCCGTGTGCGTGTCGATTCAACTACCAAAGGAGGCCAAATCAACTCCAAAACCACCCAACAACACCCACAAACTCATCAACACTTCGATTAATAGGTAAATATGACATTTTTTTTTCATTTTATTCATTATTTGTGTCAATCTTTTGATTTTTTTTGTTTATTTAATTGTAAATAATTCCCAAATTTTGAAAACAATGAATCAATTTTCTATTGTAGATTGTAAACTGAGACAATGAGTGAACAAGATGTTAACCCCGAGTTCGGTGAAACATAAGAAAATACAAACCTTGGACCCAATGCCGAAGAAAACCGTGAACACAATCCAAATGCCGAACAAAACCAAAACCCCCAACCCAATTTTGAACAAGATGACCTTAACCATTATGTAAATGAAATGCGAGTGCACACTCCCAAACTTAGAAACTCAGGGGAACCATCTCAATTGTCTCTTTCCACGTCAATTGAGAACTCAATTGAATCCCTCATCCATGCACACCAGCAATTGACCTACATGACTCAATTTAGAGCTAGGATGCGGGAGTACTACTCCACGGGCATCTCCAAGGAAGCAATAAAAGATTTGAACATTACAAAATCCCAATTATATAGTATGTTCACCGAACCGAAAACAAACCAACCACCGAACATTACAAAGCCACATGTCTGCATGGATTGGTGTCATTACCAATCGTCGAGGGACAATTGGATGCGGAGGTGGTTCATGGTGTATGATAAACCTCCCTGCAATAATAGGGAGGTTCCACAGTACTTCCTTCTCCAATTGTGGGATGAGTTTTGCCTCAGTTTACATGTCAACTATTTTGACATAACCGAGTTCCAGGGTGTTGGGCGTGGCTCTGCCAAAGATCGAACTGGTGCAAGGAGTAACCCATTGAGAGGGCCACCAGCTCCAAGGCGCGACCCCAACCCCTCTCCCCAGCCACCTCAGTTGCCCCACAAGCTTGATCATATCGAGCTGGCAATGAGGAATGTTGCTCATGGACTCCTCAGACACACCTCCTTTGTAGTAGCGACTACAGTGGAAAGGTCGGGTGACCTTGATAGAGATCCAAGTGTAGGGCCTTCATGACAGGGCCAGGATAGACCCATCACCGATGGTAGCCATGCTGGGCATTCTGGTTCGACGAGGAAAATGCCACATCTTTGTCCCCATTGCGGGCACACTTGCCCTGGCTCGATCGAGGGCTGTTATATGGATCAGGTTAGCAATTTTTTTAATGTGTTTTCAATCATCACTTGATAAATTGTAAAGTATTTTTAAAGTATTTTTGTTTGACTTAAACTATTATTTCAATGTACAGTTATTCAGAGATGATACACGCAGATGGGAGAACGTAAAATATCCCAACCTGGATGCAGCAATGGCAGCTGCAACTGAAATTGCGGCACCCCACGTGGAGGTATTTGCAGTACCTGACACAATTTTGTTATTACTTATGTCAGTTATATTACTCAAGTATTTATCTTTATGGCATACACGTTGATAGTTCGTACAATTTTTTTGAATATCTTGATTTCCTAGATAATGACTTGTTTAACATGTCCATAACATGCATGCATTTTGTTGTCCACAGGTGTTTTGTGACTACGGTGATCAACCATCCCCACCAGGGATTGGCACATCACCATATACACAGGTACAATGTGTAGTTATAAACATACTTTTAATTTGATTTGTTACAACTTACTATGGTTTAATTTATTGTTTGTTTACTAAATTGTGATATTACAAATGTATATGTAGGTGCCACCAGCATCTGCATCTCCCCATTTTAGTCCTATGTATCCACCCTCTCCCATGATTACCCTCCCTCGCTTCCATCTAGACCCCTCCCTATGTCCACCCCTTCCCTTCCATTCAGTCCCCCCTCTCCGGCCATAATCCCCCCTCCATCCATCCTCCCCCACTCTCCCCCCCCCCCCCACATCCATACATCCTCTCCAATTTATCCATGCCCCCATGTCTATCCATCCTCCCCCATTCGTCCACGCCCCCCCTTCCTTCCACCTTCCCCTCTTTGTCCACAACATCCCATTTGTCCATCCTCCTCCCTCCATGCAGGACTTCCCTCCCATGCACCATCCCTCAACATCCCCCATAGGCCTTTTTGTTCGATACCCTCTATCCTACAACTGGCAGGGGTTCATCATCCACATGGTCCTCCTCCACCCCATACCACCGTGTCTTCTCCCACCATATCATCCCCATTTCCCGCCACTATTGTGGCATCTACTCTTCCAATATCCTCATTAGTATCTCCAGTGGTTGCACCTGTAGTGGCTTCCACTACATCTATGCCCCCCCCCATCACTACATCGGAGCTGGTTAGGTGGCCATCTGCTCCACCTGCTAGCCCAGAAGCCTAGCCATGTCCATCGTCGGAGGTGTTCATGCTGAGAACCAAGCTAATTTATGAAAATATTTTGATGCATTAACAAAAATTAATTTAAGCAATTATGACTTTTCAATTAAATGATTGTTGTAAATGTTGTAGGATGAAATCGCTGAGAGGCTCCGCAGATCCAGGACACCTGTCCAACGTTTCCCACTCATGTCAAAGGTGATTTATTTAAGATTCGAATTCTACATTTGTTTTATAAATGTGGTAAATGTTGCAAATGCTTGAAAATGACGGTATGTTATATCATTTGTTCCAAAGCCCGAAGAGATGGTCTAGTCCTAGACGGAGCAAGACCTGAGGCACCGATAGCTTGAAGAGTAGGAAGATCGACTTTGGATCTGCGCCTGGGAGTTACGGCGGTGATCACAATGCTTGACACACCATGTGTTATGTACATTAGCCATGATGTGGCACTTTTGTGCACAAGTTTTGATGTACTTTGTATCTATGGCATGAGTTGCCATGTATTTTGTATCTACGGCATGAGTTGTCGCAGTTTGTGTATGGCACGAGTTGCCATTGTATGTACATTGGGAACCATGTTCCACTATTCACCATAAATTGTATATGTTTGGATGAGTTTTGTATCCTTGATGTACATGGATTTTCAGTTATGTGATTTATATATCTCGTTGTCTAATGTGGTTGTCTCATGTTGTGTGTATCATGATGTGATGTTGTGTAAATTTGGGTTTTACTTAGATCTTAGAAGAGAAGTTGGATATCATAGTTCAGCTTGGTTTATCTTTCCACGTGTAAAAGACTCTAATGGTATCTATGTTAAGAAAACATTGTAAACATAGGATAACTCAAACAAAATCATGTGTGAGAATTAATCTAAAAACAAACGGAATAAATGGATGGACAAATCACACCTCATGGCACATAAGATATATATTGGGAACTTGAGTACTAGGAAAAGAATACTTAAAAATAGAAAACGTCCATTTTCATCAAAAGGTTAAAATGAGATCCAACATGATTTTTAATAGCTCTACATAATGAAATGTCGTCACTAGTATTTATTTTCACCATTTTGTCCACTTAAGATCATGCAACAAATTAATAACCAAGTTATGCAATCATTTCTTAATCAATTGTCACCATAAAAATAGGAAAACCTTGAGCACGATGTATAGCTAGCTCATTAATTTTCATGCATGGATATAGCCACCTTTGATTTGATGATCATCACATCCACTGCCATTTACAATTAGGACTTCCTTAATTTATCATTATGTGATAGCGATCTAATTTTATGTAGACACGTTGACTTAAACACATGTATAGTTGACATTACAATAAATGACTACTATGAGGTGTATTTTTTAGGCTATATCCACCTCAACACACCAACTTGTTACCCTAATACCCCAAATGTTGTCGAATTTTGTCTGGAAAGGATAGAGGGGTATTACTACATGTTGGAGTAAGCTTTACTAATGTTATGATAATCTTAGGTTTTCCATCCATTGAGAAGGTTTCCATAGGTGTGCATATCCACCATATAAAAATATTCATGGTACAACCAATTTCAAACCATTAAGTTTCTAAATTAGGTATCTCGTGCTAGGTACAACGATTTTCTAGTTGTATGCACGCTTTCTATATAGATGAGAAACTATGCATATATGTGTATAGTGATTTGGATTCAAATGTATGCACATGAATATATATGTACAATGAAAATGATTTAATCTTTACAGGTATTGTAATTTAGGGATAGATCTTAGGCAACATACATAATAGGGTTTCATTGTGATTAGAATACAAACTAGGGTTTATGCTACCAAACTAGGGTTTTTAGGCTAGGCTCTCGTGTTTCTAGGCTAGGATCCAAGCTCTAGGATCACCATCTTAATGTTTAATTCCACTATCATGACATCATTCTCACCAATAGCATCCCACTACTACAATCACCATCAAGCCTCTCAATCCCACATTGAACATTTCCCATACTTCCAAGTTAAAATTGATACGTCTTGTTGCTAAAAGCTTTTCACTTATCTATTCACATAGACAAATCCACTCCTGTGAAATATTTGTTGTAGCTTGGTATGTGCAAGTTCACATGCAATAATACTTGAGAGATCATTTTACCCCATGATCCATGGAAGATTCATTGGAGTCATATGAACCCTCATTTTCATCACCCCAACCATGGTCAAGACACCAAGATCCATCCTTAGTAGACAAAACCTCATGTTGGAACCCATACCACACTCAAAGATAAAAAAAAGTCTTTGAAAGGGCATGTTTTGGGGTTGAGGGAATCTTGATTTTTTTATAATCACACATGATAGGTTCTTAGAGTCAAATACATTTAATATAAATAAATTCCCCAACGCCTTCATCATATTCATCATCATATTCATCACCATCGCCATCATCATCAATGCCTTCATCATCATCACCATCTTCATCATCATCACCATCACCATGACCATCAACTTCACCACCATTGCCATCATCATCAACGTCACCGTCTTCATCATCATCGCCATCTTCATCATCATCACCATATCCATCTTTTGGAAGCGAGACGGAACCATCACCATCTTCATCATCACCATCACCATCAACTTCACCACCATCACCATCATCATCAATGTCACCATCTTCATCATCATCACAATCTTCATCACCATCACCATCTCCATCTTTTGGATGCGAGACAGAACCATCAACATCACCATCACCATCAACTTCACCACCATCACCATCATCATCAACGTCACCATCTTCATCATCATCACCATCTTCATCACCATCACCATCTCCATATTTTGCATGCGAGACGGAACCATCAACATCTCCATCATCACCATCACCATCACCATCAACCTCACCACCATCAGCATCATCATCACCATCTTCATCATCACTGTCATCTATAGGTCCCTCATCACTGTGTCCATCATCATCACCATCTTCATCATTGTCATCATCTTCATCACCAATGCCATAATCATCAACACCTTCATCATCATCACCATCTTCATCATCATCACCACAAGTGCCCGTTAGATGATTTTCCAAAGTTGACCCCGGTGTGCAAAAATTGCCCATGCCCTCACTGCGCAAAACCCTAGTTTCCAAGATGGACGTACAATATGACACCGGGGCCACCAGACCGGAGGGGAGGGGCACCCCTAGCACTATCTTGGCGTCCTGAATCCAACGGAGTCGACAGTTTGTCGATCCGAGCCAAGGTCTTCATTCTATGGATCGTTTCGTCTCGCATGCAAAAGGCCTTCAGGGACACCTGCTGGATACCTACCGAGGGCATAGAACTCCAACCGTGCAACAAAACCAGGTTTCGAGGGGTCATGCAAGTCTATCTAGGTGGGTTCGGGCTAGGAGCACTAGCCACAAGTGCCTGATGGATGATTTTCAAAAGTTGACCACCATGTGCAAAAAGTGCACACTTCCTCACTCAGCAAAACCCTAGTTTCCAAGATGGACATACAAAATGACACCGGGGCCACGGGACCGGAGGGGAGGGGCACCCCTAGCACTATCTCGGCATCCTAAATCCAACGGAGGTGACAGTTCATCGATCCGAGCCATGGTCTTCATTCTCTGTCTCGCATCCAAAAGGCCTTCAGGGACACCTACTGGATAACTGTCGGGGGCATAGAACTCCAACCGTGGAACAAAACTAGGTTCTGCGGAGTCATGCAAGTGTGTCTAGGTGGGTTCCAATCGAGAACAATAGCCACAAGTGCCCAATGGATGATTTTCCAAAGTTGACCCCCGTGTGCAAAAAGTGCACACTCCCTCACTGAGCAAAACCCTAGTTTCCAAGATGGACGTACAAGATGACACCAGGGCCACCAAACCAGAGGGGAGGGGTACCCCTAGCACTATCCTAGTGTCCCGAATCCAATAGAGTAGATGGTTCATCGATCCGAGCCACAATATTCATTGTATGGCTCGTTCCGTCTCGCATCCAAAAGGCCTTCAGAGACACCTCCTGGATACCTGCCGGGGGCATATAACTCCAACCATGCAACAAAACTAAGTTTTGGGGAGTCATGCAAGTGTGTCTAGGTTGGTTCTGGTTGGGAACGCTAGCCACAAGTGCCCGGTGGATGATTTTCCAAAGTTGACCCCCGTGTGAAAAAATTGCACACTCCCTCACGGAGCAAAACTCTAGTTTCCAAGATGGACGTACAAGATGACACTGGGGCCATCGGACTCGAGGGGAGGGGAACCACTAGCACTATCCTATCGTCCTGAATCCAATGGACTCGATGGTTCATCAATCCAAGCCACGGTCTTCATTCTATGGCTCGTTCCGTCTCGCATCCAAAAGGCCTTCAAGGACCCCTGCTGGATACCTGCCGGGGGCATAGAACTCCAACTGCGCAACAAAATCGGGTTCCAGGGAGTCATGCAAGTGTGTCTATGTAGGTTCTAGCCAGGAACGCTAGCCACAAGTGCCCGGTGGATGATTTTCCAAAGTTTACCTCTGTGTGCAAAAAGTGCACACTCCCTCATTGAGAAAAACCCTAGTTTCCAAGATGGACATACAAGATGACATCGGGGTCATCGGATCGCAGGGGAGGGGTACCCCTAGCACTATCCCGGCGTCCCGAAGGCCCAGCGTTCCTTGAAGGATCGGAAGCGGTGCCAATGGGCCATCTTCGGAGCCAGGGTTTTGCTTAGTGGTGGCCATTCCAAAGTCGCTAAAGCGGTGCATTTCTATTCCAGAGGCCCACAGGCATGCGTGGACACCACGGATAGGTTCACAATGGCCACATGGACCTATGGGAGCCGATGGAATCCTTGTTCGCTTGGTAGTTTGGGTTCCGTGGCCTCGGGGAATATCCCCAAACTGTCCCTGAATGGCCCCGGGGTGCTTGACTAGAATTCCCGTAGCGCCCGAACCGTGGCTCCATTCATGAATCTGTCAATTCTGGTGGGTCCGGGGCACCGGGTTTCAGCTAAGGGATCCCCCACAGTGTGCCTTGAAGTCCCATAAGCGGTGCCAATGGGGCCATCTTCGGAGCTAGGGTTTTGTTTTGTGGTGGCCATTCCAAAGTCACTAAAGGGGTTGCATTTCTCGTTCGAAGGCCCTCGGGTGTGCGTGGACACCATGGACAGCTTGATAATGGCCACGTGGACCTATGGGACCTAACAGAATCCTTGTCCACTCAACGGTTTGGGTTCCGTTGCCCCGGGGAAAATCCCCAAAGTGTCCTTGAATGGCCCCGGGGTGCCTGACTAGAATACACATAGCGCCCGAACCATGGCTCGGTTCGTGAATCTATCAATTCTGGTGGGTCCGAGACACCGGGTTTCAGCTAAGGGCCCCCCCAATAGCATGTCTTGAAGGCCGGGAAGCGGTGCCAATCGGCCATCTCTGGAGCTAGGGTTTTTCTCAGTGGTGGCCATTCCAAATTCGCTAAAGCAGTGCATTTCTCGTCCGAAGGCCCCCGAGTGTGCGTGGCCACCGTTGATAGGTCCATAATGGCCACATGGACTTGGGGGAGCCGATAGAATCCTTGTCCGTTCAGTGGTTTGGGTTCCGTGGCACTGGGCCAAATCCCCAAAGTGTCCTTGAATGGCCCCGGGGTGTCCAACTAGAATGCCTGTAGCGCTCAAACCGTGGCTTGGTTCGTGAATCCGTCGATTTTGGTGGGTCCGGGACACCGGGTTTCAGCTAGGGTCCCCCCCACAGCGTGCCTTGAAGGCTCAGAAGCGGTGCTAATGGGCCATCTCTGGAGCTAGGGTTTTGCTCAGTGGTGGCCATTCCAAATTTGCTAAAGGGGTGCATTTCTCGTCTAGAAGTCCCCGGGCGTGCTTGGCCACCGTGGACAAGTCTACAATGGCCACGTGGATCTGTGGGAGCTGACGGAATCCTTGTCCGCTCGACGGATTGGGTTCCATGGTCCCTGAGAAAAACCCTAGCTCCGAAGATGGCCCAATAGCACCGCTTCCGGGCCTTCAAGGCACGCTGTGGCGGGTCCCCTAGCTGAAACCGGGTATCTCGGACCCACCAGAATTGATGGATTCATGAACTGAGCCACGGTTCGGGTGCTACGGGCATTCTAGTCGGTCACCGCAAGGCCATTCTAGTGGTGATAACAAGTTTACTATCTGTTGAGTCTGATACTACATCCAAAAGCCGCTCAGCAAACTTTGAGATAAAAAGCTTTGTAATTTTAGGATACTGATTCAACCACTCATACAGTTTCTCACCTTCCAGAGGATCTAAATTTATAATTGCCTTCTGGGTAGATTCAGGAATTCTCGAGGATCTAAATTTATAGTTGCCTTCTGGGTAGATTCAGGCATGGAATAATATTTGGCGGCACTTCCAAGCTCCCCAAACCATTTCGTTAGTAAAAATATGTGCGACTCCTTTGACGAAAGATAAATTCTAGTGTGGGTGACAACATTTGATACACTAGCCAAATCTATGGTGTTGGAAGAACTTACATATTTCAACAAAGGAGCGTTTTGCAGGTGACTTGAAAATCCCTTCCAATTTTCAGCAATAAAACAAAGAAGTTCAAAGTACATATTTTCAAGCAAGCTTGTCAACCAATCAGACAACCGAATATAGGGAGATAACCTCTCCCAAAGAGTTCAAGTTATTATAAAACTCTTGTTTATCAAGATAAGGATGGACTATGTGTACATTACGAGAATATAGATGAATGAAGTCGCGTTGATGAACTTGTCCTCTTTCTTTCTCTAGGATGTGTTTAAAAGCAAGGAGTATTGTTCGAGATTATATTGGTTTACATAAACGTTTATTCCCAAAGATGACATCACATAAAACCACTTCCTTAGCTTTCAATTGGGTTTGAATGGCATCTATAACTTGTGTTCGCTATGGATAACGAGCAATATGAAAGGGAAGGTACCTATAGACAAAAGTTTTTGATGATAGAGGTGAATTACCACTTATTAGAGCATGAAATGCTGAACAAAAGGCGAATGGAACACAACGAAGGATTCCCTGGTTCCAGCAGGTATCTAGCAGGTGTCCCTGAAGGCCTTTTGGATGTGAGACGGAGCGAGGCATAGAATGAAGACCATGGCTCGGATCGACAAACTGTCGATTTCATTGGATTCAGGATGCCGGGATAGTGCTAGGGGTTCCCCTCCCCCCCGGTCCGATGGCCCTGGTGTCATCTTATATGTCCATCTTGGAAACTAGGGTTTTGCCAAGTGAGGGAGTGTGCAATTTTTGCACACGGGGGTCAACTTTGGAAAATCATCCATCGAGCACTTGCGGCTAGCGTTCCTAGCCGGAACCCACCTAGACACACTTGCATGACTCCCCGTAACCCATTTTTCTTGCACAGTTGGAGTTCTATGCCCTCGGCAGGTAACCAGCAGGTGTCCTTGAAGGCCTTTTGGATGCGAGATGGAACGAGCCATAGAATGAAGACCGTGGCTTGGATCGACGAACCATCAAATCCAATGGATTCAGGATGACAGGATAGTGCTATAGGTGCCCCTCCCCTCGAGTTCAGTGGCCCCGGTGTAATCTTGTATGTCCATCTTGGAAACTAGGGTTTTGCTTTGTGAGGGAGTGTGCACTTTTTGCACAGGGGGTTCAACTTTGGAAAATCATTCACTGGGAACTTGTGGCTAGTATTCCTGGCTAGAACCCACCTAAACACACTTGCATGACTCCCAGGAACCCATTTTTGTTGCACGGTTGGAGTTCTATGCCCCCGACAGGTATCGAGCAGGTGTCCCTGAAGGCCTTTTCGATGCAAGACAGAGCGAGCCATAGATTGAAGACCGTGGCTCGGATCGATGAACCATTGAATCCATTCGATTCGGGATGCCAGGATAGTGTTGGGGATTCCCCTCCCCTCTAATCTAGTGGCCCCAACGTCATCTTGTACATCCATCTTGGAAAATAGGGTTTTGCTCAGTGAGGGAGTGTGCACTTTTTGCACATGGGGGTCAACTTTGTAAAATCATCCACCGGGCACTTGTGGCTAGCATTCTTGGCCTGAACCCACCTAGACACACTTGCATGACTCCCCGGAACCTGGTTTTGTTGCACGGTTGGAGTTCTATGCCCCCGGCAGGTATCCAACAGGTGTCCCTAAAGGCCTTTTGGATGTGAGACGGAGTGAGGCATAGAATGAGGACTGTGGCTCGGATCGATGAACTGTCAACTCCATTGGATTCGAGATGCCAGGATAGTTCTAGGGGTTCCCCTCCCCTCCGATCTGGTGGACCCGGTGTCATCTTGTACGTCCATCTTTGAAACTAGGGTTTTGCTCACTTAGGGAGTGTGCAATTTTTGCACACCGGGGTCAACTTTGGAAAATCATCCACCGGGAACTTGTGGCTAGTGTTCCCAGCTAGAACCCACCTAGGCACACTTGCATGACTCCCCGAAACCTAGTTTTGTTGCACAATTGTATTTCTATGCCCTCGGCAAGTATCCAGCAGGTGTCCGTGAAGGCCTTTTGGATGCGAGATGGAGAGAGGCATAGAATGAAGGCCGTGGTTTAGATCGATGAACTGTCAACTCTATTGGATTTGGGATGCCGGGATAGTGCTAGGGGTACCCCTCCCCTCCATTCTAGTAGCCTCGGTGTCATCTTGTATGTCCATCTTGGAAACTAGGGTTTTGTTTAGTGAGGGAGTGTGCAATGTTTGCACACCGGGGTCAAGTTTGGAAAATCATCCACCGGGCACTTGTGGTGACGATGATGAAGATGATGATGATGATGAAGGCATTGATGATGATGGCGATGGTGATGGTGATGAAGATCATGGTGATGATGAAGATGGTGATGATGATCGACACGGTGATGAGGGACCTACAGATGACAGTGATGATGATCGACACGGTGATGAGGGACCTACAGATGATAGTGATGATGATCGACACGGTGATGAGGGACCTACAGATGACAGTGATGATGAAGATGGTGATGATGATGACGAAGATGGTGATGAAGATGGAGATGCTGATGATGAAGATGGTGATGATGATGGAGATGGTTATGAGGGACCTCCAAAAAATCAAGCGTAACATGGGTGAGGTAGGTCTAAATCCTCCCTTAAGGACATTTCCAACCATTAGGTGACAATGATAAACATGTTAGTTCTACTAAATCATAGCTCCCAAATGATTCTCATATTCATCCAAGTACTAGACCAATATTGAAACAATTACTAAAGCTCCAAATGGAAAGAGTAGTAGAGAAAATGGGGGCAATATCTAGATTTGGGTGTTGCGAGCATCTTGGTAAGACCTAGGGTTCGAGGATCGAAATTCCAAGATAGACATGTAGACTTGGATTCTATAAGTTGAGTTCTCTAGTGGTGTACTTGTGTGATGTGACAAACCCTTCTAATAGTGATCCTATCCCACTTGGAGTCCAAATACCCCCTATTGAGGGTACGTGTTGTGGGTCACGGATTCTAGGGCTAGATTAGGTTAATAGGGCTACATTAGGTTTCTAGGATACTAGATTAGTTTCTGAGGGTTAGAATATTGTTTCTAGGGTTAGTTTAGCTTTCTAGGATTTCTAGGGCTAGATTATGTTTCTAGGATTCTAGATTCAGTTCTGAGGGTTAGATTAGTGTTTCTAGGGTTAGTTTAGCTTTCTAGCATTTATAGGGCTAGATTGTGTTTGTAGGGTTATATTAGTGCTTCTAGGGTTGATCATGCATGAATAAACAATCACATGGCTATAAATCATAACTTAATCATAACTCAGGCATCAAATAAACGATATAAGATAACGATATCAAATAAACTATCTAACATGAATAACATTAATCATGCATGAATAAACAATCACAAGGATATACTATGTATCTCAGTCAATTAGGCCTTCCGGATCCTCTCGGTTTTTTATTGTCTCGAACAACCTCTCATGCTCCACATGAGGTAGTAAGTAGAGTACCTTATTTGATGACTTCGTTTGCATTGTCTGTAGTTGGATGTTTGTACCCACGATCAAGTGCGTAAAGTGATACACCTGTGACCCTAGTCTATAATCTGTGTATGTGTAGCCATTGCTCTTTGGTCCCTTTCCATCCACTATAAGATATTCCCCCTGAACAACCATCGATCCAGTTGGAAAGGTAATGCCTTCACTATCCATTAATGATGCGAGGTGGGTTCGCTTCCCCTGGTTGCATCGTGCCAACAAATAATTCGTCCCAATTGCACTGTCTGTCGGGGCAACAACTGCGTAGATGTGTCCTACAAAAATGAATTTTAAGGTCATATTCCAACAAGTAGTGGTTTGATAACTTGGATAATTACAAAAAAAAGGAGGGAACCGGGATATGCATGCAGAAATGTTTACCTGGCTATACAAGATCAGATATATGATCATATTCATTCGAAATAGAGGACTAGCCTTCCTCTAACTGGATTGTTTCAGCAACTGCATGTGGGTCCATTGCAAGTGATACATGATCCCATTCATCAAGCCAATCCATTGATTCGCACTCATCCCACTCACAACTACTACAAGACCCACAAAAGCAAGCATGTTTTCGCATCCATATTTCAAATAAGGGGTTGTTTGAGCTTCGAACCGAATGAAATCCACGAGTGCCTTGCACAATACTATAACTATAAGAACGCGATCGATCTATATCAACTACATTCCAGAAATTTCTAACAATGTGTCCTCTACCTATTGGTATGTGTTGCTCTGTGGTTCGATCTGACATTTTTTCTTTGCACCATCAAACTATGGATTCGGCATTCCTAATATGAGGGCCTCCCATGCACCTCATCTCCTCCCTTCGTAGGGCAGTTTTGAGACATGCTCCAGCCATGTCGTTCTCTCCCTTTCCATGCCCGGTCTCAAAATAGTTCCATACATGCAGCACATCATAAGTGTTGTGCAAAATACTCAACCACTAGAAAACACGTGCATTTTTGAACTGGCCTGCATAACCATCTGACCATATCCAATGTTGATCCATCTGTATACCTCTCTCCTTCAGCTAATCATAGAAAATTTTGAAGCAATGCTGCACATAATGCAGGTCATGGCACCTATCGTCACTGATGTAGAAGTTGGTCTCTTTCAATATTATCTCGATGTCGTTGCTACTCTCTGGCACGTGCCTATACGTGATATGGACCATTATGCTAACTTGGTCTAAATGGTAGTATTGACTTTGAATCTCATTTTGTGGCTATAGGGTGTAGTTTTCTGCAAAGTCCACAACCAAAGATATTGTGCCCTTGGGAAAGGTGTCTCTGCACTGTCTGTACTATTCATCCTTCCATCATGCTACATTGACGTGCTGTACATAATGCTCTATCTTTTGGTAGAATTCCTTCATGAATTTGCAAATTTGTACCTGGTGCCACAAAACCAAGGGCATTAATACAATGTGACATTTTCAATCTGAATATATATGTACAAATGCAACGTGTACAGTATGAAAGCATGCAAATTAGATTACCTGTGACTTCACGAATGCAATTTTTTTGCTTTCCTTTGAACTATCTACTTGATATGTTATGTACTGGAAGTTCTGCATTTCCACTGACATCCTCCCAAATTCGTACTCCACGGTTGCATGGATGTAACGGCTCAATAATGCAAATCCACTGCAACTGGAACATGTCCCATATAAACATGATCTTTTATAATATTTTTTTCCTTCAGGCCTTCGACAGATTATGCTATGTATAAATTCTCTGGATGCATTCGGTGGTTGTAACGAAGGGCAATCCTGCATAATGTTAGTATGCAAACCATAAAATATATGTCTATATGTATCATAATAGTACTCAAATTCTACATGGCATCTACAACAACATGTATTGCGATCAATGCAAATTCTAACATACCAGGGTTTGCATTTTTCAAAGGACCTTTGGCCCAAGTTCAATTGTGTGTGCTCATTTTTGAACCTCTCATAGAGTTATGTTTGTGTCGTGTCAAGGAAGTGCTTGACATGGGGTTCACCCACCCTAACACCTTTTCTCAACTTTAAAACATCTCTTTGACTCGATGACGATCTAGTGTTATCATGCCAAAACTTTTGCACTAGTTCTTTAACAACATCAATGAGCGTCATGTCTGAATGAGGTAACCTACCAACAAAGGCCCAACAATCTTTTTGGCTTGGGGTCTTAAGTTTTTCTCTAATGGAAGAATAATTTTGAAGAGTCTTTCTATCTACTTTAAATATTTTACATGTGTCTGATAGTAGGCGATGTTGCCTTGTGGATTTGTCTACAATTGATTCCAGCGGTACACGACAAGCTGCATTAAAATATTTTGTATGAGAAGTTTCTCGAATCAAATTTAATACAGATTGTAGATTTCTAACAACATGACTGTTGGCCTCTGAACTTATCACTACCTTTATGCCCAAAATTCTCTTAACATGAGCTAGACAATGTGATTTTAACAAAGCAAGAAACAATTGACATTTTGCTACATCGATTTTGGATTCAAAAAAATCTTCGATTATCTTGTTACAATGGAAATCAATAGTCCATTTGGGCATCTTAATTTCAAGTCCTAAAAATGAACTTTCATCCACATGAATACGTCTGGGAGTTCTTCGTCATTCGGTTGATAATCGAGGCAAGGGAGTCGGCAAGGAAGTACGAGTCTCGTCAATGGTTTGTTGTGGCCCTTCATTCACAAATTGGTCTTGCAATGGAGTGTGTTCACCAAGTGAGTGCTCTTCTTGGGGTGGTTGCCAGATAACCACTTGTTCAACATCCATCCCTTCATACTCGACATCAGGAAAGATTTGATTGACTTCAACCACTTCGTCATTGCTTGTTGATGGATCTAAGGCACTAACATTTTGATTTCTACTGTTTTGCATGTACAACCTAGCATTTTCACTTATCCCATGGGTCTTTTCAGGGGGTGGTTGCGTCCTTCTAGAATTTATTTTATTATTACGTCTGTTTCCCATATTCAATGTGTTTTTTGGAAAAACGAAAAATATGACCCCTGCAAGAATGAACAACAAACAATATATTAAAACTCGATGTGCATGATTATTAAAGCTTGATGTAGCAATTGATTATGTACAACAACATCTAGTGAGAATGTTTTCATATAATCTTAAAAGCTATTGGGAATGCCCTACATATAAAGTTACATCATCACCTCTAGGAACTCAATAGGATAGTATTGGATGGTGGTATGGGATGTTAGTAGGAGCAAATTCCCTACAAGGGAGAAGCTCATATCACTTCATTTTCATGGTATGGATGAGGGAAAATAGCCCCAAAAGACTAAGAGTTTTCAATTGTTTAGGTGTTTGTGTGAGTTGTTGTAGTGAAACCATGAGGAATTCAACAAATGTTTGTCTACTAAATGGAGGAATGTGATTATGAAATGTTATTGGTGGTGATGCAAGTAATTCTTTTTTATTATCTTCATGAAAGGTTGAAATCATTGCTTGGTGCATGTTGTAGTTGTTTTTTGATAAGATGTTTTTATTGTCTATGTTGAAGATTAAGAAGACTAAAATAGATATATCATACAATTCATGAGGAAAAAAAATATAGATTCCATTTAAACAAGTGAATGAAGACTAAATTACATTTAACAAGATAAAATTATCACCATACCTCAAGGATTATGATTGCTCTTTTGATGTGTCCACTATATGTAAGAAGACTTCATGTGTGTCCAAGTAGCATGAGAATTCAATCCAAGGTGCCAAATAGAGTCTAACTATTGTGTATTCACTCAATTGATCCAAATAGAGCCCAATAGGTGTGTATTCAATACAAAGAGCCAAATAGAGCCCAAATGTTGTGTATTTTATCCAAATGGTGAAGGAAGCACCAAATGGTGTATGAATTCAATCTACCATGCAAATTCTTGTCGGACTATGGGTGAAACTAGTGAAGAGAACGCGATGAATGAGGAAAAAAATGTGGGAGAAAGAACACGGGTGATTTTTTAAATTTTATGTTCAATAGGGACGCGCACGAGCCATATGCGCGTGGGGGCAAGAGGTACGTGCGTGCATTTGGTGCGTGCATGTCCTTACTGAATGTTGTAATGTTTGGTGGGTTGTTAACACCCAAAAAGTGCTCACTAGCTCATTCCCTTATTCACATGACCCATTTGTCCACTTTTCCACCATCTGAGCCTCTAAAGCCAACAAAATGTCACCAAAAGACCTTGGTACACCCCTTTTTCCCACTCAAAAAGATTATTTTTCCTAAAAAGCATAAAAAATCCTCAAAAAGGGTCCAAAATTCCCAAAATATTAAAAAGGGAATAAAAATATTAATTTTATTCAAAAAAGGAAAAAGGAGGGAAAAGTACCTAAACCATGTTTGTCAATACCATTTGGTTTCCACAAAACCACAAATGGTATTCCCCACCACCAAAACCTATAAAAAGGTGGTAGGGGCTCCTCATTTCACATCCATTCATATTCCTATCCTCATGCTGCGAAAATCTCCCTTGAGTATTTGGCCATTGTAGCAACCTTGGAGAAAGGACCCATTGGAGATTGGAGCTGCTCACCATTGGAGCCATTCAAACAACCTTCATCACTAGGAGGTATTGTTCTTGCAAGCATTTGCTTGCCCCATTGTCAATACAAAAATTATTTTTTATCTTTCTTGTTCTTGTTCTTTAATTCAAAATGCACATGCTAGTTTAGTTTAGTTTAGATTTAGTTTATTATTTTTGCTTTATATTGAAACTGCTGCTACTAGTTAGCAGGTGCCCATAGCACTAAGCCTGGTTGCAAAACCGGGCCAACAGTTTTTGGCGACTCTGCTGCTTTTGATTTCTAGATCTCACTTTTGCTTTAGATCTTGTTTTTTGATTGTATTAGTTAGTTTAATTCATAGATCCGCCACCCTAGACAGCAAATCTATTGCTGTTCTAGATCTTGGCCCATTTTTTAGCCATTAACAGCCCGAAATTCTCAATTTTCGGCTTCATTTTTCGGCATCCGCGTACGGCTTTCACGTCACGGCATTTTTCCTAAGAGTCGCGCGGCTCATTGGACTGCGCGGCCTTTTCCCGCGCAGTTCGCTGCGGCTTCGCGGCCATTAAGCACGCTGCACATCGCGGCTTCGCGGACCTTTTCCGCGCTGCACATCGCGACTGTGTGACTAAATCCCACGCTGCACATCGCAGCTTCGAGGTCAAAACCCACGCTGCCCATCGCGTCTGTGCGACAGAAACCCGCGCGGTCCATCGCGGCTTTTTTGTCAGAACCCGCGATGCTAATTTTTTCATTCGGCCGAATCGTTTAAAAAATTAATTTCTTACTGTACTTTCTGCCCACATAGCACATTTTCCAGTATTAGAAATCTTGCATATTTTACAGCCATAAAAAAATTTTACTATTTAGAATGCATGTGAAAAAGTCTTTTTAAATATTTTCAGAAATTGAAATAAGGATTTGATTGCATTTTATCTAGATTAAAAAATTTTACTGTTTACTTCTTTGATATTTTTGCCCATAGCAGAATTTTAAAAGAAATCCATTTATTTCGAAAAGAAGTCATTTTATTTGCTTTCATATTTCAAAAGATCCTTTGTTTTTTGAATAGTCCTTGAAAAGCATTTAATTTCCATTTATTGAAAAAGTCATAATATTTTCTTTTTATTTCAAAAGATCCTTTGTTTTTTTAGTACTTAGCATTTACTTTTTCAGTTCAGTTTAAAATATCACACGTGCACCCACTCAAACACTAATTTTAAACTGAGCCTTAAAACTTACCCTAATTTCAACCCACTTTTAACCCCACTTGGGGAACACTAAAAGAACTTTGTAGCTAGGTAGTATTGGGGGGATAGGTGTTCCAATAACACCCCTCAGTTATTACATCTGAGACATAGAAGTTGTCCATTAGGGAGCTAAAATCTCTTAGTATTTATTGGCACGGTCACAACCGGTTTGTGGGAAGGCCTCTCCCCTACGAGGGTTGAAGTCGCGAGGATGGTTCCGGAAGCCTGAGTGGAATACCGAAATCCATTCAGTAACTGAAGGGATACCATTTGCAGTTCTCGGGATATCCCTGTATAGGGGTATTGCGATCAACGACCAAACGACAGATTTACCTTTTCTCGACGCCTCATGAACGGAGTATCCTAGTTGCCATTCTTTAGGATTGATTACCCGGTGTCCCTCCCGGTAGGGGGATATCTATCCGTTGACTCAACACTCAATATTGTCTGACTTGAATTTCATCACCTTGCAGAGAATATAGTTTGTTGATTCACAATACTTTTAGTTAGGTGTTTGCATGATTCAACCCACCTTTGGGCTAGTTACACCTATTTTTTCTAGAAGCTGTTTGCATGTTGGTACTCTGACCATTTTTTGCATCCCTCCACTTATTGTAGCACAGCTGCTAGAATAAGTGCCTTTTTTGAGGTTGATTTTTTGGCCTGAGAGCCTTCATTTTCACTCCCCTTCTTGCACCCTTGGCTGCATTAGGGTTTCGAGTTTTTTATACATTACCATTTTTCACATACAGATTTTTACACAAAAACTTATTTTCTCACCATTGAGAATTTTAGACGCTCTCGTCGTCTACAGGTCGAACTCCCAGAGTTCAGTCTACTTGGCTCGCCACGTCACAGACACCGAGACTTATCCCTTGACTCGACACATCGTCGGTCGAACAGAAAGTCATCCGATTCTGACACGCCTCACTTCACCTCCAATTCTAAGGCAGAATCTGAAAACCCCACAGAGTTATTTCCGACCAACCTTATGGCTGGAACACCATTTGACCCACTCTTTACCAGCACCATAGGTGAGACATCCACAGACCCTTCTATTGCGGTGCCATCCATGGCAGCAACCACCCCCCTGGGTATGCCTAATATGGGCAACACTCCACCCTTAGGAATGTCCAACACAGGGCCACCTCCTGTTATAGGAATCCCCAACACAAGGCCACCACCTATTATGGGTATGCCCAACATAGGGGTTACACCCCCTCTGATTCCCACAACTCAGATTCCAGGAATCACCACTACTATTCCTAACCCAAGTATAACCCATGTTGCACTTGGAAGCGCTTGCCCACACCAGACCACACCTATTGGAGGACATATACCTTCAATCCCTCGCATACATTTAGGTGCTACTGGACCCTTATATCATACCACCATGACTAGGAACATCCCAGTCCCAGTCACTACATCTGCTAGCTTACCGTACATGGCAAGTCTGAACTAGCCAGACTTGGCCAGGCTCACCAATGATCCTATCAGACACGATCCTGCATGGCCTCACATGCCCACCAAAATCCCCTCTGACATCCCTAAGTTGGAGGGCAAGGCAGGTGAGGACCCCTAGAACCATATCATGTCCTTCCATCTATGGTGTTCCTCCAACTCCATAGTAGATGACTCTGTCCGCCTCCGTTTGTTACAGCGCACCTTCACTGGCTCTGCAACCAAGTGGTATATCGAGCAGCCCCATGGGACACATGCCACCTTTACCTCCCTTGCCTCGATCTTGCTGCAGTTATTCCAGTTACCTGTCCGCTATGATGCGGGCGTCGAGATCCTACTATCTTGTAGACAGAACACGGCCACCCACATCACTAACCACATTCATGAGTGGCGTCGACGCCAAAGCCTCTACAAAATCAAGTTAGATGACTGCATCTTCTTAGATTGGTTTCTGAAATCCCTCCTCCATCTCGTTGCAAAGGATGTGGCATCCGAACGTCCCCAGTCTGAAGAAGAGGCCATCCTCAAAGCCCAGCAGTTTGACCTCATTTACGCCCAGTCAGGTTATCTGTATACCATTATACCAGATGCACCTCGTGCTGATTCATCCCAACACGATGCGCCGGGGGCATCCCATGCCGTAGACAGCATCATTGGTCGTATTACCCCACATCCCCAACCCTTTTCCATTGCACATCCTAGCCATGGTCTCGACCTTTCACGGGCTACATCTCAATCTGGAGCAACCAATTCATATGCTCCCATGGCACATCACCACCATATCCACGGACCTTCATGTCCATCTCAGTGCTTTGGTCATGCACCATCCGCATACACCCCCCCAGTCGCACCTCAACCTATGTACTATCCACAGCTAGCTGCGACAACTAACCCAACACCTCCAATAGCTCAGGGTTACCAACAACCCCAGCAGGTCACTGGACCACCTCCAGCCCCACAGGCTTATTATCCACCACAACCTACTCCTGCACCTATTGCTAACCAAAATACTCCCACTACTCAAGGGCGAGTGTACACATAGCACAACCAGCCCCAGAACCAAAACAACCAGCGCAACCAAGGTGCGCAACAGAACCGTGGTAGAGGTCGTAACCGCGGTAATAACCAACAACATCAGCAAGGTCCTCCACCTCCCAATCCTCCGCAGAATAACAATGCTGCTCCTCCAAACCGCAATCCGGATCGGAATCCAAAGCAGCCTAGAAATAATAACCTCAGAACAAACCACCCTTGTTCTATCTGCGGGGTCTATGGTCATTACACGCATTCTTGCACACATTTGGAGCGAGCTTGGCAACTCTGGACCGACGATGCACATCGTCAAGGGAAATTGGCTCCTCAGCCGCCACCCAACCCTCCACCACCTCAACATCAACCTTTGGTGCTGCAAAACCCCTTTCCAAACCGGGGTGTAGTCAACACTCAGCCGTTAGCTCCCCCTCAAGGCAACGTGCCACCACAACAGATCACTTATGCAGCCCCTGATCAAAGCATGTTTGATTCAGGTACTCACCACTTGTTGATGATGTCAACTGTCGACGCCAACCTCCAAACCCGTCGAAACCAATATGGTTCCACCTCCGAAGCTCCTACTACCGACAAAAACACTAACGTTAACCCCACGGATCAAACGTTACTTATACCTCCGGCTCCACTTGATGGCGCTTCCAAAGCACCTCGCTTCCCACTTCGTCGTATCAACAATAATCCCAATGCTCGTGCTGCGTCGAATTACAACATCGTAGATGACTTAGCCCAGTCTCCTGCTACCATGTCTGCTTTGGAAGTTTTAAAAAGCTGTCCTTCGTAGCGCAAGACTTTGCTCTCTGCCATTAGCGCGATTGACCCCAATGATTCACAGCTGATCACATTCGATTCAGACCAGTCTGAACAATGCCTGCCTTCCTCTTTAGCATTCCAAGTTTCTGTTTATGTTCGGAATCTTGCTATCCATCGGTGCATTATCGATGAAGGGGCCTCTACATGTGTCATGTCCACATTCATTTGGCAGAAGTTGGGATCCCCCACTCTCCAGCAGTCCACCACTGCGTTGCGAGCCTATGACGGGCGTTCGGCACAACCCCAAGTTCTATTAGCTAATGTCCACGTCCAGCTGGCGGGTAAAACTGTCCTTATTGACATTGAGGTCATCAATGCCCCACTAGACTATAACCTTTTACTTGGTCGCAGCTACATGTATGCCATGCGGGCTGTTGTCTCATCCATTTTTCGTACCATGCAGTTCCCCCACGAAGGACGCGTGGTCAAGGTGGACCAACTCACCTATTACGATCTCAAGGCCCCCGCTGCACCTGAAAATGTTCTCCCCATAGTTGAACAACCTGTTTGTGGTGCAACTACCTCATTCATTTCCTCAGTAGGACCTGGACTTTACTCCGAGGCACCAATGACCTCCACATTCCAGGCCATTCCACCGCCGTCACCAGAGACCCACGTCACTAACCTCTGCACTCTTTCACAACAACCCGGTAACCAACCCTCCTTGTTGCCTAAACCACCATTGGTACCTAGTCACATTGGGGTTACACCAATCCACACAATCCCCTTTCTATTCCCTCCTTCAGGTGTAGTAAGCGCTCCCGTTATGGCTACTCTCAGCCTCCCCGGGTTAACATTGGGATTACCCGTGTGGTATATTTTGCCTCCGGTTCCCCCGCCGACACCCAATGTCATCTTGCAGCCGGTACAGCCCATCGTCACTTCTACCCAACCACCTCCCGGTATCACGACTCCTTCGTCATCGATGAATCCCCCCCCTCTCATCAGGCCCACTAGGGGCAGAGTCCCACAACCATACACTGTTGTGCCCCCACCCAAAGCAGTTAAACCTCCTCCCGTATTTCGTGCTCCTCCCAAATGCTCATTGTGTGATGAGTTAGGCCATCCAACTCATCAGTGTCCACAGTTACCTGCATTGCAGGAACACATGCAAATGCTGGATGATGACCCCAACATCCCGGTGGTTAAACTCGATCCAAACCCCATGCCTCGTGACAAATCACTGCGCACTAACCACCCTTGTGCCATATGCGGTATTTACGGCCACTACTCACATAACTGTATTGACATCCCAGATTACAGAGCAGCTCTCTATGAGATGAATAATTTGGACCTTGAGACGGCACCCCCTACTATCGAGGAGATCTACCCTCCCCCATCATCCTCATCCGGAGAGATTAACACCATCTATATGATCTCCTCAAAGACCACTTTCAAACCAAAACCCCTTGATTTATGTTCTGACTACTTCCGTACTGATGAGCAAATCTTGGAAACACTCACTGCACCCAACTATCCTTGGGACGATACGCATCATCGCTCCTACTTCCTCCCAGAGGCGTCTACATCCACGACATCTAACCAGCTATCAGTCGAGTCAAAAGATTTCATATCCACGAAGGTCGATTGGTTGAAGGACCCCATACCAGCACCTGATGCCTTCGAAGAAGGGAACATGTCCAACATTTCCCCCATTATACAAATTGACATTTCCATCACACCTGGAAAACCCGAGCTCATCTCGCTGGGTGCGTCTTGCACTCAACCAGAGACTCAGGCATACAAAAAACTTTTCCAAGAATTTTGGGATGTCTTTTCCTGGTCCTATAGGGAAATGCCTGGTCTTGACCCCGCCATTATAGAGCACCACATTGACACATGGCCTGATGTCCCCCCCGTTCGTCAGAAACAACAACCCATTCACCCTTCCAAGCTCCCCGTTGTTAAGCCGAGGTTGAGAAACTTCGTGAAGCAGGATTCATCTATCCTATTCCTTATACCAAATGGGTTTCAAACCCCGTTCCCGTCAACAAGAAACAAGGCACTCTTAGAGTATGTACTGACTTCCGTGATTTAAACCACGCCTGTCCCAAAGAAAATTTCCCCACACAATTCATTGACCAACTCATTGATGAGTGTGCGGGGCATGAAGTCCTATATTTCATGGACAGTTTTTTCGGATACAACCAGATTCAGATCCGTAAGGAGGATCAGTACAAGACTGCCTTTACCACCCCATGGGGCACATTTCCCTATTGTGTCATGCCTTTCGACCTCAAAAATGCTGGTGCCACCTTCCAGCGGGCCATGACCTATTGTTTTCACGACTTGGTCCATATCCTGCAGGTCTATCTTGATGACCTTACAGCTCGTTCCCGGAAACGGTCAGACCACCTTAACGACCTTCGGCAAGTTTTCCTGCACTGTCGCAAATATAAAATCCACTTGAACCCACACAAGTGTGTCTTTTGCATTCCTGCAGGCCGTTTGTTGGGTTTCATTGTTTCCCAGGATGGAATTACTGTTGATCCCATGAAATTCAAAGCCATCTTAGACCTTCCCTCCCCGTGCACACTTCGGCAACTCCAGAGTTTGCAGGGGCGGTCTAATTTCCTTCGTTGCTTCGTACCTAATTACGCCACCAAGGTTCACGGATTCTCACACCTACTTCGCACCCACATACCCTTTGTTTGGGATGAGCAAGCAGACATGGCATTCGAAGCCCTCAAAAAAGCTCTCACACAAGCCCCTTTGATCTCCCCTCCGAATTTCTCTCAGGAATTCATCCTCTACGTCTCAGCATCTGAACATGCCATGTCTGGAGTCTTGGTCCAAGAAGATGCATACCACCAAGAACATGTCATTTATTACGTCAGCCAGACCTTGTCTGGCCCACCCCTATGTTACCCATATGAGGAAAGATTAGCCCTGGCTATAGTCTTTTCCGTCCAAAAGTTGCGACACTACATTCTACTAGGTCATACCACGGTCGTCGTCGACTCCAACCCTATGGTCTATCTCCTAAACCACTGGCTCCTACAAGGTCGTGTTGCTAAATGGGTCATTATCCTCCAGGAGTATGACCTCACTTTCAAAACTCCCAAGAGCACCAAAGCCCTCGCACTTGCCCATCTCATCACCGACCTCCCATCCTCTTCGTCATCAACCGCTATTCAAACGGATCTGATTGACGATCACATCTTCATTATTTCGTCTGACGACCCGTGGTACGGTGACATCCTAGTTTACCTCCGCACATAGAAATTTTGACCCCACATCGATCGTGACGGATGCCGTCGTATACATCACCAAGCCCCCCGATACCTCTTGTTAGGGGATGTACTTTATCAATGCGGCATTGATACCATCCTACGACGTTGCCTATCCCATAGCGAGGCAGAACAAGTCCTCAATGATTGCCATAGCGGCGCCTACGGAGGCCATTTCTCCGGCATGGCCACCGCCCAAAAGATCATTTGTGGAGGGTACTTTTGGCCGTCACTATTTATTGATTGCATCACCGCAGTCAAACATTGCCAAAACTATCAACTTTTTGCCCCCAAAGCAAGAACCCCACCCGCCCCCTTTCATTCAGTCGTTATTGCTGGACCATTTTGCAAATGGGCCATCGACTTCCTTGACTGCAATCCCACGTCAGCCAATGGTCACAAACATATTATTGTGGCCGTAGATTATTTCACCAAGTGGGCAGAAGCCATGCCAACTTACAATTGCACAGCCGAAACCGCAGCACGGTTCTTTCTCAACCATGTTATTGCACGTTTTGGAGTGCCCAAGCAACTTGTCTCAGACCACTGCTCTCACTTCGAAGACGCCGTTTGGAAAGAACTATCAACCCTACTAAAATTTGAACACCATTTTTCCTCTGCTTACTACCCCCAAGGAAATGGCCAAGTCGAAGCAATAAACAAAATTTTGAAAACCATCCTCCAGCGCACTGTAGACAAACACAAGTCAAATTGGCACCACATGCTTTTCCCGGCACTATGGGCATACAGCACATCAACTAAAACCGCCACCGGTTTTACCCCTTTCCACTTAGTTCACGGTGTCGAATCCATCCTCCCCATCGAGTGCTAGATTCCAAACCTACATATGGCCGTTGAACTCCTACCGGATACTGCCCCAATTGAGCAACGCTTGCTACTCCTGGAGCAGGCCGATGAAGATCGGTGCACAGCCCTTCAAACCATGGAAGCAGCCAAGAACCGCTCCAAATTAAATTATGATAAACATGTCCACCCAAGAAATTTTTCTAAAGGAGACCTTGTCCTCGCCTACGATCAAGCTCATGACAAAACTGGGAAAGGAAAGTTTGTGTCCATGTGGCAAGGCCCAAATATTATACAAACGTGCCTCGGACAGGGGCATACATTATGACCGATTCAGAAGGCAACCCCCTCCGCAACCCACGCAACAGGTTGTACCTTAAGCATTTTTACCCATAGTAAACTGGATGGACACCATCGTCCATTACTGAACTTCATGATAGACCTTTCCTTTTCCTATTTCATCAGGGCCATTTTTTGACCATTTTTTGGGCGCCCTCGTCACCTCGATTTGCGTGCCACATCGGTCGTCATCTGTTTTGGACAAGTTTTATATCACCGGATTCAATTTTCCGTGCTCGTGATGATGCTTGAGATCATTTCTCGCTCTCACGCCTAGATTTTTTCGGGCATTTTTACCATGCCGCCTCGTCGCCTCGGTTTGCATGCCACATCGTCCGTCGTCCGTTTTTGACGAGTCTTATATTGCCGGATTCAATTTTCCGCGCTCGTGATGATGCTTGAGATCATTTCTCGCTCTCATGCCTAGATTTTTTGGGCATTTTTTCCATGCCCGCCTCATCACCTCGGTTTGCGTGCCACATCGGTCGTCGTCTGTTTTTGGCATGCCTTATATCGTCGGATTCTGTTTTTCGCGCTCGTGATGATGCTTCAGATCATTTCTCGCTCTCACGCCTAGATTTTTTGAGCATTTTTTCCCATGCCCCCCTCGTCACCTCGGTTTGCGTGCCACATCCATCGTTCTCCATTTTTGACAATCTTTATATCGTTGGATTCAGTTTCCCGCGCTTGTGATGATGCTTGAGATCATTTCTCGCTCTCACGCCCATACTTTTTGGCCATTTTTTCAAAATGCCCTCTCATTGCCTCAGTTTGCGTGCCACAAAGCCGTAGCCTCCTTTTGACAATCTTTATGTCACCGGATCCAGCATCCCACACACATGATGACGCTTGAGACCTTTTCTCGCTCCCATCTATCCATTTTTGTTCGGTATAATTTTATCCCTTTTTCAGGCCGAGCAATCCCTTTTTACGAAAAAGGCACTTAGGGAGTTTCTGTTAAGCTCTTTTCTGACTCCTAAAACAATGAAAAGATCGTCGAGCAACCTTGCTTCCTTTCATGCTCGCTAAAAGTATCTGAAAGGGCGTCTACCTAGTATAAGTTTACCCCTTTTCCGGACCTCGTAGACTAATTACGAAAAAGGTATACTCTAGTCACATCGGCTAGAAGAGTTCTCCATCCGCATCATTTTATGCTTTTTTGGGCCTTGGAGACTAAACCTACGAAAAAGAACACCAATGGAGTCCCCTTACTGCTTTCAGACTCTCTAAACATGAAAGCGACCACGAGCAATCACCATCCTGGGCTCGTAAAACCAACAGGACAGTAGTCATAACCACTGCAGAGTCTTCTTATCGTTTTCAGACTCCTTAAAAATGAAAGCACCAATGAGCATGAACAGTCCTGGGCTCACGAATCCACAGGACAGTACCATTTTAGAGCACACTTTTATCCTTTCTTGGAGCTCATTAAAACTATGAAGAAGGACCCAATGGTGCTTCTCGGTGCCACAACAGATCACGTCTACTCATATGACAACTTCCCCATTTTGGTCGCCTTTGTTCAGAGTATTCTGCAGTATGTCACCCTGAGAACCCCTCGATAGCACCCATCAACTTGATTCCCCACCAGAGTCATACATACCCTTCAGTCCTTAAAAGCTATGATCCTCAAACCTATAAGTCAATTCCCTACACTGCTAGGTCAACCATGTCATCATGCTCTGAACAAAGGAAGTTTGAGTCTACCCACTATATGACCCTAGATACTTCCCATCCCCACAAGTATGTCAGTCCTACCATCAGTACTACAATACTTCAGTTATACACCTCGCGCTCCTATCAAGGAAACATCAATGCCTTGTTAGTTGCTGATCTCCCTCTGTCGACGACAACCAAATTTATTCCAGAGGATAGACCTAGAGGTCCCTGTATCTAGGACTCATCACCATTTATGATGAGTGCCTATGAATCATTTCGAGAAGAGTCCTCAGTGCCTCTCCAAATGGTTGTCTCTCACATGCTCGACTTCAACACCTTGATCGCATCGTTGAGACTCGCACAGGGCATTGGTCCGCTCAGTTATTAGTTGAAGACCCCAGATACCTTCTGACTCCTCCACATTTGAGAGTCTACCTATGGATACAACCAGTTATACTTTTCCTATAGATATCTGGGTTGTGCATGGCGACACTATTCAGACGTACCCCAGTTTTATACTCCCTCGAGTATACAGTTATAGATACTTCCCAGAGATGGCTCACAGTCATTACGTCCCTAGAGATGTTGGACACCTTCAGTTCCAACAAGTTCATCAGTTATTCCAGTGTATCAGTTATTGAGATCTGCCATGTCATGATCATGAGTACATCCCAAAATAATGTACCCTCTGGACCATTATGATGTACCAGTATATTTTTTATGTATTAGATCCCCCTTCTTGGGACTAATTGTTATGTATATGTCTTGATACGAGCATGGGTATGCCCGCCTCGTCCATTATCAGATATTATCCCTCATTCATATTGAGGCAATGTAATATTTCTTTATTTTTTGCAGCTTCCATGGGACGCGGATCTAGTCTCCAATCAGTGTCTTCTCCTCCCTACAACCCCCCCCCAAAAAAAAGACAAAAGAACTATGATGTCTATCGGCCATACGATGAGCTCCTGCCCTCACACATTAGGGGGCAATCTGTTAGCACCCAAAAAGTGCTCACTAGCTCATTCCCTTATTCACATGACCCATTTGTCCACTTTTCCACCATCTGAGCCTCTGAAGCCAACAAAAGGTCACCAAAAGACCTTGGTACACCCCCTTTTCCCACTCAAAAAGATTATTTTTACTAAAAAGCATAAAAAACCCTAAAAAAGGGTCCAAAATTCCCAAAATATTAAAAAGGGAATAAAAATATTAATTTTATTCAAAAAAGGAAAAAGGAGGGAAAAGTACCTAAACCATGTTGGTCAATACCATTTGGTTTCCACAAAACCACAAATGGTATTCCCCACCACCAAAACCTATAAAAAGGTGGTAGGGGCTCCTCATTTCACATCCATTCATATTCCTATCCTCATGCTACCAAAATCTCCCTTGAGTATTTGGCCATTGTAGCAACCTTGGAGAAAGGACCCATTGGAGATTGGAGCTGCTCACCATTGGAGCCATTCAAACAACCTTCATCACTTGGAGGTATTGTTCTTGCAAGCATTTGCTTGCCCCATTGTCAATACAAAAATTATTTTTTATCTTTCTTGTTCTTGTTCTTTAATTCAAAATGCACATGCTAGTTTAGTTTAGTTTAGATTTAGTTTATTATTTTTGCTTTATATTGAAACTGCTGCTACTAGTTAGCAGGTGCCCATAGCACTAAGCCTGGTTGCAAAACCGGGCCAACATGGGTAACGTTCACTGTATTTATTGCCCAACAGATATAAATGTGTCGGGTTATTCCTAGAGCCCCTCCCCCATAAAGGCCTTTAGGACCTCTTCTAACCCATAATCCCTAAGTGCATTTAAGTGCTTCTTGGTGTTTAGGGGTTTAAGGGTATATTTACAAATTTGTGTATTTTGATTTCAAAACATTAATTTAATTTTCAGTTAGAAACATATGTATTACATCAAGAATAATTAAATACATAGTAGATATATTAATGTTGTATAAAGTGATGATGTATACAGTGATGATAATGATGATCATCATCATTGTCATCATCATCAACACCATGATTGTCATCATCAACTTCATCATCATCATCATCATCATCATTGTGAGGACGAGGATGTTGATGATGATGATGATGATGATGATGATGATGATGACGATGGTGGATGATGATGAATATGAGTACGATGATGAAGGTGATGATGATGACAAATATGATCATCATCAAAATCATCATATTCACCATCATCATCTTCATTAGTCACCATCATCACCATATTCATCATCATCATCATCATCATCATCGTCATCATATGATCATGGTCATGATCATAACTGTCTTCATCATCATACTCGTCATCGCCATATTCCTCATAATCATCACCATCATTGACATCTTCGTCATCATCTTCGTATCATCATCATCATCATCATCATCATCATCTTCATGATGATGATGATGATGATGATGATGACGATGACAAAGATGTTGTTGGAGATGATGACGAATATGCAGCACATCATCATCATCATCATCGTCATCATCACCGTCTTCGTCATGATGATATGATGATGATGATGATGATGATGATGGTGGTGGTGGTGGATGATGATGAATATGAGTACGATGATGATGATGATGACTAATTTGGAGATGATGATGATGGTGATGATGATGATGATGATGAAGATGAGGAGGAATATGCAGCACATCATCATCATCTTCATCATCATCATCAACATGATCATCATCATCAACTTCCTCCTCCTCCTCCTCATAATCATCATTGTGAGGACGCGGATGATGATGAGGATGATGAATATGACAATCATATGATGATCATGATGATGATGAAGATGACAATCATATGATGATCATGATGATGATGACAGTAATCATAATAGTCATCTTCATCATCCTCATCATACTGATCATCACCATCATCCTTATCATCATCATCATCATCATCATGATCTTCGTCATGATGATTTGATGATGATGATGATGAAGATCATGGTGAAGATGATGATGATGATGAAGATGGTGATGATGATGATGACTAATGGAGATGATGATGATGATGATGATGATGATATTGATGATGAAGATGATGACAAATATGCAGCACATCATCCTCATCATCTTCATCATCTTCATCATCTTCAACAACATGATCATCATCATCATCTTCATCATCGTCATCATCATCATCATCATCATCATCATCATCATCATCATTGTGAGGACGAGGATGATGATGATGATGATGATATGATGATGGTGGCGGATGACGATGAATATAAGTACAATGATGAAGATGATGATGATGATGATGAAGAATATGATCATCATCATCAAAATCATCATATTCATCGTCATCATCTTCATTAGTCATCATCATCACCATCTTCATCATCCTCACAATCGTCATCATCATCATATGATCATGGTCATGATGATCATTGTCTTCATCATCATAATCGGCATCTTCATCATCCTCATCATACTCGTCATGGCCATCTTCATCATCGTGGTGATGACGATGATGAAGATGATCATGATGATGAGGATGATGTGCATCATATTCATCATCAACATCATCATCATCTCCAATAGTCATCATAGTCATCATCATCATCATCGTCAACATATTCATCGTCATCATCATCATCATCATCATCTTCGTGATGATGATGATGATGAATATCATTATGATGATGAAGATGGTGATGATGGTGATGATGATGATGATGATGATGACGATAAAGATGGTGACGATGACGATGATGATGATGATGATGACTACTGGAGATGATGATGATGATGATGATGATGTTGATGTTGATGATGAAGATGATGATGAGTATGCAACACATCATCATCATCTTCATCATCGTCCACAACATGATCAACAACATGATCATCATCATCATCATTGTGAGGATGAGCATGCGGATGATGATGATGATGATGATGATGATGAAGACAATGATGATGAAGATGATGATGATGATGATGAATATGATCATCATCATTAAAATCATCATATTCGCCATCATCATCTTCATTAGTCATCATCATCGCCATATTCATCATCCTCACCACCATCATCATCATCATATGATCATGGTCACGATGATCATTGTCTTCATCATCATAATTGTTATCTTCATCATCGTCATCATACTCATCATCGCCATCCTCTTCATCATCATCATTATCATCATCATCATGGTGTTGATGATGATGAAGATGCTAATGATGATGAGGATGATGTGCTGCATATTCGTCATCAAATTCATCATCAACATCATCATCATCTCCATTAGTCATCATCATCATCATCATCACCATCTTCATCGTCATCATCATCATCATCATCATCTTCGTCATGATGATGATGATGATGATGATGAAGATCATGATGATGATGAAGATGGTGATGATGATGATGTTGATGATGATGATGATGATGATGATGACTAATGGAGATGACGATGATGATGATGATGATGTTGATCATGAAGATGATGGAAAATATGCAACACATCATCATCATCTTCATCATCATCCACAACATAAACCACAACATTATCATCATCATCATCTTCATCATCATCATCATCATCATCATCATTGTGAGGACAAGCATGAGGATGATGATGATGAAGATGATGATGATGATGATGATGATGACAACGATGACGATGATGAAGATGATGATGATGATGATGATGATGATGATGTTGATGATGAAGATGATGACAAATATGCAACACATCATCCTCATCATCATAATCATCTTCATCATCATCAACAACATTATCATCATCATCATCATCAGCATCATTGTGAGGATGAGCATGATGATGATGATGATGATGATGGTGGTGGCGGCGGATGATGATGAATATGAGTATGATGATGAAGATGATGATGATGATGACGAATATGATCATCATCATCAAAATCATCATATTCATCATCATCATCTTCATTAGTCATCATCATTGCCATCTTCATCATCCTCACCATCATCATCATTATCATCATATGATCATGGTCATGATGATCATTGTCTTCGTCATCATAATTGTCATCTTCATCATCCTCATCATACTCGTCATCACCATCTTCTTCATCATCATCATCATCATCTTTCTATCCTCCTCATCATCATTGATGATGATGATGATAATGACGACGAAGATGTTGTTGATGATGATGATGAGGAAGAGGGTGATGACGAAGATGATGATGATGATGGTGGTGGTGGTGGATGATGATGAATATGAGTACGATGATGAAGATGATGATGATCTTGATGATCATCACACTCATCATCAACACCATCATCATCATCTTCATCATCATCACCATCAATGTTGATGATGAGGATGATAATGATGATGATGATGATGTTGACGATGAAGATGATGACCTAGATGTTGACAAAGATGAGGAAAAAGGACCATGATGATGATGGTGTTGATGACGTCTATGATGATGATGACGAAGATGATGATGATGATGGTGATGAGGATGAAGAGGATGGTGATGATGGAGATGAAGATGTTGATGTTGATGACGATGGTGATGAATATGATGATGATGATGATGAAGAAGGTGGTGATGATGAATAAGATGATGATGGTGGAGATGTTGATGAGGAAGGGGGAGATGACAATGACGATGATGATGGTGATGGTGATGGTGATGATCATCATCATCATATTCATCATGATCATCATCATATTCATCATCATCATCATCATCTTCATCACCATCATGATCATCATCCTCGCCACCATCATCCTCATCATCATCATCATCATCATCATCATCATCACCATCTTCTTCATCATCCTCATCGTCATCTTCATCACCATTGTCATCATCATCAAAATATTCATCATCATCACCATCACCATCATCTCATCATCATCATCATCAACATCAACATCTTCAAAATCATTGTCATCTCCCGCTTCCTCATCAACATCTCCATCATTGTCATCTTCTTCATCATCACATCTTCATCAACTTCATGTATCCCCTTGAAAAGGAAATTAAATAAACCATACAAAGGCATATAATAGTGCATACGCGCAGGGACGCATGCACGTTGTTATTAATGCGTGCACGCACCTATGCGTGCGCGTTGTCAGTCACGCATGCACATGTTTGTGCCTGCACGAAGTTGCGTGCACGCGTGCCTAAATTCAAATTGTTTTTGGCGCCCTTGTAGGCTTGGAATTAGCTTCGGATTGCACCTTGAGGCTTGGTTTGATTTATGCCTGATTTATGGCAGAAAACATCAAATGCTGTAACTTTCGGTTTTTCACAACTAGTTCCACATAAGCTCCACGAGTGCACTGCAGATGAAATTGCACATGCTTGTTGAGCTCTGTGTGCAGATTCTAAATATATAATTTTTGAATAGATCTATTGTTGTTTTCTATTTTTAATTCATTTTTAACTGCACTCATGTCAAATTTGTACAAAAAACATATGTCGTTTATTTGGCCTATAACTGTTGATTGGCTTATCTATTTCAAAAACAAAAGAGAACTCGCACAAGAGCACGAAAATATCTACAACCTAAAAAAAAAAAAAAATTGATTATTTTTAGACCATGATATGGTGGCTCAACACTTGACCATGTCATTTTAGGGTTTCATTGACTTCGGTAATTTAAAAAAATACAAAATTGACTTTTAAAATTTTGGAAAAATAGGCCCGCACAAGAATATTCTATTGCCTACGCCTCTACATATTTGTTTTCTTGTAAATTGAAAATTTACATAGCAAACAGGTGGCTCAACAAAAACATGTGCATTATGTTTGAGAAAAACAATAACATACCAATCTTTGAATAATGACATTTTGAGGGTGGTTATACCACTTTTCCATAAATAAAAGTTATATATTTCGGAAGGTCATCCGTTTTTCTACGTTTCATCTGTTTACACCTAATCCAAAAAAGTTTTGTAAGCATCTTTAATAATTCATTTTAATGATAATATTTATGTTTTTCCATAATGTCATTGCAACTAACATGTCATAATTGGGTATCATTACCTTGCACCAGCCCTTGAATGTTAAATTGAATAGCTTGTGGATGTGAAGTATGAGGATAGTTCCACCAAAATATTTTAAAATTTATATCGGGTAAGGCTCAATGCTCTTATATTTAACTTTTTCAAGTTTATTAAGCCGAAAATCTATTTCTTGTACATAGAAAACATCTTCCTTTGTAAAAATGTTTTGAATATTGTCCATGACATCAAGTGACAAGGATTTACAAACCTTTTCAACGCAGGAATGTTTGTAACGTACCCTCAACACTTAATTATTATTTTTCTGTCATATATCAAAGTTATTCAACCACACATGTTTCCATGACGAGAATCAAGAAATGACACTTACCTTCCCCATGATTGATGCTCATCCTATTCGTTTATAAATGCTTTAGACATATATAATTTTACATCTAAGTATATATGTACATCTCACGATCAGTCTTCATTATATATATATATATATATATATATTATATTTACTTGATCTTGGTTCAATTGCTTGCACAGGTTACAATGGAGTTTCATTGCTGCTTTGTATAGTTTAATCCCTGATGTTAACCTTTGTTTGAGTTATAGTTTATTTATTTTATCCTATGCATATTAGATTAATCCTGAGATCATTTTTGTTATTCTTTCCAGGTCACATGGATGCATACATTGCGCTAAACTATACTTTCCCAAGAGGAAATGTGTAATGTACCAAACTTGAATAAGAGAGACTAGTTCGAATTTTGGCATAGAAAAACCCTCTAGGTTTGAAATTTTCCAAACACCCCATAATCTGCTCTAATTTCTTCCTAACAGCTCCAAATCGACCCAAAAACACCCTAATGACTCACCAATAGACTGCACAAATCTTCTATGGAATTTTTACACACAAAAGCATAAGTGTGTATAACCTCAATTGCATATCTACACATAGTTTAACCAAAAACTCAAATATTTGAACATAATGATGCAGGCCCCAATATTAAGGCCTGGCCAGACCGGAGGATCATTACTCTTCTAGTGTGTCTAAGCTGAACCACACTCTTCTGAGTTTAGAGAGACCCTAAAAAAAGGTTTAGAACTCACTCGAGTTCTCTTTTCTAACTTTAACACTGTGCCTAACTTAAGCCTTTCCATGTGCTTAGCATATGAATACTTATTGGTATTATTTTCCCAATATAAAAATCTTGTCTTCCAGGCTTAAAATCCTATTGACATAATTTGGTCCTTCAAACACTTAAGATCTCGGCACTCTCCATCATATGAAAACTTCCTTTCAAATGTTTAAAAGCCTAACTCATTCATCACTTAGGCACTATGAGCTCAAAGCATTAAACCTTTGTACGCTCACCATCTATTTACTTTCCAGCACTTATGCTACCTTCGTTCATACTCAAGGCTTGTCTCAACGATGTAACCTCACCCATTCAGCTTGTTATCTCATGAACAAGTCTCCTCGTCGACGGTTGACCTTCCACATCAGCACTCGACAATTCTCCCACCGATTCCCACCGTTTGATAAACTTTAGAATGCACAAGAACCGTGGGATTTCTGTCGATAATTCTTTCAACTGCTTATGCGCAGTAAATTCAATACTCTTCTGCAATTTCCAGCGATCTCTTCATAGATCCTTCTCTTTCGTCTCCTCAACCTTCCCTCTTGTCTATTAGGTAGTCAATCGTCGCCATCATCTCCTCACTACCTCTGCTCTTCACACAATCGGTCTCCTCTATATTCAGAGTGTATACTCCATTTCCTCCTTCGACCTGCACAAGGGTAATTCCCATTCGATCTCTGTTCACACAGCTATTTCCAAAGCCATCTATTCCTCACTGTCTCTGCACATCAACTAAATATTTCTGCTCAAATATTAAACGGTGTATTTGCAACTACACTCATTCTTTTAGAGATCCTTACTTTCTGTTAATGTCGATAAATTCTTTCATACATTTACACATGGCAGCTTTACTCAGACTCGCCACAGTCTGCAATATCACTCTTGGATATCCTTAATACCCACGAGCATTAAATACGCACGGGTACTCTGGCCTTCAGAGTTTTGCTAATCCTTAAATGGCTTTTGCGGAGTTTACATGCACAGTATAATTATACACAGGATTGCCTAACATATTATACACCGAATATAAAGAACAATCACACATAATATAATGAATCTACTTTCCATTAATACAATGCACCTGTACATGCAACTTCAAAACATTTTTATGCTCTGTCCAAGGCCCGATCTATCTATCTCTCGCCGTCCTCTTGCTACCGAACTCTATCACTGAGTTCTGCCCATAGGCTCACCAAAACTTTTTCCGAACTTTCTTTTCAAAAACCCTCAACTACTCTCTACCTCTCTTTCGAGAGTTACAATTTGATTCCATTCCAAGAGAGCTTTTCTACGACTCTTCCACTAACCCCTACAATTCATCCACCTAACTTTATAATTAGAAACTACACTTACTTCACCTCTGACTCACTCAACTAGTAACTGAAAACAAGCACCTATCTACTTGAGTCATCCCTTTTCTCAAGGGACTGGTTACATGACATAATGCCTTCATAATTCCTCTTTAATTAACACCTACCACTAAACATATATTCCTATCTATCTTTTCTAGGAAATAAGATGTTTCTCACATGAGTTTTTTTTTTACAAATGCCCCTCCTTGGGCTGATGTCAGGCCTAGAGGTCTGACTAACATTCGCACTTGACCTTGGAAGCCAATGCTCCTGCATCACATAACACAAGAAAACCACTGTGAATATTATTTATGAAATGCATGGTACTATAAATAAATGGTTGGATGATACAAAAGAGACAAACACATAGAGATATCTGCTGTATAAAGAGGGATGAAGGATGCTAGAAATCAGCAGAGAGAAAGAGGGTGAAATGTTGCTCCAAATGGTAAACACACTCTAACTAGTGCGCCCTCCACAGGAAAATTTTGACCCCAAATTGCAGATATACTTCCTACAGTGCTCCCTCCATTATATATGAGTGCAATACAACCAATACAATATCCTTCAAGAAGTTTGGACAGCCCCTGGTTTGCCCTCCTGAACCATGAACTACCACAACACAAACTGTCATCCAGAAGACACCAACAAAAAGACACGGCTACCAACTGAAACTGAAACATACCATCATGAACTTGAAAATACAAATGGACATGGATCTTATCTCCTTCAATGAGGCTCTATAGAGAAATCTGAGTGAATTTTCTCTTTCCCAACTAAGGAGGAATCTTTCACCACTGAAAGTAGTTACAATTACAAAAGGAACATCTCCCAAGCATGAAAAGCACAATGGCTCTCCAATTCCAAATTAAAATGACCAAAAGGTTCCTCATGTGTGTTCATTGGTTTATTTATTGAATCTCTCCTCATTAATCCACATGCTACTTGAATTTATCACAATAATAATTAAAATATTCAATTTTAAGAGAGGATAATCCCTTATGACACTTCATCTCCCTCCAATTGCTATTTTGGTCCAAATGGGGAGTTATAATGAGATTCCTCATGCCTTGGAATGTCTTCCATCCCCAAACTTGGCCTTCTTCACTATTCTTGGTCAATTGTGAGTTACATTTGTCCTTGGGATCATCACCACCTCAATATTATCACTCGCATTGGATTCTTCTCCCACAAGTGTGCCTTCCTTGGCTATTTTTAGCCCCCAGGAGTTACAACTCATGAGTTTCCTTCATGATGGTATTCCCTCCCCATTGGATGGGATTTACACTTAATGGGAGACCCACTTATGCTATTATGCACCCTCCTTGGATGATTTGGACCATTTTCCACCTCATTTTCGAATTTTGTCCATAATATTAAAAAATTTGTGACTATAGGCCAAGCAATTCCCTAGTAAAATTAATTTCCACTCGAACCTATGGGAATTATATAGGTTAGTGGAATGACCCATGGATGCATTCTGGAGAAAACATTATAGTCCTCCCCACCCAATATTGTTTTCCTTGAGCAATTGCAAACCTAGATGTTGTAGTACATATTCAACTTCCCATGTAGCATCTTCACTTGGTAGATTATTCCATTGAGCAAGGTACTCTCAGATGGTTCTATTTCTCAAATTTCTTTCTCTCCTTCAAAACTCTTTCTACAACCAAAATCAGTTGACCTTCATAATATAATGGAGGAATCTCTATTGAAACTGTCACTTGTTGGACAACTACTTTCTTGAGACATGAAACATGGAACACATTATGGATCTTGGTTCCTTATGGGAGATCCAACTCATATGCTACTTCTCCAACTCTCCACACAATTTTGTTGGGTCCATAGAACTAAGAATTCAATTTTTTAACCCCTTTCCCTTTGAGAGATGACTTCTTGTATGGATGCAAACTCAAGTATACCAAATCATCCACTTGAAAAACTGTGCTCTGTCATATTCTAGTTGACATATATTTTTTGTTGGTTTTGAGTTGTTTGTGAGTTGCCGTTGATTTTATTTAGGATGTGTTGTTGATACAACATCCCTCCCCAAACTTTTGAAGGTGTTTGGGGCCCCTCCTTTCAATACTTTTGTAGCAAGTTTTTCCTTTGTCACTCGAGTTTATTTCTTTCTCTAACTTGGCAGAATTTCATCACCTGCTTCCAAAAGAGTCTTTTTTTTTTCCTGAGGCAAAAGCAGTCTTTCTCTTCAGCGCGAATTTTAGTCTTAATTCACCTGCTGTAGCGCAAGTTTTTTTTTTTTTTTTTGAGGCAAAAGCAGTCTTTCTCTTTAGCGCGAATTTTAGTCTTTCTCTAACTTGGCAGAATTTCATCACCTGCTTCCAAAAGCGTTTTTTTTTTTTTTTTTTTTTTTTTTTTTTTTTTTTTTTTTTTGAGGCAAAAGCAGTCTTTCTCTTCAGCGCGAATTTTAGTCTTAATTCACCTACTGTAGCACAAGTTCTATCCTTAGGTCCTCCACCGCTTTGGCGTGCCTCCAGAAGATAAGTTCCCCGCTCGGTGCAAACTCTAACCATAAGTCCCCCGCCTGACGCACACTTTGGCTCTAACTCAACCACCCCTTTTTAACAAATCTCAAGTCTTTTATCCAGCGTGCATTTTTTAACAATAAGTCGTCCATCGTTGGTGCAAGTGATAACCACTCCTCGGCCACCGAAGGCGTAAGACCTATCCTTATCTTCCATGCCTTGGAGCTACGTTTCAACTTCTCAGAAGAATTAAGAGTTGGCGCATCTCTCTCAGTGCAAATCATGATGATAGGATCGGCGCCACCTGCGCAGGAGCTATACTTATCCCTCCCGTTTTCAAATCTGTGCTTTGTCTTTCTCGATAGCCCAAGTTTTGCGCAGTTTTATGAGCACAACCATAATGCCAAGATCGCCGCTTGAGCGCAAGGTTTATTTTTTGAACATGCGCTTAGCACACAACGCAAAAGATTATGCTGATCACCTCAGCGCAAAAGTTAAATCGGTACTCGGCGCTTGGCACGAAAAGATATCCTCGATCCTTGTGCACCGGCAAAGTTGGTAGGGTCTTTAATAGGGCCATGTGCCACTTTTAATGGCGGAGTTCTTGAGCCCCGTGCTTCATAACCCCGCCAACTTCGGATGTACGTGACATTAATCGCCACCCTATTTAACGTACCCAAGAGGTTTTGGAACTCACCGTATTATTTGCACTCATTGCTCGGGACTCACATTTCAAAAGTTGTTGTCCATTTCACTGAGCACCTGCGGAAGCTATCACCTACTCCGAAACACACGCTAGTCTTCGAAAAATCTGCCAGTCTGACAGGTAGGCTCTGTCCCCTATTCCTCTCGTTGTTTTCGAGGTTTTTACCTGGTTAAATAGAGTGTTTGCCTTCTTTCATACTCTGTAAAGAGCTCCTGAGAATACAGCCTGGGCTCTCACCCTCTTACTCTAAAACAATGAGGATACCAGGCTGCTGCATGCAAACAAGGGCATGGATAGCCCTATCTCACAGGCGCATGAGGATTTTCCCTCTTTCACGTTTTCGGCATCCCAGGTTTTCCTCATAGAGCTCTCATTCCAAGCTCAAGCCCAACTTCCCCGCACCCTTGAATGACAAAATCATTTCCAAGCGAAACTCGTGTCTCCCCACAGCCGCATCTGAAAGTTTTTCTATATTTTTTTTTGGATGCGTGGTAGCTTATTTTTTGTTTAACTTCTCTTCCTTGGGTAGTTTTCTGTTTTCTAGAAAGCTTGAATTGCTTTCCCTGCTCTGGCCATGAATTTGGTGGTCTGAACCGGCGTTAAAGGGATGGTTTAAGTCATTTGGTCATTCATCTAATGCCACAATCTGGACACCAAAGCTAAACGAAATAGTTTGTCCTTTCACGTGCAAGGTGCATAAAACTCGCCCTAGCCCGAAATCAACTTAAGATTTGTTGAAGCAGCATACCAAGCCAACATGGAAAGTTGATAATCAACCTCAGACGTTTAACCCACAAAGGGCTAGCAGCTATGTAGTTTTTTCCTATCTATGCGCAAACTCCACTATCAAATGCCGACGCATAAATTTCATTCAGACATTGGTGCATGAAAATTACCATAAATTATGTTTAGGCCTTAGCATAGAAATAACGTTTAGGTGCTGGCACATAAATAATGTTAGGATGGCGCATGTGCAATTTCAGCTATAGCGCATAAAATAACTTTGGCTAGCGCATGTTAAGATTTAGGCCTTGGCGCATAAATAATTTTTGGCGGTGGCGCAGAAATTGTCTTTAAGCTCGTGCATCCCTGCATTTGTCTTTACGCCTTTATCATTCAGATGCCTTCTCCCCAGTAAGTTTGTGTGGAAATTTAGAAGCCCCTGTGCGCTATTTCAATTTGTCTGATTTATGAAATAACAGTAGTTTGTGTAGCTTGTTGACACTTGCTTCTAATTTTTCACATATGCTTCATCTACAAATTGATAGCTGAAATTGTGATGTATTTGATCATCTTTGAAACAACTCCCATGTTATGATATTCTCTTGACATGACTATTGCACATGCTTAAAAATTCATCTCACTAAAGCGAGCTCTGTCAATTTTGTTGTCACTTTGCATTTAATAATTGGCTGAATGTATGCATGCTCCTTATTGACATTACCTTGCTCACTGCAGGATTACCATGCATAGGAGGTCAGCAAAGAAGAAGGCAGTGCAGAAAATAACCTCAAACTCAGATGTGGAAATCCTATTAGATACTTCTCTCGAGGCGATGTTTGATGACATGCAAGCTACCACTGGTGTTCCCCCTAGGAGCTCTGCCCCTGAATTTCAATGGGGTGATATGTACAGGTTCATTATGGCTCAGGACAGTACAACAACTTCCATAGAGGATGCTCTGGTGTATGCCAACATCCGAAGGTCTTATTTGCATAAGGCAACAACTCGGCCTGAATTGTTCCCGTGTTCCGAAGTTATTGGATGGATAATTCCCCACATCCGGGCCGACACGAGGCTCATGAATGGTAAAAATGGGTTGAGCCTGGCATCTTTCGCTCCTGAGCATGTAGCTGCTGCCTACAGATTGCCTACACATAGAGCATGTTTGGACAATGATTGGATAGCAAGACATCAAATGGACCCCTTAGAATCTTCCTGAAAGATGATGATAAATGACAGGCAGATTAGGAAGAGACAGAACAATGAGTATGAAAGTAGTCTCCTAAAGACCCCTTACAAACTCATCGTGTTGATGTTGAGTCGACTCTTCGGCATGCCTAATGGTAGTGTGTCTAAGATCAAATGGGTGCCAGTGATGTTTCATACAGCCATGAATGGCACCATCTTTAACTGGGCGAATATAATTTCAGACAGTTTGGCCTCGCAGCTGACAGCGGCCCAGGGAGGAATAACCCAAAAGAGGGAAGATTTTTTCATGTCTTCATACTTGATTGACTGTCTGTTAAGCAAGCATATGTTCCTGGACTTGGGCTGCTCATGGAAGCCAAAAGAAACAACCCTCTTCTTAGCTTATCAATGTACATGGGCAAGTAAATATGCAAACCACTACAAAATGATTTGTGAGAGATTTATCATGCCATTGTACTAGCTTATCGTCATAGAAGAACCAGACTGTATGTCGGAGAATGCAATGCCTATCATTGAGAAATTCGGGGACTATTATCACACCAATGAAGGCACATACATCAGGATGAGTGGAAGAACTCAAGCTCCATTTATGTTCCCTCGGTATGTTACAGATTTTGTAATTCACAAGGAGGCCGTAAGACAGCTCTTCGGTACCAGTGCCATTAGTAAGATCCTTACAGACCGAAAGAAGAGCATGTATCCTCCCATGCCATTTACCATCAGAGGTTATAGCCTTCCGAGAGAATGATATGGAGAAAACTATGCTCAAGGCTTAGAAGTTTTCCATTTTTGGCATGGTCCCTTTCAGAAGGCATGACCCCAGCGGTACGGCCAATCAACATTGTATAGACCTCAAGGTCTCTTTCGAGTATGCTCATACTATGGACCGAAATGAGGAATTCTTCAGGAGCGCTCGCAACCTAATTGCGTTGGGTAAGCATTACAAGAAGAAAGTTGTGAAAGATTCGAGCCCCAAACCCATCGGTCTAATCCAAAGGGAGTGAGAGGCATCGGCCTCACAATCAAGGGATCCACCAGGATTAGAGCAGGACTGAGTGCTCCAAGAGCAAACCCTTAAGCAGGAGCAGGACAAAGCACTCCAAGAGCAAGCCATCAAGCAGGAGTAGGACCAAGTTCTCCAAGAGCAAGCCCTCAAGCTGGAGCATGACCAAGAAGAAGCAAGAATTCAAGGTGAGCTAACTGCCAAGCTTCAACAAGAGGAGATTGCAAGGGAACAACAGGAGCAAGCCTCTTATTTGAAACAACAGGAAGAGGTTTCCAGGGTCCAGAAGGAAGAAGAAGATCAGGTATTCCAAGAGAAAACTACCAAGCAGCAGCATGAGGAAGAAGAAAGGCCCAAGAATGAAGAAGCAACTGGATTGCAGACACAACAAGAAGAGCAAGCAGGAGAGAAGGTGAAGGAACAGACAGAGAAGTCTCTTGAGCCGGAACCATCTACTATTACATACATGGAGGTGGACCCACCATTGATATACGCTCCAGGGGCAACTCAGGAAGGGGGTGCCTCTTCAGGGGGCTTAGCTTTGACCCCATATAACCCCAGGAAGTAGCGCAAAGTAGCAGACCTGGATACCGTTTATTTCCATGACCGGAAAAGGGACATTATTGATAGGAGGGTAAAGAAGATGGAAAGCGGGGTTGATGATGAATATGAATTATGGATAACAGAGAAAACATTGGTCCAAGGAACTGATGCCAACCCCATGTTCCAAGCCCAATGCACTGTAGCATCAACTAAGGAAACTAAAGCCAATATTGATTTTTTGAAAGGTGAGATAAAGCATTACAGGGAGCAATGTTTCAAGATCAAAGATGATAGGAAGAGGGAAGTTTTGGAAGGAAACAAATTAAAAGAGAAATACAATGAGTTGGTAGGAGAGCAGTTAATGCTAAATGCAGGAGTTCTCTAGCTTAAGAATGAGAAAAACACCTTAGAGATGCAATTGGCCATTTCTGAAGATGAACAAAAGAATTTGAAAGCCCACATAGCAGAATTAGAAGAGCTGAAGGCCAACAGAGCTAAACAAGTTCACCTCCACAAGCATGAGTATGAAGGGATGGTTAAAGAGAAGGAGTAATTATTGAGTCAACTCAAAGATGCAGCAGAAAACAAGCAGGATTTGCTCACCTTTCACAATCAGGAATGTGATATGTGGATAAAGGACCATTAGCTACTAGTGTAGATCTCACTTGAAGTTTGTAGTGTGAAAGAAATGATTATTAAAATGTCAGTCATCAAAGGCAGAGCTTTGAGGAACAGGGACAAGTTTGCCAAACATGTGGAGGAATTAAAGCAATAGTTTGAATGGAGAAAGGGAAATTCTGGATTTCCCTCAAATTTGCACGTCCGCACTGAAGACGAATGTGACCTGGGTACAGCAGTTGTAGATTTGAGTAATGATTGTGGCGCCAGGCTGAGCCTGGAGATTAAGAAAACAATCCGCAAGTGTCACTCGTTCTACTCTAAAATCAAAGAGTCGTTCGACAAATGCCACTTGATCCTACCATAAAATATCTATGAATTCCCGACCCAAGAGCAAAGGATGACTGAATTACAAAATGAGTTGGACCATGATTTGGAATATATCAGAAAGGTAGAGGTGATGACCCAAGATGAGCTGCAATAGTTCATTTCTCAGCCTGTGGTACATATTTACTTTCTAGAAGCAATCACTTAGGAGGCTACTTCAGGGGCAGCACAAGTCAAATCAGACTTGCACAAGCATGAAATCGTGGCAAAGTCGACAGTATCTCTTCGAGGCAAGATTATAGTGAAGGAAATTAATATTTGGGCCACTCATATACAAAGCGTAGATAATCAAGTGCCTGCAAGCGAGACTGTTGTTGGAGACGGATCAACAAATCAACAGAAAGAAGCCAGCTGAAATCAGAAGTCGATTTGTGTTATTTTCCTTAAAGGGACAGCTGGCTATCATTTTGTCTCATATGAAAGGTGTCCCACGAATCTGGGAAATATATAATTACACACCAAAATCCAAATTAGAAGCTTATAGAATTAGGGTACACCTATCAGCTCATGGAGCTTTTTGTAAAGTTATAAATAGAAGTTAAGAAGAGGAGTAGAGGGACTTTTTGCAAGGAAAAGAATTTTCTTAGCTTGTACGAACTATTTTGTAACTTGCTCTAAGAAAGCGATTTTGTCTAATAAAGAGCCTGAGGAAGACATTTGTTTTTCCTACAAATGTGGATTAGATGCTTGCTGGATTATTATTGTGACATGCTTCCACTGCTGTGAGATCCTTCTTTGTTGTTCTGAATTGTTTCTGTGTAATGAATGATCTTACTATTTTTCTATGCAATGATGTTTCTCCTAAATGAGTAATAGAATGCTTTTATGTGGATTAAAGCTATCTTTAATATCTTTAACCTTCTACTGAAAATGTTTCTTTATGTGTTAAATGGCTATCCATGCAATCTTTAGTTATTTCTTTCAGCACATTACTCATATTTACATTTTGCTCCTTGCAAGGATAGATTAGATTTATTTCAGTTTTAGATATAGATCTATTTCAAGTTCTGCATTTAGATTAAATTAGCTTAGGGCACTTGCATATCATCTTTAAAATAAAATACATAAACGGTGGATCGGGCCGTAACCAGTAGAAAGAATAGCAAACTTTAAATATTATAGTAGCCAGAACCGTTAACCGAATGGATTCCCCATACCAAACAATGGACAATCTAATTGGGATAGTTTACCGGGGAGAATCCCTTTCTGCTTGATGCTGCAATCTTCGGGGCATCAACAGGATGTATTGACTTTCCTGAATCCAATATTTTGTTTTAGGTGTTGTACTGCCTCCAAATATTCTATCAACAAAAGTAGGAGCTTCATAAACATATAATGCTTTAAATGGAGACATACCAATGGACACATGGTAAGTTGTATTGTAACAGTGCTCACCTAAGTCACATAACTTCTTAGATATCCTTCAAGCCATTGGCTGATTCTCTCTGTTTGTCCATCAGTCTGGGGGTGGTACCTAGTACTAGGATTCAAATATGTTCCTACCAGTTAGAACAGTTCTTGCCAAAAATCTCCTGTAAATTTTCTTTCTCTATCACTGACAATAGTTTTTGGCAAACCATGAAATATGAACACTTCTCTAAAGAATATATCAACCGTTCTGCATCCGTATAAGTGGATGGAACACAAAGAAATGAGAAAATATAGTGATTCTATCTGCTACTACATATATACAATCTCTTCCTACTACATATATACCAACCATATCAAAGATAGGTCCAACGATGCCATTATTTATGGACTCAAGAACACATGGCATTATTTGTTAAAAGGTGAAAATATTTGTTAGTTTCAACACAATTTTTCAATCAAATATGTCTAAGTGTTCAAATACTATGGCATCATAAATCCTATCCTAAACATTATTTATTTTAGCAATACATTGACAGTTACTAAATGTATTACATAGTGTAGTAGTGTATGTTTTTTTCTTAATGTGACATCGATTTTTTTTATTGGATAATGAGTTAGTACATGGGAATTTTAAATTTGATGTTTTTTTGTCTCCTCTACATGAATCAGGGCCAAACTTATTATATGAGCTTGAAGCTCATGGAACAAATATATGTAATAAGAAAACATGATATGTTCAATAAAATGAGTTGATGATTGATGTTCATCATATTTATGTGAGATATTTTGAAAGAATAAACTCTGTTTTTTTCTTTCTTCAGTACAAAATATTCCTTTTCTACTTATTCCAACTATTTATCTACCAATTTTTTGAACTAATATTGATTCCCACATGAGTTTTGAAAGTCATGTATGTATTTATGTTATGAAAGAAATGCCATTTTATGTGAAGGGTTCACATCTTCAGCATAATCAAGTTTAAATATGTTCATGTTGTATTTTATAATGTTTTTAACAATTGTTCCAAATGATTGAAGTCAACCTCTCTAATTATATGGGGGTATGTGTATTTTTGGATCCATGATAGTCATAGGAATTGCAAATCTATGCTTATTTTTTTATAGGTTATGAAGCTAGAATGATTTAGGCGATGAAATATCCTCATCATGCATGGATGAAGAATGTTTTAAGCAAATTCGATGGAAAGGAAAATAAATTCTCAATTTTTCGTGCTTTAGGAGAAATCATGCATTCATGTATGGATGACAACTCAGTACAAAAAGCAGTTACATAGATATTTTATGAATTCCAAGATCAAGAATAGATTTGAATTATTTCAAAACTACCTAGCTATATAACAAAAAAATTGTAAGCAATGTATTTAGCTATGTGTTACGATTATATTATCTTTTGGAATATTTTTAGTTACGACTTTATCACTAACACCTTTCATTTTATAGATATGTGGGAGAAATATTATAGAAAGTTTCCCCATTCAAATCAAGACACAAATAATGCGATCGATTCATACCATAGGTACTTAAAGAAAAATTACCTTCATGAGAAGAGCAATGCATGCCATAAGCTAGTTGATTGGGTAAGTCTTGTGTTGTTGGAAAATGTTGAACCTTATTACATTCATATGCAACATATAAAGGAAGCTGGCATTATACAACCTAGAAAATCCCATGAACAACTAGTTAGATGAGAGTGGAAAGAATGAAATCCCATAGGAAGAATGTGTTTGTGATCAAATAAATACCACTGAATATCAGGTTCGTATCCAAAATAAGAATACTCTTCATACTTGGTATAAGGTCATATATACAAGGTCTGATTTTTTCTTCTATAATTGTGATTGGGCATTGAATGGAAATGTTTGTAAACATGTCGTAAAGGTTGGCATGGTGGTAGGAAAAAATGTCTTTGGCGAGAATGTATCACCAAATGTTTCTAGTATTATTGAAAGGCCTAGACTTCTAGTTGATTTAAATGAAACTGTTGTTCCCAGTATAGAAATAAAAGAAGAGCTTCCTCCAAGCTTTGATTCTCCTAATGGTAATTCCTATTATCATGTTGATTTGACAACTATAATACTAGACAATGCCATGTCTAAGGCTGATGAAATGAAATTTCTTATGTCATCAACTCATCAAACACTAGGTGTTTATTAGATATTAGACCTACTGGTTTGGCCCATGCACATGCACTTAACACCCTAGTATACAATGTAGGTCAAGAGTACAATAAAATGTTTAATTGTTGAATAACTCCATCTAAGATCACTAAATAGAGACACCATAGTTTTTTGAGCCTGCTTAATAAAAAAATTTAATGTGGTCAACCATTGCATTCAACAAAAAATGGAATAGAATTTCAAAGGGTCAGATAAGTAAAGAAAAGCATGGATGAACAAATGGAGATTTGTTCTCAAAAACAGTGAAATGTTGAGCATAGATCAGATATAGTGCAGCGTTATGTTCCATACAACCGAGGTATTTCAATATGATATTAAATTTTGGGTAATTTGAAATAAGGCATATGATTTAACCCAATGGTACACTCTAATTATTTTAGTGATTATTGTTACAATTGAAGGATCCACTTCTCAACCTATTCAAACTTGTTGACTTAGATTATTTCATGATAGTGTTGTTGAGGCTACCTCATTGCATAGGTAGTGTAATTAAGTTCAAGCACAATCTTTTCTAAATGGACCTATGGTCATAGTGAGAATACTTTCTTGGTTTTTTTTACAACAAAGGAGTCTATTGGTCAAGAAATTTCACAACATCATGGCCAATCAAATTATGCTAAAACACACTTTGAATGTGTCACACTATTGCATACAAAAAGGAAAACCATAAATGAGCAAATGGAGATTTCTTCTAGAAAACAAGGAAATGTGCAAGGTTGGACTCCATACAATATAGGTATATAAATTTGATAATATTTGTTAATTTACATTAACTAAGGCATATTTGATTGTTTCAATAGGCCTACTTCTAGTGTCTAATTATTTTGGTAATTATTGTTACATTTGAGTGAGACAGAGCCCAATTTACTTGGAGTTTCCAACCTGAATTATTGCTTGAAAATATTGTCACAAGTAGCTCATTTTTCGTTGATACAACAACAATAGATGTATAGGTGACTTATACATGCAATCTACTGCAATAGAGACCATTGTCAAACTTAGCTACTGCAGCTAATTTTTTGTTACCAACCATATCAAAGACAAGTCCAACAATGCCATTAATTCCCGACTTGAACATATGACATTATTTCTTCAAAGATGAAAATATTTGATAGAAGATTAATATATTAAAATATTTGATAGGTTCAACACAATTTTTCAATCAAATATGTCTAAGTGTTTAAATAATATGGCATCATAAACTTTATCTTAAATATTATTTATTTTAGCAATATATTGACAATTACTAAATGTATTACATAGTGTAGTTGTGTATTATCTTTTCATAATGTGATATCAATATTTTGTATTGGCTAATGATTTAGTACATGGTGTTAACACCCAAAATGACCTCCAAAGCCGTGGAGAGGTAGAATTAGGGTAGCCACTAACCACTTTGGATTTGTGCTACTGACCCAACATGATCTGAGAGGGCTCTCTCTAAACATTCATAAAATATTGAAAACACTCGAAAGATTTTTGCAAAGATGAATGTACACAACATTCCATAGAGGACCGAAAATAATATCAATGAGGAAAACATAGCCCTCTTACCCGGGATATTCAATCAATTCGTGGGCAGAAGGTCAGACTTATGACAGAACAGTTTGGTTTAATGTTTGGCAAGATAATCATAGGAGAGACATGGGCAATGGAGTCATGGTATAACACATAAATCGAATAACAACGCCATAGTGTGAGACACCGAAATAGAGGCAAGGTATCCACTCGCTTCTCGTTGAAATGCTAAGATGAGGTGATAAAAGAAGAATGCAAGAACAGACCATCAATTTGAGAAACCGGCATGGATGAATTCAATATCGACTTTATTTGAACTGTTAAGTGAACATCTGAAACAATAGCTAAAGCCTATGTTCAGGAATTCTATGCTACTATACTATGATTTCATACATGAAAGGGAACACATAATGGAAATGAATAACAGGAAATACAATCACATTTGAGAAAGAAGATAGACAGACTATAAGCAAAGCGACACATGAATCTCTGGTAGGACCTCCATTACAAACGTTGCAAATTCTATTAAGAAAGATATTACAGAACTACAAAACCAGGCTCTCCCAGTCCTTGACCAAATGATTTTCCAACCCATTGATATTCTTTTACGTTGCTATTTATAGGCCCTTGGCCCCGGACTGAACAATAAAACGGTTACAAATAAGGATACGAATTTGCTGCCAGCTATGCCATTCAGTTAGCTGCTCTTGACAGCGTATTACAAAATGACAGCGACGACCATCTGACAGACCACAACCGACGATACAGATGTCTGTTTGTAAGGTTTAGATAGCAGTGACTTCAAATAACAGGTAGGCCCAAACTACACTACATAATGGAAGAAAACGACATCCATACATTTAGCCAGGAAATGGACTTGCTGGAGGAAACGAAAGAACATGTGAGTGGCCCGTCACCTTATTCAGGAGCCTTCAGCTCTCCTTGAGGACTGAAAAAGTTTTCTATCTTTAGTGGATCGGCTGCCTGTGCTCCTTCAGCCGCGGGAGGAGGCATTGCTGTCTCGGTGGGGAGGATGTGATCCTTAACCATCTCCATGTCTAGGCATGTGTCCCCCTTGCTCTCAGAGGTTCGCCTCTTCTTTAACTGACATCACTCTTCTTTGCTTACCTGCAAATCCTCCTATTCCTCTGGCTCACTAGCTGAGCTTCCCTCCACTTGGTCGAGAACTATTGGAGATGAAGGAATTATCTCTTCCTCCACCTCGGACCACACTTATTCAGTCAAGACAACCACCTCGGCCTTTTGTCACTCCTTTGTCACTTTGCTTTCAACAGTGAGATGCCCGAATGGTCGATCCTGCAACCTTTCTTGTATGGACATGGGCTGCACATCATGGGTGGCCATGCTTTATAACTACCATGACAATGACGGCAACCTCGAGCAATCATTACACCATGATGACCTGACAGGATCTCCTACGTGAATGGGCATGATGACTGACATCAATACTGGCATCGAAACAGGCTGAACCATGTCTTCTCTATGGATGGATACACATATGACAGCGATGAGACTGCCTCCATCCACCTGGGACTCATTACTTCGTACCCGATATGCTTTTTCTTTGCTTACACTCGTGATTGTCTTAGGGCCATAGATTTCGACCCGACTTTCATCTAAGCCGTCAAACGATGCCTCTTCTATTGACCTCTCGTATTCAGAACCCACCACTTCATCGCACAAGTAACATCTACGAAGCTACTCTTGGTCGTAGATATGCTCCTCATGAGATCTGGACCATCAGAAGATGCGATACTTAACCTGACTTCACAAATATGAAATGATGTCTTTAATGCACATGTGGCAAATGCAAACTCCTTTCTGACCGTTGATCCCGGTGATCTACCGTTGATTTGCTTAGACATGCGTGTCGGCTAACCCCTTTGCTAGCGTTTAATGATCGTTCAACTCCCATCGCGATGGTCATTTACCACCCTTGATCCTTTACCATTTCTGATTGCAGCCGTCCGTATGTATTTCCACATGTAGCAGGGGTAACTTGTTTCAGTTTTACTCACCTGATTACAGCAAGAATCCTTAAACACTATCGGATTCTTTAGTCTTTGGACCAGATTCATAATTCAATATTTAATCTTTTGGATTTCCTTTTGGCCTACTAATTTTCGGAATAGTGCTTCCCTTAAGCATTTAAAAGCATAAACCCCTCCAAATGCTAAGCACTAATTTAGTGCTAACAATTGGCTCCTACTTGGCGATGCTATCCTCACTGTGAGGTAGCAAAGAACACTGTAGACCGAGTGCCTGATCCATTGCACGATGGAATCATGAATTCTACAACCTGTAGCCTTCTATTATTCAATAACCAAAAGTAAACTAAAAACTGAAAATTATAATGGAGCTTGGGAACTTCTTAAAGCGTGCATGCTATGTCGAGCTTATTTATGTACAAGCTATCCTACCCTACATCACCTCAATGGCCTTCATTTCATGTGATGGAAAAATGCCAATGCAGCCATTCCAGCAGCCGACATCTCAAGCATTTTCCTCTTCCATCCCTGGCAGAACTCAAATAGGGAGACCGTGAAAAAAACAAAGTCCAATGATGGAAACCACCTTCATGGTAGAGACAGAACTTCTTCTTATGATCAAGGGATCTTTTCATATAGTCAGCTATGGGGTCATATAGAACCTGCTACCCTCGAGTGTTTTCTGTTTGTATCTCAGCGGATTTGTTTTCGGAAGAGCTATAAATGAGCCATTCATTTCCCCAAGTGCTCATATCAAACCAAGGGATTACGTACCTTTGACCATCTTCAACCAGGGCCCGAACATTATGCCTACTCCAAATTCCGCATGACCTGGCAGGACCGAAACAACCAACTCTGAGCATCTCTCTGTGACACGACTGTTCCTTTGCATCTTGGAAAGTTATCTCCATGCAAAAACAGTCTATAACACCCCTTCTATAGCTAGGGTTTCACCCTAGCTTGTGCAAATGAGCACCTACTAAGGACAAGGGCCTCCTTAGTAGCAGTTCAATAAACAGTAAATAAAAGCAGTAAAACAGTATGAAATTTAACCTAGCATGAGCATTAACATAAATAGAAAAACATGAAAATATGGTGAAGATCTCTCTTTTTGTATTAAAAATTACCTTAGATGTAGAGGTTGGTGGAGCCTTTGCAATAGTCCAAGACGGTTGCTTCAAAGCTCCAATGTTGTTCCTTCTCCTTCTTCCAATGGTGTTTTGGAAATGGGGCCAAAAGGGTTCTCAAGAATTAGCTCCAAGTGGAGAGCTAGGGTTTCAAGGAAATTTTCAGCAGCGTAAGGATAGGGATGATTGTGGATATGAAATGGGGAGCCTCCATCACCTATTTATAGGTTTTTAGTGGTGGAGTGCTGACCCATGGTTTTGGGCACCATATGGTTTAGGTCAGCTGTATAGGGTTTTTGCTTCCTTTTTTCCCTCTTTTTCCTCTTTTTTGTATTTTTTATTCCCTTTTTAGAGGGTTTTTGTTATTTTGGAGGAATTTTGGATTATTTTGGGGAAAAAAGGGGTTTTTTTGGCCTTTTGGAGGATTTTTTAATGGTTTTTTGGCCTTTTGGAGGTTTTTAATGGTATTTTAAGGTTTTGGAGGCAAATATGGCAGGAAATATGGACAAATGAGTCATGTAATGGGGTATATGATGTAGTGAGCACTTTTTGGGTGTTAATAGATTGCCCCCTGATGTGTGAGGGCAGGGGCTCATCGTATGGCCGATAGACATCATAGGTCTTTTATGGTTTTCCGGGGATGTGGAGAGGAGAAGAAACGAACTAGAGCCTGGAACAACGGTTCCAAACAAACTGCAAAAAATAAAAGTACATGACCTCAATAATGAATGAGGAATAATCTGAACATATGGATGAGGTGGGCATGCCCATGCTCGTATTAAGATATAGAATAATAACAAGGAGGTCCAAAAAATGGGGACCTAAAATATACATGGCCTCAAATGACGAAGAATCTCAATATATGGATGAGGCGGGCATACCCATGCTTGTATCTAGATATATATAAAAAATAACCATGAGGCCCAAAAGTGGGGGCCTGAAGGATACATGGAGAACCACGGTGTACATCATAAGGGTCCAGAGGGGACACAAATCTAGGACATACTGCTGGGATGACCATGTCTGAGCTGAAGAACTGATACATTGGAATAACAACAGTGCTACTGAGTGTGGTAACAGAGGAACTGATGATGTGCTGGATCCTAGTGATGGGCAGTCATACCCTCAATGGTACACTGAATTGGAACTGAACTGGGTACTCAAGGAATCATATAACTGGATGGCTTCCGAATACAATCACCAATGCAACCCGGACATCCACAAGAACATGTGATTGGGTGTTCCGAAGTGACTCACCAATGTGCTAGAGTCAGGGGAAATCCGGGGTCTTCGACCAATAACTGAAGGGATATATACCCTGTGCAATTCTCAACGATGTGATCAAGGTGTTGAAGTTGAGCATGTGAGAAACAACCACTCGGAAAGGCACTGATGACTCCTCTCAAAATGGTCCATAGGAACTCACCACAGATGGTGATGAGTCCAAGGCACAAGGACCTCTGGGTCTATCCTTTGGAATAGATGGGTTGTTGTCGACAGAGGGAGACCTGGAACTAGTAAGGTAATGATGTTTCCTTGATAGGAGCACGAGGTGGAGAAACGAAGTGTGAGAGTACTGATGGTAGGAATGACATACTGTGGGGGTGGGGGATAACTGGGCAGGTAGAGTTGGTGGACTCAAACTTTCTTTGTTCAGAGTATGATGGTGGGGATGATCGGGCAGCATATGAAACTGACTAGTAGGAAAGGGATCATAGCTGTAATGGATCAAGGATGGTTACTGGGACAAGTGATACTCAAGTTGGTTTAAGATGGCAGGATACTGCAGAATACTCTGAACAAATGCGACCTTATTAGGGGTGCTGCTGAGATGATCGATCATAGTGCCGAGAGGCACGGGTGGAACTTCTTCATGGGTTAAGGAACTAGAAGAAGTGTGTTCAAAATGGTACTGTCGTGTGGATTTATACGAGCCCAGGACAGTTCATGCTCGTGATTGCTTTCAATTTTAAGGAGTCTGAAAGCGATAAGGAGACTCTAAAATAATGGAATGGTACCGTCGTGTGGATTTGTACGAGCCCAGGATGGTGCATGCTCATGGATGGTTTCACTTTTAGAGAATCTGAAAGCAATAAAAAGACTCCAGGGGGGTGCTTTTTCGTGTGTTAGTCTCCAATGCCCAAAGAAGCATAAAAGGATGCAATGAAGAACTCTTCTAGCTGGTGTGACTAGATTATTCCTTTTTCATAATTAGTCTACCAGGTCCAAAAAAGGGTTAAACTTATACCAGATAGACTCCCTTTCAGGTACTTTAACGAGCATGAAAGGAAGCAAGATTGCTCGACGATCTTTTCATTGTTTTAGGAGTCGAAAAAGAGCTTAACAGAAACTCCCTAAGTGCCTTTTTCGTAAAGGACTGGTCCGACCCGAAAAAGGGATAAAATTATACTGAACAAAAGGAATGGCCAGGCAAGGAGGAAGTGCTCAATCAAGGAATCATCGATGAGAACCAGGAATGAGGGTGGGGGGGAACACTGGTGGGCCTCCTTGCGGGATGATGAATGGTGGCAAAATAACAAAATAATTGCAGTATCAGTGGAGTGACTGGCTCATGTAAAAATGTGTAACAATCCGATGGCGGTCGATGTGGTGCACAAATCGAGGCAACAGGTGTCGGGACACAATGTTGAAATTGTACATGGTGAGAGTGAGAAAGGATCTCAATCATCATCACGATCTCGAAAAACTGAATTCGACGACATAAAAAGTGTCAAAAATGGAGAACAGCCGAGGTGGCTCACAAACCGAGGCGACAGGGGGTGTTTTGGGAAAATACCCAAAAAATATGGGTGTGAGAGCGAGAAATGATCTCAAGCATCATCATGAACGTGGAAAAATGAATCTGACGACATAAAGTATATCAAAAATAGGCTATGGCCAATGTGGCACGCAAACCAAGGCAATAAGGTGTCATGTCACGATGTCAATGAAGGTTCTAGTGAGATCGAGAAATGATCTCAAGCATCATCACAAGCACGGAAATATGAATCCGGTGATGTAAGGAACATCAGAACGGAAGACGGTTGAGGTGGCACATGGACCAAGGCGACGGGGGATGTTTTGGAAAAAATACCCAAAAAATTTGAGGGTGAGAGCGAGAAATGATCTCAAGCATCATCAGGGGCACATAAATATGAATCCAGCGGTGCAAATGGTGCAAAAAATGGAGGTCATAAGGACTCCGAAATGGTCAAAGGAAATAACTAGGTTAAAAAATGGTTGCAAATAAAGGTGAGCCCACCAAGCCAAGGATGCAGTGGTGAGGAGAAATGATGACCCGCGGGGGCAGATACTATGTGTATCGAATCAAATCATATATACCAGTGACATGTGACCTAAAAAATGGTTGAGACCATGGATGTGAAAAAGTGAGCAGGGTTAATGACCTGCCCCCATGCTATGCGCATGGGATTTGTGATTGTGGATCACATATGTGTTGGTTTGAACAATGGGATCATTGAAACACTGAGATAGATGGGATGGGGAAGGTTCAAAATGATTGATCATGACCCCTATCCTAGGTTCGAGGTAATCTATTATTCCCCCTAACTCAGAGGTGTCACTGTGGTGCTTGATGATAGCAGGGTCAAGACCAGGCAAAGACATCACGGAACTCTTGGAAAAGTTTTTTGTATTCTTCGATCTCATACTCCATGCAGGAGGCTCCTTACAGAATGATTTCAAGAGCACCAGCTGGGGCAGAGATATCAATGTGGATTGTAGGTGAGATATTGGCCATGTTACCTTCCTCAAAGGCATCGGGAGTGGGAATGGGATCCTTAAACCAGTCGACTTTGGTGGGGAGAAAATCTTTGGACTCAACTGAAAATTGGGTGGCTGTGGTGGAGGAGGACTCTTCCGAAAGGAAATAGGAACGATGGTGCATATCCGTCCAGGGGTAATCAAGTGCAGTAAGAGCCTCGAGAATCTCTTCATCATTGTGGAAACTATGAGTTGTCAAATCGGTTGACGAGGGAGTGGTAGTAGAAGAGATCATATAGATGGCATTAATATCTCTGGATGAGGGGGATACTGGGGGGTGGATCTCCTCAATGGTGGGGGGCACCGTCTCAAGGTCCAAATTATTCATCTTGTAGAGAGCTGCTCTATAATCTGGGATATTAGGACAGTGATGTGAGTAATGGTTGTAAATACCGCATATTGCAGAAGGGTGGTTGGTACACAGTGATTTATCACGAGGCTTAGGGGCTCGATCGACTTGGACAACTGGGATGTTGGGGTCTTCGTCAAGCATTTGCATGTGCACTTGTAATGCAGGTAATTGTGGACATTGATGGGTAGGATGGCCTAACTCATCACACAATGAGCATTTAGTAGGAGCACGAAACACGGGGGGCTTTTTAACTGTTTTAGGCAAGGGTATAGCATTTTATGGTTGTGGGCCTCTACCCCCAGTGTTCTTGACAATGGGGGGTGGATTGGTGGATGAGGAAGGAGTAGAGACACCGGGGGGTGGTTGACTAGTAGTGGCGATGGGTTGCACCGGTTGTAGGACGACATTTGGTGTCGCTGGGGGAACAGGAGGTGAAATATACCACACGCGTAGTCCTAAGGTTAACCCGGAGAGGCTGAGAGTAGCCATAACCGGGGCGCTTACTACTCCCGAGGGAGGGAATAGGAATGGGATTGTGTGGATGGGTGTAACACCAATATGACTACATACCAATGGTGGTTTGGGTAACAAGGGCGGTTGATTAGTGGGTGTTTGTGCATTGTGGGAAAGGGTACATAGGTCAGATATTTCGGTCGCTAGTGATGGGGGTAGAATGGATTGGAATGTTGAGGTCATCAACATATTTGAGTAAACTCCAGGTCCCACGAAGGAAACCAACGAGGTAGATGCACCACAAACAGGTTGTTCAACCATAGGGAGAACATTTTCGGGTGCAGCGGGGACATTGGGATCGTAATAGGTGAGTTGATAGACCTTGACCACGCGTCTGTCATGGGGGAACATCATGGTACGAAAAACGGCAACCGCCCGCATGGCATACATGTAGCTGCGGCCAAGTAAGAGGTTATAATCAAGTTGGGCATTGATGACCTCTATGTCAATGAGCACTGTTTTAACAGCCAATTGGATGGGGACATTAGCTAAGAGACCTTGGGGTTGAGCCGAATGGTCGTCGTAGGCTCGCAACGTAGTGGTGGACTGCTGGAGAGTAGGGGATCCCAACTTCTGCCAAATGAATGTGGACATAACGCATGTAGAGGCACCTTCATCGATAATGCACCGATGGATGACACGATTCTGAACAGATACAGAAACTTGGAATGCTAAAGTGGAATGCAGGCGTGGATGGGATTGGTCCAAATCGAAGGCCATTAGTCGTGAATCATTTGGGTCAATAGCACCAATGGTAGAAAGAAAAGTCTTATGCTGTGAAGGACAGTTTTTTAAGACCTCTAACGCAGACATGGCTACGGGGGACTAGGCTAAGTCATCTACAATGTTGTAATTAGACGCGGCGTGAGCATTGGGATTATTGTTGATGCGACGAAGTGGGAAGCGAGGTGCTTTGGAGGCACCATCTAGTGGAGCCGGAGGTATATGTAACGACTGATTAGTGGGATGAGCATTCATGTTTTTGTCGACGGGAGGTGCTTCAGGGGTGGAACCATATGGGTTCCGATGGGTTTGAAGGCTGACATCAGCAGATGACATCATTAACAAGTGATGGGTACCTGAGTCTAACATGGGTTGATCAGAAGTGGCATAAGTGATTTGTTGTTGTGGTGGCATGTTTCCTTGAGGGGGATCCAGTGGCTGAGTGTTCACTACGCCTTGATTCAGTAAAGGGTTTTGTAGCACCAAGGGTTGATGCTGAGGTGGTGGGGGGTTGGGTGGCACCTAAGGAGCCACGTGCCCTTGGCGGTGGGCATCATCGGTCTAGAGTTGCCGAGCTCACTCCAAATGTGGGCAAGCATGTGTGTAGTGGCCATAGACCCCACAAATAGAACAAGGATGGTTTGTTCACAAATTAGGATTTTTGGTTTGTTTGGGAGGCCGGTTAGGGTTCTGGTTGGTAGGTGCCGCGTTATTGTTGTTTGGGGGATTGGGAGGTTAACCGCCTTGGTCTAGAGGGGGGTTGTTCCCATGGTTACGGCATTTTCCACAGCTTTGCTAGCCCTGTTGGCACTGGTTATTTTGGTTCTGTGGTGGATTATGTTGGGAATACACTTGCCCTTGGGTAGCAGGTGGGTTCCGGGGTTGTGCAGGTGCGGGAGCAAGCTGCGGTGGATAATAAGTAGGTGGAGGCGGCGCAGGTGCTGAACCTTATGGGGGTTGCTGATATGTCTACTGAACAAGTTGTGGGTTTGCCGTAGGGTTCTCTTGTGGTGGGTAATAAGCAGGTTGGGCTTGAGAGGATACAGGAGTTGGTTCAGCCTACAGGTGGTAATATGGCTGAGGTGCGACTGGGGGGCATAAGTGGGGGATGCATGACCAAAGCACTGAGGTGGACATGAGGGTCCATGGGAATGGTGGTGATGTGCCATGGGAGCATACAAATTGGTTTCTCTAGACTGAGATGTAGCCTGCGAAAGGTCGGGGCCATGGCTAGGGCATGCTATGGAAAAGGAATGGTTATGTGAGGTTATACGGCCAATGATGCCATCTGCAGCATGGGATGCCCCTGGTGCATCATTTCGGGAGGAATCACCATGGGGGCCGTCAGGTATGATGGAATATAGGTAACTAGATTGGGCGTACATAAGGTCAAATTGTTGGGCTTTGAGGATGGCCTCTTCTTTGGACTTGGGTCGCTCGGATGCCACATCCTTGGCAATGACAAGAAGGAGAGATTTTAGAAACCAATTTAAGAAGATACGTTCATCTAACTTGATTTTGCAGAGGCTGCACCATCGACACCACTCATGAATGTAGTCAGTGATGTGGGTGGCCGTGTTCTGTCTGCAAGACAGTAGGATCTTAACTCTCATGTCATAGCGGACAGGTAACTGAAAGAACTGTAGGAAGGTCGAGGCAAGGGAAGTAAAGGTGGCATGGGTCCCATGGGGTTGCTTGATATACCACTTGGCTGCAGAGCCAGTGAGGGTGCGCCTCTAACAGACAGAGTCGTCCACTATGGAGTTGGAGGAAGACCATAGATGGAAGTACATAATGTGGTTCTAGGGGTCTCCACCTGCCTTCCCTTCAAACTTAGGGATGTCTGATGGGATTTTGGTGGGCATGTGAGGCTACACAGGGTCGTGTCTGATGGGATCGTTAGTCAGTCTGGCCAGGTCAGGAAGGTTGAGACTAGCCATGAATGACAAACTAGTAGAAGGATGTGAGATATTGGTGGTCGTGACCACGTTGGGGCCAATGCCCCCAAGTGGAGGAACTAGGTTTAGGTTGTGGACATTGCCCCCAGGTGGAGTAACGGAGGTGGTATGGGATGGTCCTACACCACCAAGGGTAGTGTGAGCCACTGGAATGGGTACTGTGATCGGAATGGTTGATGTGGGCCCCATCGAGGGCATACCCAAAGTGGTTGTGGTAGCTGGGGTGGTGGTGGATGCTCCACCAATGGTCCCTACAAAGAAAGGGTTGGAATTCATGCCATCCATGGGGCTAGTTGGTGTAGTGTAAGTGGGGTTCTCGGACTCTGCCTCAGAATCAGAGGTAAAATAAGGAGCGTCAGTTCCAGGGGACGGAGCTCTATGTCTGCGACGAGTGGAGTTGAGTGATGAAGCTCTATGTCTATGATAGGTGATGTCAAGTGAACTGTGTTGTAGGGGCTCGCCGCGGAGGCACCGAGAATGTCTCGGGGACTCAATGGTGACAAATGGTGTCAAGTCTCTAGGGGTTGTGTCGAGTGAAAAAAAACTCAAAAACACTAATGCAACCGAGTGTGAAGAAGGAGAGCACAATGAAGATGGCACTGAGGCCGCCAACAACCAGCTCAAAACACTCACTGTAACAGTTGTGCTACAATAAGTGGAGAAGGGCCTCCTTAGTAGTAGTTCAATAAACAGTAAATAAAAGTAGTAAAACAGTATGAAATTTAACCTAGCATGAGCATGAACATAAATAGCAAAACATGAAAATATGGTGAAGATCTCTCTTTTTGTATTAAAAATTACCTCAGATGTAGACGTTGGTGGAGCCTTTCAATAGTCCAAGAGGGTTGCTTCCAAGCTCCAGTGTTGTTCCTTCTCCTTCTTCTAAAGGTGTTTTGGAAATGGGGCCAAAAGGGTTCTCAAGAATTAGCTCCAAGTGGAGAGCTAATTCTGTTGCCCCGCCTGGTCTTCCTCAAGCATCTCGATTACCTAGTTAGTTTGTTGGAGATGCTGGCCCAACCAGAAATTCTCTTCAAGGACCCTATCATCGTCTTCTTCCCTCAAAGTGGAATCTGAATAAGAACCACGGGGGTCTTCTTGGTCCTCTTCCATCCTTCGAGCAATATGGTCAACCTGCCGAAGGTATCCGCCAGGCTCGAGACTTCCATCAAGAATTCCACATTTCTCCTCAAGGATCACATATGGTTCTTCAAGGGTCATATATTCCTCTTCAAGGACTCTGTATTCCCTTTCAGCTCTAATATGATAAGAGGCTTCTGCGTGCTGGGGATCCTTTGGGAACCTTGGTTCTCTAAATCTTCCTTCCTCCCTTGGGTGATGGCTAGGGTCTTCTTGCGGGGTCTCCCTGTCTTCGTCATTCATGGCTTTAAGAATTTTCTTTATCTTGGTGAGTGATTTAGCTTCAGGAAATAGGTTTTCACCACCCCCAGGTTCTATATTTTGATTGCATGAAGGTCCACCTTCACCCTCTATTTCAAAAAAACTTATGAAGTCTCCCAAATAGCTCTCTTCATACTTTTCATACTTAGGTGGACTAAAATATTTATTAAAACTATCGGCAACAGGATTTCTAGCAGGCCGATCGTGATCCATATAAAATAGATTGGAACCACCCTCTTCTGGTATGTTACTGGGTTGATCACCCCCTTGTTTACCATGGTAGAAATTAGGTTGTAGGGAAAGTTCCCCTTGTCCTTGATCTTCCTCGGATCTTATTTCCTCCCCAATCCTTCCATCATTTCCCTGTCTTGATAACTTTCTAGACATCCTAAGGTTGTCTTCAACCTCCAGTGCATCAATAAATAGGTGTTGCAAATTGGAAGGCCTCCTTTCCATAAGATGGAAAGCCATATCAGGGGGAAAGATAGATGCATAGTGTAGTTTAGCAGCATTTTCTAGGGGGCAAATCTCCCTCGACATATTATAATAGAAGCTTGTAAATATTCTATTGAAACTGGACATGGATTCATCTTCTCATTTCCTCATGGAGTAAAACTCCGCAAGGACCAGGTCCCATGGTCTTATCTCACCCCAAAATTCCAGAAAGGTTTTGGATAATTCCTCCCACGCATGAAGGGACTCAGGCTACAAGCGCTTGAACCACTCTTTCACATCTCCCTAAAGGGATTGGGAAAAAATTCTCATATAGACATCATCATGTTCTACTTCGAAAAGCTCCAAAAAATGCTCGAAACCCTGAAGATGTTTTTCAGCAGTAGGTCCTTCGAATCCTCCATCAAAGGTAGGGAGGAGCTTATGGTAGTTCGGAGGAAATTCATGAAGAACAGGGGGTAACTTTAAAGGACCATATCTCAGCTGGGATCTGGGGGGCAAAGGGGTATGTATAGCGAGAAAGTCATCAGCTTCACCCGCATGGGATCTGTAAGGCTGGTCATGGACCTTAGGTATTTCAAAAGGAAGGATGGGAACAGTTCTAGGAATGAGAGGAGAATGTATATTTTCAAATTCAAGTGAAGGATATACAAAAGAGGTTCTTTTGCGGCTCATAGCCCTTCGGTGGGATAGGACCTTCCTGATGTATATATATAAATGCAAGAGGAAACCGGCACAGAAGAACAAGACTTCTTTGAAGAGGTTTACACCTTGATACCTAGACCTTAATTCTTCCATGTCCAAAATAGTTGGGTTCGTCCTCTAGTGGAGTCTGCAAATCAAATCAAGGGTGGAGTCGCTACTTCTTTCCCCAAGGGGTTTTCCTTTACGCAAAAAAATTCAATGAGTAGAGTCACCAGGTAAAAGGTATACAGCTCTTTCTCTGTCTGATTGTTGTTCACCTTCAACAGCTAGAACCAAAACCTAGTCATTCTCCCAGGGATGATAAGAAAATTGTTCCCCGGCAATGGCGCCAATTTGCTAACACCCAAAATGACCTCCAAAGCTGTGGAGAGGTAGAATCGGGGTAACCACTAACCACTTTGTGTCTGTGCTAATGACCCAACATGATCCGAGAGGGATCTTTCTAAATATTCATAAAATACTGAAAACACTTGAAATATTTTTGCAAAGATGAATGTACATGGCATTCCATAGAGGACCAAAAATAATATCAGTGAGGAAAATGCAGCTCTCTTACTTGGGATATTCAATCAATTCATGGGAAGAACGTTAGACTTTTGATAGAACAATTTCGTTTAAAGTTTGGCGATATAATCATAGCAGAGACGTGGGGAATGGAGTCATGATATAATGCATAAATCGAATAACAATGTTGTAGTGTGAGACACTGAAACAGAGGCAAGGTAGCCACCTGCTTCCCGTCGAAATGCTAAGTTCTGGTGATAAAAGAAGGAGGCAAGAACAGACCATCGATATGAGCAACTAGCAGGAATGAATTCAATATTGAATTCAGCTGAACTATTAAGTTAACATCTGAAACAATAGCTAGAGCCTATGTTCAGGAATTCTATGCTACTATACTCTAATTTCAGACATGAAAGGGAACACATAACAGAAATGAATAATAGGAAGTACAATCACAATTGAGAAAGAAGATAGACAAACTTTAAGCAAAGCGACACATGAATCTCTGGTAGGACCTCCATTACAAATGCTGCAAATTCTATTAAGAAAGATATTACAAAACTACAAAACCAGGCTCTCCCGGGCCTTGACCAAATGATTTTCCAACCCATTGATATTCTTTTACATTTCTATTTATAGGCCCTCGGCCCCAGACTGAACACCAAAATGGTTATAAATCAGGATACAAATATGCTTCCAGCTATGCCATTCAGTTTGTTGCTCTTGACAGCATATTACAAAATGATAGCGATGGCCATCAAACAAACCGTGATAGATGATATAGATGTCTCTTTGTAAGGTTCAGATAGCAGTGACTTAAAATAATAGGTAGTCCCAAACTATACCACATAATGGAAGAAAATGATGTCAATACATTTAGCCAGGAAATAGACTTGACAGAGAAAACAAAAGAACATGTGAGCAGACCGTCACCTCATTCAGGAGCTTTCAACTCTCCTTGAGGATTGAAGAAATTTTCTATCTTCAGCGGATCGATTACCTATGCTCCTTCAGCCGTGAGAGGAGGCATCACTGTCTCGGTGGATAGGATGTGATCCTTAACCATCTCCATGTCTGGGCGTGTGTTCTCCTCACTCTCTGAGGTTCACCTCTTCTTTAACCGACGTCGCTCTTCTTTGCTTAACTGCAAATCCTCCTGTTCCTCTGGCTCGCTGGCTGAGCTTCCATCCACCTAGTCAAGAACTATTGGAGATGAAGGAATTATCTCTTCCTCCACCTCGAACCACACTTGTTCAGGAACGATAACCACCTCGGCCTTCTCTCCCTCCTCCATCACTCTGCTCTCAACACTGAGATGCCCAGATGGTCGAGCTTGCCACCTTTCTGGTATGGACGTGGGTTGCGCATCATGGGTGGCCATGCTTTATAACGACCGTGACAATGAAGGCAGCCTCGAGCAATCATTCCACCATGATGACCTGAAAGGATCTCCTACGCGAATGGGCATGATGACTGACATCAATACTGGCATAAAAACATGTCAAACCATGTCTTCTCTATGGATGGATACACATATGATGGTGATTAGACTGCCTCCATCCACCTCGCACTCATTACTTCGTACCCAAGATGCTTTTTCTCTGCTTACACTCGTGATCGTCTTAGGGCAGTAGATTTCGACTCATCTTTCATCGAAGCTGTCGAATGGTGCCTCCCCTACCGACCTTGTTGTTACTGCCAGAATTTGTCCCTAGACTATAGAGAGACAAGCTAACACCATTTCAACAATCTCAAGATAAAACATAAAATAGGTTTTTGTTGGTTTAAGATTTAGTGGTTAAAGGTTTCATTTTCAAGAAGAAAGAAGGAAATCAACTTCAACAAGTTACTAAAACATAGGTCATCAAAGAACTGAAATCATAATTTTAATCAAGAGTTATAAACCATGACATTCAAACTCACATATTCTGGTTTCTATCTACAGTACATAAATATTCACTGAATAAAAAAACATCAAAAAAGGAATGAAATCATGTATTGTATGATCACACTAATTAGGAATAAAAACACATTCAGATAGCATAAAAATGGCTTATAACATGTATGTATTGATCTCAGTCTTCAAACTTACATGAGAAACTTGCAAGCATCATAAACAGCACTGTATTGCTTCTTCAAAACAAAAACATCGAACCTCCTCCTTTACTCCTTTTATCTATATTCAAAAAGAGTAGTTTGATAACTACCTTCTAGGTCAAATGTTAAAGTAGGTACATCCATTAGTTACATACTAACTCAAATATTTAAAGAGACATTAACTAAAAATAACAAATCGGATTCTGGGAAATTAGGCGAATTTCTGGAAAATTGGGTCTCAAAGATGCCACGATATCTCTCGATCCTTGACACCTGTTAGAAACCCGAGAGATTTTTTTTAAATGAGTCCATTATGAACAAAAGCCTCTCTTGTTTTTTGAAAATTCCTTTCCATTTGATTAGTACACGGGCAAGACATTTGTGACTAAAACAGTAAAATATTAAACATTTTTACCCCTAAACAATAGGCCACGAAGATGAATTCGAATCTCTCCAATAGTGACAGCTGTTGAAAAATGGGAAGAGTTTTTTGTGAATGAGTCCGTGATGGACAAAAACCTCTTTGGGATTTCTGAAATTTGCTTCCATCTGCTCGTAATCCATGCGCAATTGTGATGACCAAAACAGGGAAAAACATGACAGTTTTAGTTATGGCTGTTGCACCTCTTTTGAATTTCTTCATATGATTCTACCATTGTAAAATCCTACTATAAGATCATATGGTCTTGTTGAGAATTTGAATTATCTCTCTCCTCTTCAATTTCATCAGTCGAAGAACTTTGAATTAAAGTTATCTCCTCTGTATTCTGATTTGAGCTTGAACCTTTTTCCATCTTATTCTTTGTAGTTGATCTTGTTCTAATGTAGTTTGACCTTGAAATTATTCAGCAATAAGACTAATTGTCTACTCCATTTCTTGATTTTCTTGACCATGTTCTTGTTTCTCTTCAAATACTTTAACCTGCTCCTGATTTTCTGGGCTTTTAGGCTTTTCCTGTGATAGAGGCTTCTCATAAATTTCTTTCCTCTTACTCTTTTTACCTTTGTTTTTAGTCCTATTCTTATTCACACGCTCATCCTCCTCAGCAATGAAAACATACCAAAATATAAAATGCTCCTAGGTCTTTTGTTCCTTTTGTAACACTTTTTGAATGATTAGCTTTATTAGGCCATGATGAAATATGGACTGCCTAGAATGCTCAGGATGTTCTTTAACCCTACTTGATATCTTCTGGATACTCTGGTAGCAGGAAAGGATTTGGGTCGAACTCGGAGGGAAGTTTTTTGAACCATAACTCCCCATCCATGGCGATACCACATTCATCAACAGGTGTCCTAAGCTCTGCGATCGCCAAATTGACTCGTGGCACCTCAAACCCCAATTTCTCCTAATGATGAAATGTTATGGAGCTTACAACTATCATAACTCTTCGGCCAGTCTTTCAGCATTTCAAATAATAATAGCAGAGCCTCTCCATTCATCATAATTCAAACAAACCATTACTCAGCATGAATAACCATGATTTTTCATTATTCTGGATTCTTGTAGTGCATTAGGGTCTATTTTGTAGTTGGCGCTACCAGAATCTTTCAACATAGCTAATTTGACAAATGCACTTAGCAAAAAAGTTAAATATTGGTTATGAACTTTATAATAAAGCTGAATAAGCATAACTGAAAACTTTGAGACCAATACCATGTTGAATAAGCCATTTGAAGATTTTGAATTAAAGAAAATAAAAACAATCAAAATTTAATAAAAAATAGATTGAAAACAAAATAATCAAAATTATGGATAAATGAAGGAGAATAAAGTTCAAATAATTCTAAATGAAACACATAAAAATAAGAACAATCTTAGCATTAACATCTGGCGCCTACTGTGGGATGAAAGCCTCCTTGTGAGGTTTCAAGAACTTGTAGACCTTGTGCCTTATCCATTGGGCAATGGAGTCATTTGTATCTGGTTGCCAACCTGTTCCAAAACTAACAAGCCTGCTCATAATTTTTAAATTGATGAGCTTATTGTATGATCTTATAACAAGATTCTGCTAAAAAACACTTTTTCTTCCTCAAATTTTGATCCTGGCTATCAAAAACTATGTGACAGCTGCTAAGAAATTATATCTGTGTTGTAATAGAAATCTGCTCATCAAATTGCAAATCCATCTGCTTGGTAGACTGAAGAACAACCATATTTGTTGAAAAGAGAATGCAGGCTGAAAACTGATCCATGCTTACACTATACAAACTGAAACCATTGCTTGAAAAGGAACTTATTTATTTACAACTTCTACTTCTAACCAACTGAGATTATTTTGATCATGCAAAGGAAAACTTCCAATGAAGCCAAGAAAGTAATTGACTAACAATTTGAGCCTTTCTTCCAACTTTATGCAAAGCCTTAAAAAAACAAACTATAGTATGTGAATCATAATGTTTGAAATCATACTTACAAAAAAAAAATTTGACTTTAAAAATGGCAATAGCTGAAACTTCATGACTGCGAAACATCTTCATGTAAGTGGAAACTGGATCTTGAAACTCATACAAAACTTGCTGTTGCTCAACCACTAATAGTGAAACATGCACCATCAAACGCTCATCTAATCCTTTCGGTTTTCCTTTGCTATATCCGTGTGACTTGGATTCATTACTATGATGTGCTAGCCCATTACAACTAACACTTTTTGAGAGAGAAGAAAAGATATGTTCTTGATCTTCTACATCAGTGTCTCCATAATGATCAAATGACTGATGAGTCTTAAAACATACATCATGAAAAAACTGTTGATTACTCTCTCCAAAAATGATATTTTTAAAAGATGTATCAGAAATAAGAGGATCCTCACAAGTATTTTGAACAACAGATTCATGATTATTATTGACCATAGCATGAACACATTGTTGATCATCTTTTTGCTGAAAAGTAGAACTAGATGTAATTCCATTAGTCAATGAACCTTTATAAAATTTAAATTCTTCCTCTTCATCACTATATTGGTGAAATATTGGAGTGTCGGGATAAAATCCTAATGGGAAAGATGAAGTTTTCTGCAAAGAATAATCAGCAATATGATTTCGAAACAGATTTGAAATAATGTTTCCTTCTTCTTTTTCATTATCATCCTTTTCATCATAGATAGGCTCATCTCCAATAGTATTTGGGATAGCAACTACATCATGACCAGATCTTCTAGAATCATGTGAGTCAATGAAAAATGAATTTACAGGTTTGTCATTATAGAAAATTTCTTCATGTTGTTCATCATGTAAATATTCAAAAGAATTGCTTTGAGTGGAAGAAATATGGAACTTTTTCTGAACTAACAATCTTTCATATTCTAACTCAAATACTTTTAGAAGCTTCGTCATAAAAATAAATTTATCCTCTTCACTAGAGATGTTATAAGAATCCAAATGGGAAGATAAATCTTCATTCAATTTATCATCATCAGAATATATCCATTCTTTGAGGTTATTAAGAAAAGCAGGGTCTGCTACAAAATCTGCTATCTTGATTGAAGAAGTAACTGGATTAACAGCTGAACTCATCATTATGTACTCAGTGGAGTTGGTACAGCTCCTTCCCCTGCAGAGTCACCTAGTGAAAAATTGTAGTCTGAAATAATTTCTGATCCTATTCACCTCAAAAGCAGAACAATAGATATATCCTAGGGAAGATGAAACTTCACTCCCGTCTCCGGCAATGGCGCCAAAGATGTTAGTGCCAGAATTTGTCCCTAGACTACAGAGAGACAAGCCGACACCATCTTAACAATCTCAAGATAAAACATAAAATAGGTTTTTGTTGGTTTAATATTTAGTGGTTAAAGGTTTCAATTTCAAGAAGAAAGAAGGAAATCAACTTCAACAAGTTACTAAAACATGGGTCATCAAAGAACTGAAATCATAATTTTAATGAAAAGTTATAAACCATCACATTCAAACTCACATATTCTGGTTTCTATCTACAGTACATAAGCATTCACTGAATCAAAAAACATCAAAACAGGAATGAAATCATGTATTGTATGATCACACTGACAAGGAATAAAAACACATTAAGATAGCATAAAAATGGCTTATAACATGTATGTATTGATCTTAGTCTTCAAACTTACATGAGAAACTTGCAAGCATCATAAACATCACTATATTGCTTCTTCAAAACAAAAACATCGAACCTCCTCCTTTACTCCTTTTATCTATTTTCAAAAAGAGTAGTTTGCTAACTACCTTCTAGGTCGAATTCTAAAGCAGTTATATCCATTAGTTACATACTAACTCAAATCTTTAAAGAGACATTAACTAAAAGTAACAAATCGGATTCTGGGAAATTAGGTGAATTTCTGGAAAATTGGGTCTCAATGACGTCACCATATCTCTCGATCTTTGACACCTGTTAGAAAATTGAGATAGTTTTCTTTAAATGAGTCCACGATGAACAAAAACCTCTCTTGGTTTTTGAAAATTCCTCTCCAGTTGATCAGTAGATGGGCCAAAAATTTGTGACTAAAACAGTAAAATATTAAACATTTTTAACCCTGAAAAATAGGCCACGAAGATGAATTTGAATCTCTCAAATCGTGACAGCGGTTATAAAACTGGAAGAGGTTTTTGTGAATGAGTCCATGGTGGACAAAAAACTCTTTTGGATTTCTGAAATTTGCTTCCATATGCTCGTAATCCGTGCTCAATTGTGATGACAAAAACAGGGAAAAACATGACAGTTTTAGTTCTGGCTGCCGCACCTCTTTTGAATTTCTCCATATGATTCTACCATTGTACAATCCTGCTATAAGCTCATATGGTCCTACTGAGAATTTGAATTATCTCTCTCCTCTTCAATTTCATCAGTCTAAGAGCTTTGAATTAAAGTTATCTCCTCTATCTTCTGATTTGAGCTTGAACCTTTTTCCATCTTATTCTTTGTAGCTGATCTTGCTCTAATGTAATTTGACCTAGAAATTATTCAGCAATAAGACTAATTGTCTGCTCCATTTCTTGATTTTCTTGACCATGTTCTTGTTTCTCTTCAAATACATTAAGCTGCTCCTGATTTTCTGGGCTTTTAGGCTTTTCCTATGATAGAGGCTTCTCATAAATTTCTTTCTTCTTACTCTTTTTACCTTTCTTTTTAGTCCTATTCTTATTCACACGCTCATCTTGCTCAGCAATGAAACCAAACCAAAATATAAAATGATCCTAGGTCTTCTGTTCCTTCTATAACATTTTTGAATGATTAGCTTTATTAGGCCATGATGAAATATGGACTACCTCGAATGCTCAGGATGTGCTTTAACCCTGCTTGATATCTTCTGGATACTCTGGCAGCAGGAAAGGATTTGGGTCGAACTCAAAGGGAAGTTTTTTGAACCATAACTCCCAATCCATGGTGATACCACATTCATCAACATGTGTCCTAAGCTCTGCGATCCCCAAATTGACTCATGGCACCTCAAACCCCGATTTCTCCTAATGATGAAACGTTATGGAGCTTACAACTATCATAACTCTTTGGCTAGTCTTTCACCATTTCAAATAATCATAGCAGAGCCTCTCCATTCATCATAATTCAAACAAAACATTACTTAGCATGAATAACCATGATTTTTCATCATTCTAGATTCTTCTAGCGCATTAGGGATCTGTTTTGCAGTTTACGCTACCAGAATCTTTCAACATAGCTAATTTGACAAATGCACTTAGAAAAAAGGTTAAATCTTGGTTATGAACTTTATAATAAAGCTGAATAAGCATAACTGAAAACTTTGAGACTAATACCATGTTGAATAAGCCATTTGAAGATTTTGAATTAAAGAAAATAAAAACAATCAAAATTTAATAAAAAATAGATTGAAAACAAAATAATCAAAATTATGGATAAATGAAGGAAAATAAAGTTCAAATCATTCTAAAAGAAACACATAAAAATGAGAACAATCTTAGCATTAACACTCACGTATTCGGAAGCCACCACTTCATCGCACAAGTAAGATCTGTGAAGTTGCTCTGGGTCGTAGATCTGATCCTCACGAGATCTGGACCATCAGAAGTGTTAAGTCAGTAAATTTTTCTCCATTTTTGATTTGTTTTCTCAAGCTTTGGTTTGTCTTTCAATTTACCTCAGTTAAATTTTTGGTTTTAAGTTTTAGTTTTAGTCTCCTTAGAAACTCTATGGGTGATTGAATAAGTTTTGAGCCCATTCTTTTTAGATTTTATTTGATTTTGGTGATCTTTTATATTTTAAAGGGGGTTAAAGAAAGTCATATTTTCAAAGGTTGATTCATTAATGTGTTGTAATGCCCCTAAAATGACTATGGACTTTAAGAGCACCTGTTGAGTGACCCAGCGGAACAGACTTCAATAAAGTGGCGCTTCGAGTTAGGATGTGTCTTAATAAGGGAGAATCACCTAATGATGTGCATGACTATAGTTGATAAATGAATTAATGAATTGAATTATATGTGTGGACTGGGATAATTGATTGATCAGTTCTTGCTTAAATGCTTAGCCTTGATTGGTTAAGTCAAAGTATTGTAGGACAGCTACAGTCCTAGCTTTGTGACTTGGGAGGACGCAACTGAGATGCGTCATAGATTTCCGCATTTATTCTGAACTTCGAGACGAAGTTCTAAATAAGTAGGGGTGTATGTAGTGCCCCTAGACTACTGTAGACATTGAGGGCACTTGCTTAGTGACCCGACTGTTTGAAACATTAATTAAATAACCTTTTGACCTTATTTTTTTTGAGTATGTGTATCTGAACTGTTGAGGTAAATGAATAATTGCATATGTTAAACGATTAGCTATGACTATGGAAAATTATGTTGATGGATAATGCTTAACGACTAGCTGTATGGTGATTATGTATTTGGCGACGAAATGTATATTTGATAAGATGAATGAGCAGTTTGAATAAATCATAAATGTTTAACAATTCTAGAGTTAGAAACCAGATGATGATTGTTGAGAACAGTGCTACTAATAATTTGTTGCGAGAAGTGTGTGTAGAAACAAGTGAGACGGTTCACCAACGGACACACAAAGGAACATGGAGGGTCGTAGAGTACGGGTAAATCACACACAGGGGAAGCGACGATGATGTCAACTTCCAACAAGAATACCACGCATGAGCAGATAAGCATTGATCCGCTTGCTCAAGAGGAATGCGTGAGGACGTACGAGGTGGGCCACGACGGCGCTGGTCACGTACGAGTTGAGGGGCGCGCAGTGAGAACGGACTCACTCCTAAGCGCCATTAGTCCCTAGATAGCATGTAGACGGAGGATGGATGGTAAAATGTAGGACCCCTCCTTTAGGGTCCCCTTGAACTGAACCTGAAACTTTAAACAAACTTCATACAAACAAATTAGCCATTATAGTTATTGGAAAAAAAAAATAAAAGAGTGAATAACTTAACAAAAATAAGCAAACCTTAACCTGTCAACCCGATCCAGCTGGTCCATTGTTGTCTGCGTCTCCCGTAGGATCCCTCCAGCAAAGCTCGTTTAACCATAAGCTCATGCTTTCAGTCGCATGGCCTCCCCCGAGCTTTGGGTCGTAGAGCTCACACAAGTATTTCAGAAATTCAGCTTGGGCTTCCCTTCCCACTAGGATTTCTAAGCCAAACCCTTAGATAGCAGCAAGTCTTTGAGGCATTCGAAAATTACGACAATCGTCCAAATTATCGGCCCCTTACCCATTCCTTAAGCCTTCCTTATAAAGGGAAATCTCCTACGACACATGTCGCTTCCTGTTGGTTTGCTCTATGCAGACCCGGGTTAGCTATACTTTTTAGACCAACAAAACCCTTAGCTCACTGGCCCTTTCGGAAACAGGTCGCAGAAGCAACTTGAAGTCTCACCCGAAGTGATTCTAATGGGGGTGGCAGAAGACTCAAGTGTCCTCAGCCAGGTTCTGAGGCATCCAGGGTGCTTAAAAACCCTCCTTAGCCCTCTCCAAGGGGCTAACTTCTCTATTTCTATTACTCTGGCTATACCTCTGTCTTATCGCATTACGCAGGCAGTGCGATAAGCCTCCTCCTTATATGATCCTGTCTAGCGATACTTAGGATATCGCAGATGCGATATCCCCCTCCTTTTTGTCCCTGCGGTATGTGACACTTAGCCACTTCCTGGTTTAATACGCTGACTCAAACACCCTTATCCACTTACTGAGAGATCTTAATATCACTTAGTCTCTAAGCATAATCCTCACTAATGTGCTTAACCCTTAATACTTCACAATGATACGACTTTGTAAAATATTACTTTAAGCAATGCTCTAACTGAACTCTTCATGCATTATACTCATTCAATAATCAAGCATTATCCTTTATTGAACAGAGATCTATTTTGCTAGGATTCAACTATGATTTTCACAATTGTTACGCATCAACCAGAACTAAGCTGATGACCATATACATTACTTATAAACTGAAGGAAGAATTCATGTAACAGTAAAGATAAGTGAATAAGAGCAACAATCACACTACTTAGATATTTACGTGGTTCACTTCCAGGAGGGAAGCTACGTCCACGGGAACTGTGTTTTCTATTAAGAACTTGAGAGAGTAAAACACAGTTCCGCCGCAACTCTTTGCAGCAGAGGTCTTCTGGGAAACTCCACTCCTGTGGGAGCCCTTCTCTATAGACCTCTCTTCTTCTCCTTCCTACTCTTCCACTGACTCTTACAATGTACTCTCTCTCCTTCCCAATCCCTGCGGATTGTACAATCTGCTCAATGAGCCGGCGTCTGATCTCTGGAAGATGTTCAGACTCTGTATGTTCAAAAGACTCGACTACTCTCTACTAAATAACTTTTGTAACTATGTGTCCAACCACTTTGCATACAAAAGACTCCTATATATAGATGGCCCGAAGGTCTCATCGCACTTACAAAACTGTGGGCCTTATCCCAACAGTGACTCAACCCTAACCACTTACAGTCAACTAGCTATACTTTCATGGCCGCCTCCTGTCTCGTCGCCGCTTCCTGCAGTCCTTAGTCTTTAATGCATCGGCCCGTTGCTTCTTCTTTGGTTCAAGCAACGCTGACTGTAGTCCTTCTTCTTAATGAGGGTAGCTGAACCCTCTCTTCATCTTCGACGCCTTTATTATGGTGGTTGAGCTCTCCCTTCGGCCTCTTCCTTGTACCACGCGCTTTGACTTTCCTGTACATATCGCCGCAATTCCCATCGGAATTTGCGCTACGGCGATATATTTGCCTTGTCGCCAAAATTGGTACTTTCTCCCCAAAAATGGTTATCTTTTCCAAAATTAGCAGCTTTCTAAATGTTGCAGGAGTTCTCTCCAACAACTCCCCTAACACTTACTTGTGGCTCGTCCCCGATCCACTCGCAACATCAGCTTGCTTCATCTGCGTAAGCTTATCCTTTGCGGGCTGTGAGATTGTTGCGAATTGTGCCTTAAGCGCTTTAATACTTTCATCCATGCTTGCTACTTCTTCCTGCGCTGCGCTTAGCATCTCAGCTGTTACCAAGGAGTCTTCTGTGCTCTCAATGACTCCTTTACTTGATATGAAGCTTTTCACCTTTTTCTCCAGTTCATCAACCAGATGTGTGACTTTGCTTTCATGCGGGCTAACTGCGTTAGCCAGGTTGATCTACTGTTCTCTGTACTTCTACACTTGCTGTTGAAATTGCGTTATTTCTCCTTTCTTCCTTATCTTCGCAAGAGCACTCAAGCCCTTGTACTCTTCTTCAGCTCTAGATATCGCATCTTCAAAATGCTTAATATGCTGATTGAGTTCTGCTTTCTGTGGGAGCTCCTCTAGCTCCAGCCATGTTTTTGATGCATCCTCTAGGATAGCCTCTGTTGCTTCCACTCGACACTGCATCTGTGTCTGTACAATTCTGATAGCTTGCACTCGTGCTTCTTGGATTTCTTCTGGAGTAAGTGGCCTATTCTCTTCAAGCGCAGCAATCCTTGCTTTGTATTCTTCCTCCATCTTATTCTTCTCTTCATCTAGAGCCTTTGCTCTTTCTGCTATTTTTCTTATCTTTTGAGTTATTTCTAACTCAGGCTTGATATCGCACTGCGGAAGTTCTGCTGCGATATTCTCTAAAACCAGAGAGACATCCTGCTCTCGCTGAACATATTGCGTCAACTGGGCACTCTCTGCCTCATGCTGCGCAATGAGCTGCACATTTTCTTTGGAAAGTAAAACATTATGCTCATATGTGACTCGTTCTCTGTGCCTCAGCTCCATGCCTATCTGTTGAAAAATTTCGTACAACTGGTCCACAGGCACTTCTGGTAGGTTCACCTCAAGAGGATGAACCATCTGCACTTCCATAGGAACAAGAAACTTAATGCTTCCTGGCGGTATACGAACAATGTTCGTGCAGTCCCTTGCAATACTTTCTTCTCTGGTCTGCAAAGGGGGCTGCGAACTTCCTCCTACTGTGGTTGGAGCTGGCTGAATCTGCATAGAAGCAGTCTTCTCAGTTATTGCCTTCAGCTCTAGCAACTTCTTGTCAAGGCTTGTGTGCAGCAGATCCTGCGATGACTGAATCGCAGTGAATCTCTCCTGCATCTTCTCATGTATTCGGCTGGCGATGAGATCATACTCATCCTCTGTCATGATCGGTGCCTACGGTGCTTCGAAAGTAACCGTCTCCGTTCTCTTCTTCTTTGCTTGCAGTGGAGAAGGGCCTTCAGTACCCTTTCTCTTAGAACCCATTGGTTCTTTCGCTTTATCTTTAGGATCTATCTCCGGAACATCTTCTGGAGCATCAACTGGAGCATCAACTGGAACTAGGCCAGATGATAGATCATCATACAACTGTTTCATCTCCTCATCAAAACAGTTTCTAATGGTGTCTTCAACCTGCTGGATATCCATGCGATATGGGCCAGGGGCCCAGTCGTTATGTTTCCTGAATCCCTTGGGTCGGATATATGTTTTATCCCTGTCGACTTTAAATTCCAGCTTGGAGTGATAAAGATCGACGACTGGCGAGTCGACACGCGGAATCGTTGCTACGGTCTCAAGCAATAGCATATAATAGTCATGGAATACCATTGCGTTGATCTTTTGCTTCTCTGGGTGATTACTCGCCCAAAGATTTGAATACTTTGTGCCTCTGCATGCCCCTGATTCCAGTTGTGGAAACTGCGAATTGGGCGGCTCTTTCCATCCAATAAAAGCCATAAGGATCAGCAGCCACGAGAAGTGGAAGCTGTGAAGCGGATCCTGCTGCGCCTGCGCACAGTCTTGAAAGAAACTATTCAGCAAAAATAAACTCCAATTGTAAGGTTTACCTTTTATGGCTTCAATCGCCAAGCGGATAACTGAGCCTGTGACCTCCTTTGGCCTCACCTTGAAGAGGAGCTTTCCTACCAACAAACTAACAGTAAATCGCAAGGCCTCATCCTGTATTGAGTTGACATCATAGGCGCGACCTCGTCTTTGCAGCTTATACTCAGCAACCTGCTTGGCTGAGAGCCTGGTATCCTTTGTGGCGCCATCAATATTTATCTGAGGGTCAAGGCCAGTCTTCGACAGACCGGTAATGCGGTGAATAAGGTCAACATTAACATCTATTCGGTTACCCAACCATAAGTAACCACCATGCACACATGAAAGTAGCATCCGCACTACAGCATTTACCTCTGGACCCCGTCCAAAGTGCGGAATCTCCAGGAGATTGAGCAGTCCCGACGGTGCTAAATGGCTTGCATGGTCCATGGGGACGAACTCATCTCGCTCTGTCCTTGGGTTCCTCTCAATTGTCATATAACGATCACGACGGAAGTGTGGGTAAAGCTTATAATCTCCCAGATTATAATCAACAAACTTAGCAGCATGCATATTCCCCCGAAGGTTGCCTTCTTCCTTCACTCGCTTATCCAGTGGTGGGAGTATGAGTTCATATCTAAAGTCTTTCGGAAGGACAATTTCTGGTGCGTTTTCTATCCTTGGTGGGAAATATACAGTAGCGACTGTGACTTCTTCCGGAAGTTCTTGCTCCTGTTCTTCTGACTCTGTGCTACTCGGGGTCTCGGTATACTCCATATTAGCTAAGGTCCTTGGTGACTGCCGTGTGGATGGAGAACCAGCAGTAACTTTCTTTCCTTTCTTAGCCGTGGGCGAAGTCATAACAAACTCAAGTCAACCCCGTTGAAATCTCTGCAACACGTCTTCCAAAGGCTTGTCTGGCGCGAGGAACCTTCCCGTGCGGTACTATGGACTTCCTATGATTGCTATTCTGAGACAAATTCAGGTCTGCAACTGTTTTTGACTTCTCTGCTAAGAATTCTGCTGAGAATATGCTCTGCTCTTCTCAAATGCTCTAAACTCTTTCGATAAGAATGAACAAGTAACCTCGTGCTTTGAATAAGACGTGTTTTTATCATAAGGAGGGAACTTCAAACGGCAACGGACCAGTGAGCTGGACCCGTTGGCAGCATTTAATGCATAGACAAGACAGCACCCTGCGCCCATTTATTGAAAACCGCCGTTTGAAATTTCGCTGGGAAACTATGCGCCGGAGTGGTGTTGCATCAAATTTCCCAAATCTAGAAGAATCGACGTACTGTTGCCAAATCTTAGTACAACAGATACTTGTCAGTCGTACACTTAATGCTTGTCAGAAGGCGAAGTGACTAGCCCTCTGATCAATTCAAAAATTGCTATCGCATCGATTTGTTTTCTGTCTCCTACGATACGATATCGCGTCGCCTGGAAATACAAAGTGCAAAAACTCGCATCACATCAAAATTATCACAACAACCAGAAAAACTTGCTACGAACTCTTACTTAAAGTATTTCCCGATGTAGACTCCTTAGGGTGCGATGCCTCATTTCAACTACACTAGACATCTGCACCACTTGCTTCTTTTCTGGGCTAGGGCTAGGAGGTGGCATGGCCTTCATAATACAGCTTAAGCCTACTGCCATTGATCAAGGTAGGAAGAAACTCCCCATTCAAAGTACGAAGCTGAATAGCACCTCCATCTGTTATTTGCTGAATTTGATATGGCCCTAACCAATGAGTCTTGAATTTTCCAGGGAACTTTATAAACTTACTGTCATAAAGGAGTACCAAGTCTCCAAGCTGAAAGATTTTGTTCTTGATATGCCTATCATGCCAAGCTTTTTCTCGTGCTTTCTGCACTCTCTGATGAAATCCTACGATAAATCTGTCTTCCTCCAGATTGAGCAGCTGTGCCAATCTCTCCTCTAAAGTATCAGAATCAGCCATCTCTGTAAGCTGAGCAATCCTTAGACTGGGTAAAATGTATTCCATAGGCATAACAGCCTCTTGTCCATACACCAAGCTGAAAGGTGTGTGTCCTGTTAATTTCTTGCATGTGGTCCTGTAAGCCCATAATACAGCATTAACTCTAAGGTCCCAATCATTTCTTTGACTGTTACAAATCTTTGTAAGAGCATGTTCTAATATCTTATTAAAAGCCTCCACTGTACCATTAGCTTGAGGGTGGTATGGTGTACTCTTATGGTGCTGGATTTCAAATTCTTCTGTCAAGGATTCTATGGTGCGATTCAAAAAATGGGTGCCTTGATCACTCATCAAAATCACTGGGCATCCAAATCTAGTGATGATGTTTTCAAAAATAAACTATGCTGCTGTGGTAGCATCGCAATTCCTTACTAGTTTTGCCTCAGCCCACCTGGTGAGGTATTCTATTGCTGTAATAATATATCTCGCACCAGTTCGTTTTCCTGGTGGGTTAATAGGACCCACGAAGTCTATAGCCCATTTATCAAATGCGCGTAGCGTTATTTGTGGTCACAACGGCATTTCATCTCTTCTGGAGGGCTTTCCTGCCCTCTGGCAGATATCGCATGATCTGCAAAACTCTTTGCTGTCTTTATGTAATGTAGGCCACCATAATCCTGCTGATAGGATTTTCTGAGCAGTAGGCTTTCCTACGAAATGACCTCCTGCGATGCCTGAATGTGCTTCCTTAAGAATGGTCTGTTTCTCATGGGGCATAACGCATCTGCGCAAAATTTCATCTGGACCCAACTTATAGAGATGTCCTGCAATCAAGGTGAAATCTGCTGCTTTCACCACTAATTGTTTCTTTCGTTGCTTAGTAAACTCAGACGGTGCCCACCCTGTAGTGAGAAATTGAATTATGTCTGCGTAATATTCGTCTGCGACCTGAATAGAAAACAATTACGCATCAGGCAAGTTGTCCTCTAAATTACTTGGTTCTTCACCTGAGTCTATCCTTGACAGGTGATCAGGTCCTGCATTTAGTCTTCCTGGCTTGACAATGATTTCAAAATCATATTCCTGAAACAACAATAGCCATCTGCATATTCTTCCCCTTAACACTGGCTTATTGACCAAGTACTTTAATGCAGAATGGTCAGTGAACATCTTGAATGGGGCACCCAACAGATAGTGCCGAAATTTCTGTAAAGCATAGACCATTGCTAACCCTTCTCTCTCTGTGGTGGTGTAATTCTTCTCTGTTGTCGATAATCTCCTGCTCGAATATGCGATAGGGTGATCAATACCCCCTTCTCCTGGTTGCATGAGAACAATGCCTAGTGCGATGCCAGATGCATCCACATGAACATGAAAAGGCTTGTTCCAATCTGGAAATACCAAAATAGGTGCTGTAACCATTTTTTCTTTAAGAGTATCGAGACTCTTCTGACATTCCTCATTCCACTGAAATCTGATATCCTTCTTCAATAATTTCTCCATTGGTGCGGTAATCGTGGCATAACCTTTAATAAACTTTCGGTAGTACCCGGTATGACCAAGTGCAGTTCTCAGTTGCTTTACTGAGTTGGGTGCTGGTAAATTGACAATGATGGCGATCTTCGCAGGATCTACCATCAAGCCTTGTCTGCAAACAATGTGACCCAACAAAGTACCAAAAGGCGCACAAAATATACATTTTTTCAAGTTAAGGGAAATCTGGTGCTGTCTACATTTTTCAAACATTAATCTCAGATCTCCTATGTGCTTCTTGATTAGTCCAAATACAGTCCAATCATCAAAATAAACTTCTAGAAATCGATGGATGTATTCCTTAAAAACAACAACAACTACTCTAGAAAAAATTGCTGGGGCATTCTTAAGACCAAAGGGCATTACCGTATACTGAAAGGAGCCCCATTCTGTCGCAAACGTGGTCTTGTGCCTGTCGTCTGGATGGATTCTTATCTGGTGATAGCCTGAAAATCCATCAGTGAATGAATATATTTCTTGTCCTCCAACATTGTCTAAGACTTCATCAGTGAAGGGTGTCGGAAATGGGTCATGCAGCGATGCATCATTCAGTTTGCGCAAGTCGACACAGATCCTGATGTCTCCTTTTGTTTTCTTTTCTTGTACTACCATGGGACTAACCCACTCACTTTCTTCAACAGGCTCAATGATGCCTGCTGCTAGCATCTTATCTATTTCATCTTTTACTTTTGCTTTATACCGCGGGTTCAACCTGTATGGACGCTGCTTAACCGGCTTAGCATCCTCCTTAAGCGGTATTCTCATGACTCCTAAGTCACCCACTATTCCCTTCATTTCTGTAAACTTGGTAGGAAATAGGTCCTGATACTCATGTAATAGATCTGTGATTTGGCCAATTGTCTCATCATCCCAATAATCCCCAATAGAGGCAAACTTAGGTTCTGTTTCTGCGCCAATATTGATCTTTTTAATCTTGATTGGTTCTGTTACAGCTGGAATTTCTAAGTGTGCTCCTTCAACTTCACGTGTACCTTCTGTTTCTGCGATATTGATACTGCGAGGATCTTCATCCTCATCGCCTGAATCTTGTGCGAAGTTGTAACATTCCAAAGCATGTTCCATCTGACTAGCCCACTCGGGTTGCGAATACACTGGTAATGTGTAATCATTAAATATTTTAGTCTTTATGATCTTCAAGGCCCAATCAATGCTTGGATACTCAGATTCAAAATTGAAAGTAAGCAAAAAGCTTTCTATCATAATAGGCCATGAGATAGTTCCTTTTCTTAGCTCTGTTTCTGTATACCAGTTCCTTGGAACTGTATCCAGTGTGTGAATAAACAAATGAACCAACTCATCTGCTGGAATTTTTAGCCAACTCTGTTCACAGATCATAATGTGTGCTCTGGGATCACTTTCTCCTGTGTATTTCTGCTGTATACAGTCTCTTTCTTTAGAGAACCTGATACGCATCAATCTCTTACAATCATACCATGATGCGATATGTTCCTTGTGTGTGTACCACCATCTTGCAGGTGTAGCTCTAACTGCAAGGTCAAAAACCTCCATCCTCTGCTCTTGAGGAATCTCTTGTTCAAACTGCTGTAGAAAATCATTGACATCTGCTAATCCATCAAAAGTTGGAATATACCTGTTCTCTGCTCCAATCCATCGCAGTGATTTAGTCATGAATGCGCATCTGTGAGTAGAAACTTCATGGAGTCTATTTTGCCAATTCTCTAAGCCGACATCTGAATCTGATGTGCATGAACTATCGCATCTCCAGCTAATATGTCCATCGGCTGTAGGATTGATGTAATCTGTCTGATTAGAAGTCATCTGATACAAATTTTCCATGTTATGCACCTCCTCTTCTGCTTTGATCGGCTCAATGTAGCGAGGACCCTGTAAAGGATCCAGTGGTGCGATAACCCGAACTTGAGTATCTTCAAATGCCATCTGCCTTTTCTTTAAGTTGATAACAGCCTTGTCATCAAAAGCCCAATCAATACCTAATAGAGCTGGATAGGGTCTGGTATCACCAATAATTTCTATGATCTCAAAATCTGCATACGTGTGAACTCCATCGATGTCAACTGGGACATGTGATAGGCGACCCATCGGTGATACTCTCTGCTGATTGGCTAGTCTCAGATGGATAGGGGATCTGCTTAGCTTTGGACTACCCGTCTGTTGCCATGTCTGCTTGGTCAAGACATTTACTTCTGATCCTAAGTCTAGGATAACCTCATCCATTTCAAATAGTCCGATCTGCGCTGTGAGCCTCATCTCTCTTCCTGTCCTTGTATGGCCCATTATATGGTGAATAGTTCGATGTGTGTTGCTCAAGGAAGGACTCTGTTGACATTGATCAATAACTTTTTGAAGTTCCTCTACAGCTTTCTCATTTCTCAGAAGTTTCAAACAACTCTGCAGGAAGGACTGTACACTTCCTGTCAATTTCTCTTCATCGCATCTTCCAGATGTGCTAGCCTGCGGTATCTGCACAGTACTAACATCATATGGTGGCTGTCGCGGTATACCCTGAGATGGTAATACCGGTGATCTGGAATGTGTCTGTTCAACAAAGGAGGTCTTAGCTTGCTGAAATGCCTCCTTATTCTTCTGTAGGTCAAGTGGGATAGATTTTTCTGGAGCTTTGCGCACTCACTGCGTTCCTGTCGTCTTTTCCACATCCTGCGATGTGTTACTAGTAGAGAGACCACTGCGAGTTACAACATTAACTCGTGGTTCTGGTTCTTTCTGCTCAGCAGCGATAAACTGGATAGTCTGATTGGCTGCTGGCTTGGCGTCCTTGATCTTGGCTATCAATATGGGACACTCCTCTATTGTATGATCATAAGATTTACAATACTTTCATGTTGTAGTAGGGTTCTGGCAGTCCCTAGCGTAATGTCCTGTTCCTCCACAATTATAACAGGTAATAGGTCCACGGCCATGGCCAAATTCATAGCCTCCTCCACGTCCTCGGCCTTTGAAATTTCCTCCACGGCCTCCCTGAGCCGGATCAATTTGTGGACCTGCTGATGGTCCAGATGCTTCTGATTGGACTCTGTAAAGGTCATGCTTTCTTTCTATCATTAAATCATAAGCTCTACAGTTGTTTTCATTATGTCCAACAGATTTACAAAAATTGCAATATAGGCTCTTTGGTGTCTGCACATATTTCTGAAGGAGAGGACATTCCTGAGGTCTGTGTCCTCTAGTTCTACAAATCTCACACCATGGCCCCTGATTCTGCATCAATGGGTTAGGAGCTCCACTGGCGATATAGTCAACAAAGACAGGGCAGTTATCCTTACTGTGTCCCTGCGCTTTACACTTAGTACACCAAATTCCATGCTCAAACTCCTTTTCTTTCTTAATTTCATGCAACTGTAAGGTGAGGTTAGCTAGCTGATTTTGCAGATTAGTCATACCTGCGCTAGTCTCTGCTAGAGGTGAAGCCTCTAGTTTCATTGCCATTTCTAATGCTTCATCTTGTGTATTTAATTTCTGTTGCATTAGTGGAAGTCTGATGTGTGGTAACATTGCTGCGATAAACCACTCTTTATGCTGTTGAGGCGCAAGCTCAAAGCTTACCTGATCAATGAGGGTTTTGAATCTCTGGTCAAAATCCCAAACAGTCTCCGTAGGCAATTGCTTAATGTCTTTAAGTTCTGCTATGCACTGTGACTCAGATTTAGGTTTTTTAAACTCTTTGATCATAGCAGTTCTAACCTGTGCAAGTGTTCTGTTATGTCCAGCGGTATACTTCATATACCAAGTTAATGCTCTTTCTCTGAATGTGGTGGCCAGCTGGACAAGCTTGACATTATCATCTTGTATTTGCTTAATGGTCCATATGGCTTTGCATAAGAACCAGTGTTGCTCAGGGTCCTCCGACCCTGTACCTTTAAATGTCGGTAACTTCATATCATCTCCCATTCTGTTTCTAGGTGGTGGGTTCTGGTTTGCTGTATTACTACCACTCGGCGGTGTAGATGTAGAGGGTGTAGCGGTAGTATGTGCTGTATGGGAGCTACTGGATGAGGTTCCTGCGGGATTACTCTGAGTCCCGACTGGTTTTTGAGGAGTCCTAGGGTTCTGAATCTGTTGTCTAGGATTATCTGAGCTATCTTCTTCAGAAGAAGATGAATCGTTTACTCTGTATCTTTTACCACTACGTGTATGTCCAATATACTCGTAATCGCTCTCAGAGTCTACTGACATTACAATATCATACTACTATTCATCTGAGAATATATCCAGTACTCCTTTTTCATATAGTAATTGCTTAATGGACAGATTCAGAGAATTTAGGTACTTACCACGATAACCCTTGAAGAAGTACCGTTCTGCTTCGCTGAAACTCTTTCTCTGATCAACCGCGAACTCTGTGATGAAGCCTTCCAGCAAACTCGCAAGCCAGAAGTCTACTGCGCGTGAGATAGGATTATCAACACCTTTCAAGGTCTGAATCAGCCCTGCTGTCCAGACAACTTCTCGTTTCTTCTTGAAAACGTTGTTGTCAGCAAGCTTCGATAACCAATCATATAACTCAATAGCATAGGTTAAAAAGAATATCTTATGGAGATCTGTAAAAATGTGCTTCTGTAGCCAAGCCTCGGTGCTCAGTCTAGGATTCTTGTTTTCTCTTACAGCAAACTCTCTTTCTTTTGACTCAACCCACTGGTTAAGTTCTTCCTTGGTAGGATGCCAACAGAACATCAGCTCAATGTGTTCAAACCGGCAACGAAACCATTTGTTGGTTTGCTCTGGGCAGACCCGGGTTAGCTATACTTTTTAGACCAACAAAACCCTTAGCTCACTGGCCCTTTCGGCAACAGGTCGCAGAAGCAACCTGAAGTCTCACCCGAAGTGATTCTAATGGGGTGGCAGAAGACTCAAGTGTCCTCAGCCAGGTTCTGAGGCATCCAGGGTGCTTAAAACCCTCCTTAGCCCTCTCCAAAAGGGCTAACTTCTCTATTTCTATTACTCTGGCTATACCTCTGTCTTATCGCATTACGCAGGCAGTGCGATAAGCCTCCTCCTTATATGATCCTGTCTAGCGATACTTAGGATATCGCAGATGCGATATCCCCCTCCTTTCTGTCCCTGCGGTATGTGACACTTAGCCACTTCCTTGTTTAATACGCTGACTCAAACACCCTTATCCACTTACTGAGAGATCTTAATATCACTTAGTCTCTAAGCATAATCCTCACTAATGTGCTTAACCCTTAATACTTTACAATGATGCGACTTTGTAAAATATTACTTTAAGCAATGCTCTAACTGAACTCTTCATGCATTATACTCATTCAATACTCAAGCATTATCCTTTATTGAACAGAGATCTATTTTGCTAGGATTCAACTATGATTTTCACAATTGTTACGCATCAACCACAACTAAGCTGATGACCATATACATTACTTATAAACTGAAGGAAGCATTCATGTAACAGTAAAGATAAGTGAATAAGAGCAACAATCACACAAATGCAACAATAAGAGGTCTTCTGGGAAACTCCACTCCTGTGGGAGCCCTTCTCTATAGACCTCTCTTCTTCTCCTTCCTACTCTTCCACTGACTCTTACAATGTACTCTCTCTCCTTCCCAATCCCTGCGGATTGTACAATCTGCTCAATGAGCCGGCCTCTGATCTCTGGAAGATGTTCAGACTCTGTATGTTCAAAAGACTCGACTACTCTCTACTAAATAACTTTTGTAACTATGTGTCCAACCACTTTGCATACAAAAGACTCCTATATATAGATGGCCCGAAGGTCTCATCGCAGTTACAAAACTGTGGGCCTTATCCCAACAGTGACTCAACCCTAACCACTTACAGTCAACTAGCTGTACTTTCATGGCCGCCTCCTGTCTCATCGCCGCTTCCTGCAGTCCTTAGTATTTAATGCATCGGCCCGTTGCTTCTTCTTTGGTTCAAACAACGCTGACTGTAGTCCTTCTTCTTACTGAGGGTAGCTGAACCCTCTCTTCATCTTCGGCGCCTTTATTATGGTGGTTGAGCTCTCCCTTCGGCCTCTTCCTTGTACCACGGGATTTGACTTTCCTGTACATATCGCCGCAATTCCCGTCGGAATTTGCGCTACGGCGATATCTTTGCCTTGTCGCCAAAATTGGTACTTTCTCCCCAAAAATGGTTATCTTTTCCAAAATTAGCAGCTTTCTAAATGCTGCGGGAGTTCTCTCCAACACTTCATGCATAATTAAATATTTTTAATTATTTATTTAATTAAAACACTCACCCATCCAAGTGTCAGTTTCTCTGGGAAGTGCACCTACATCCCTAAGTTTGCTCTAGTTTGTCCCCCAGATATTTTAATCAACTCCTAGCTTTTAGTTGACTAGGTGTCTAATCTATTTTGCTCCTAAATAATAATTTCTATTAATTTAAATGCTCAACAAAATAACTATTCATGTGCAAATGTCTAAGCTATTGTTATGCATTTGCTAAGTAATAATCTAGAGTTATTCTCCTAAGTTTTTATGCAGTTTAATTTAACAATCAAACTCACTAGGATCACGGTGCCCCGTCGTTGGGCTCCTGGTTCCTTAATTTATTTTTTTTTAATCCCCTGACATGGCACCACTCCGTCGGGTCCAATCATCCATGGTTTCCATTCCTTGGCATGGTACCACCTCGTTGGGTCCTTGCGTCCATTCTTTCCGTTCTTGACAGGGTACCGCATCATTGGGCCCTTCTGCCACCATCTTTCCGTTTTGACTTGCGGGAACTCTTGTAGGGATTTTAGGAATCGTTACCATCCATCCTCCATCTACATGCTATCTAGGGACTAATGGCACTGAGGAGTGAGTCCATTCTCACTGCGCGCCCCTCAACTCGTACGTGACCAGCTCCGTCGTGGCCCACCTCGTACGTCCTCACGCATTCCTCTTGAGCAAGCGGATCAATGCTTATCTGGTCATGCGTGGTATTCTTGTCGGAAGTTGACATCGTCGTCGCTTCCCCTGTGTGTGATTTACCCGTACTCTACGACCCTCCATGTTCCTTTGTGTGTCCGTTGGTGAACCGTCTCACTTGTTTCTACACACACTTCTCGCAACAAATTATTAGTAGCACTGTTCTCAACAATCATCATCTGGTTTCTAACTCTAGCATTGTTAAACATTTATGATTTATTCAAACTGCTCATTCATCTTATCAAATATACATTTCATTGCCAAATACATAATCACCATACAGCTAGCCGTTAAGCATTATCCATCAACATAATTTTCCATAGTCATAGCTAATCGTTTAACATATGCAATTATTCATTTACCTCAACAGTTCAGATACACATACTCAAAAAAAATAAGGTCAAAAGGTTATTTAATTAATGTTTCAAACAGTCGGGTCACTAAGCAAGTGCCCTCAGTGTCTACAGTAGTCTAGGGGCATACATACACCCCTACTTATTTAGAACTTCGTCCCGAAGTTCAGAATAAATGCGGAAAGCTATGACGCATCTCAGTTGCGTCCTCCCAAGTCACAAAGCTAGGACTGTAGCTGTCCTACAATACTTTGACTTAACCAATCAAGGCTAAGCATTTAAGCAAGAACTGATCAATCAATTATCCCAGTCCACACATATAATTCAATTCATTAATTCATTTATCAACTATAGTCATGCACATCATCAGGTGATTCTCCCTTATTAAGACACATCCTAACTCGAAGCACCACTTTATTGAAGTTTGTTCCGCCAGGTCACTCAACAGGTGCTCTTAAAGTCCATAGTCATTTTAGGGGCATTACATACACCCCCTCTTGTATAGAACTTCGTCCCGAAGTTTAAATTTTGTTCTCACCCTTACGAGACTAGGCTTAACTTTTAATTTCCTATTCTCATCTTCTGTCATTCTATTCTATTTTTCTCCAATAATCATGGCTATAAGCACTAGTGGTTCTTATTATTAGTTTTCTATTTCGTCCAACATAGTTTCGATACATCCTTTGGAACTTAATCGTAATTTCGCATAATGCAAATCCAATAATACATTTAATAGTTGTCAATTCCAACATAGTTTTCCCATCTCTACTATTTATCTGCAAACATCCATGATGTCCAACTGATTTACCAGTTATGTTGCATCCATAACCATACCATAGTTTATTCAATCATCCTTTCGCATAACAAATCTAAACAAGAATTCCATCTGTGGGCTATCCTTTCCCCCAAAAAGGTAAACATCATGCCATATGGGGTAAAATACTGATGGTAAGTTATAATCACAGGCTAACAAATCAAGAGTGATTATCAAATATTCCAAAATCCAACTGCCAAAAGACTACATTTAAAGCCCCAACTGTTTTTATTAATGTTGTTTCTCAATTTGACGAGATTCTAAGCATCAGTACTTAGCGACTTAATCGAACATATTAAACTTTAGCTTCTAGTCCTTTCTTCAATAATATCATGTCTTGATCAATGAGCTTATGACATTCTAACCTCATTTCATTGTTCATGTTGTCATAGGACCAGTTCAGCAGATTCATCAAGTTGCACACCGTGGGTTTTCTTAACCTCGTCGAGTTCCATCTCGTGGGCTAGTCATCTTTTCATAGGCTTCACTATGTCAGGTGATTAGTATCATGGCATTATGCTCATCCTACTGGTCACATCAATATCTCATTTTTAAATTTTGAGTCGATTTCACCCTCTCGACAGTCTATCGAATTCCCAACAAAAAGAACCCTTACTCTAAGAGTAATTTCATAAGGTATTTTTCTACTAAAGAATTATAACACATAATTATTTAATATTCATGAGTAAGTAATATTCAACATTCATTCGAAAGGTTCATTTACAAGATACTCTTCTTTAATCTAAAAGTACCTATAAATCCTTAATTTCTCAAATGAATGTTGTCTCTCATCTTGAGCATTTCTTTTTTTTTTCACCGGTACACCCATGTTCTACATTAGTTTATACTACGATATCCTTCTAGGGATTTTAACTCTTCACGCAAACATCGACAGTGTATAATTAATTATACGTCTAAATGTTTTCATAACATTTCTACAATGCACATAAAAATAGTTGAATCCATTCAAGCTATCAATGACTTTATTTATACTTTGCATATATATACACATATATTGATTTTCTATCATTTCAATTTCCATTGTCATGTTTCTTCTTAAACTTGTAGAATATATCAATCCCACCATCATTTCCTCTTTCCACACATTCACATGGGTAACAATCAAGTGTGTTATACTCTTCGTGTATCTAAAAGCTTAACGTTGATGTCAATCATTAACTTATATTAACAGAAATAAATATTTATATTAACATAAATAAATATAATCTAACTTTTGCTTAAGTCAACTATATATATACTACTCTTTTATATTAACATATGCACTTCTATGTGCCTCATCACAACTTAGCATTTGTTTGGCATAATAATACATGTGCTCTAAAATTAACTCACCCGACATTAACTTATATGTAAACATATATAAATGTAATCTACAAATATATAAATTGCTACATATGCTCTAGAATCAACTCACCTAACATTAACTTATATATAATCATATATAAATATAGTCTACAAATGTATAAATTTCCACTCTATCACAACTTAGCATTTGTTGGCATCAAGTAATATAACAAGGTCATCATATATCTTCTTTTAAACGTTTATCATCTATTTCATTAAATGTAATTGACATAATTAAAGGTTCTTCTTTTCAATTTTACCTCAGAAATGCAAATTGACATAGAAGAAGCATTTTACTTCATTTCATTTCTATCTGGAAACATGAATGGACATAAATAAAAGCATTTTACTTCAATTCTACTCTTGAAGTATAAATTGACATGAATATGTGTATTTTACTTTTACCCTTGAAATGTAAATTGACGTAAATATAAGCACTTTACTTCTATATTTGAAATATAATTAAAATATTTTATTTTTTTTAGTCAAACACAAAGAGAAAAGAGTAGTGAATTAAGAACATAGCCGAGTGCATCAGAAAGTCGAGCTCATTCTCTCAACGCTGAGTCACTTATGGCATACCATGCCAATACGCTGGTGGGGGTTCTCGACAAGTGGCAAACAGAGTTTCGTCCTACTCCTACTTAAGGACTATAGTTAAGGCGTTTTCTACATTAACTCCTTGAACTGCTAGTATTAACTTCGCCGACGATTCTGAGGGTGAATTTCATCAAAGGTTAGATCTGGGTGCATGCACATTAAGGTTTTATAGTGGTAATTTCAATTAGTTAACAGTGAGCTACAGGAAATCGATCTCATTGCTAGATTTGTTCTCTTATTCATTATCTTGACACATCACATGAATTCGAAAGATAGAGTACATACTTTTCGACATAAACAATACGCATCACGATTTCGTATCCGGAAACACCTCCCCAATTTAATTAAATAGAACATAGAGGTTTAAATAGGCAATTGTCCATCACGAATTTTTGGATCTAGAAACGCATTCCCCATTCAATTAAATAACACACAGAGATTTAAATGAACCACTCAGATCGACTTCAAGGAAAACAAAAAATATCAAAACAATTATGGAGACGTACGTATAAAGGATGCAACAGAGTTTAAGTGAATGGAAATTGGGTCCGTTCGCCTCCATTCACAGAAGAAGATATAAAAAATCACAACATCTAGGGAACCATGCGATAAAGTCTCCAGTAACCATGCGGCCTGCACAGCTGATCATGTAACTGAAAGGCTAGTCAATCAGGATTCGAATACAGTTTTGGCATAAATGAAATATCATAAATCTACTACGATTTCGAACCAGTTTACACCAAAAGAAGGGATCTAACACTGCTTAGATTCTAGCAGAACCAAAAAGTCTTGATCTACCATGATCTTTAGCACAATGGAAATAAAAGAGTTAAAAGAAATATACATCGTTCCTTTATCTAGTTAATTAATTAACAAAGGTCTAACGCTACCTAAAATTTCTAGCAAAAAGAGGCGAGATCAAACATGATTTAATTATAGACAAACTCATGCATACAAACTAAGGGACTGAGATTCATTCCCAATTCACGCCTTTCCTAGACAGAGTATGCGTTATTGGAAAATACAACCTTCATAATATTAAATCCTGGAACTAGCCAATCGCTATCTTCCAACATTTTCTCAAAAGGGATCAACACAGACTCCATACATTTTTCAAAGATAAAATGTTTCCCCAAAGGGATCAATGCAACAAGAAGGTGGTAGATCAATACAAAAAAAAAAAAAAAAAGATTCTATGGTCTCGATACAGCATATCGATAAAAACGACTCGACAAGGGAAAGTAATCAGATCAGTTTAGGAAAATGCAGCATACATGGTTCACACTCTTCCTATCTAAATCAGATCACTATCCTCCCAACGTTTCCTCAAGAAGGAGCATACAATCCACATAAATTTAAATACGAAAAACAATTCAATGTAGAAAGAAAACCAATCCGATCAGTTCAGAAAAAATGCAGCATACCTGGTTCACGTTTTTACTATCTCACACGACATAAAATTAAATGTGACCATTTAAACCACAGGGATCTAGCCTCTCGTCTATTCCTCACGCATCCAACAGCAGAAATCCTCAGTAACAGGAATCAGACTCAAAAACAAAAGAACATCAAAAACCCCGAGCTTCTTCTTCGCAGGGATCGTCTCTCCATCCTTTTTTCCCTTATATGCAGATCTCATATATATAACCAAGCCTCTCCAGTATGACGAACCCCCTCTATTCTTTGGGCGGTTGCTATAAAACAATTTACACACAATTTGGGGAAATCGTTTTCTCCTAGAAAAGGTATACGCAGAGATTTTGCATAAACCGTATCCCAACAGAATGAACTAGGATCAGGCTCTGTTCGTCGATCTGGTAAATCTGGGAACGCCATTAGTTTGAAACCAACCACTGAGATTAAAATCAAATGCCAAGGTTTGATTTCTAATGCTCTTGAGTTTTCAAAACGAAACGCCAGGATCTCCATTGAGATACTATGAATTGAAATCGAAGAAGCTAAGTTCCAAATTCGAATACCTTTCAGAGTTATTTATAGATCCAGTTACTAGATCTAGAAACGTCAGGGATTGGGATCAATGCAGTCCCTTTCAGATTAGAAGTAACCCAAATGTTTAGATCTAGAAGCATCAAAAGATGGGATTATCGCAGTCCCTTAAAGATCAGTTTGTAAGACCCATTATTAGATCTGAGACACCATGAATCGATATGCAGGGTATTTGATATACAACGAATGAGGGGAAAACAATTTTAAATGAAATCTGGAAACGAAATCATAATACAAACAGGGTTTTAAATCCCAGAAGGTAGATCGACTGCCAACAATCGAATCTGAAAATGAAAACAATTGTGGATCTGCAACGCTCTTTCCATTCGACAATAAAACACAGATATAAGGGTCAGATACAGATCCGAAACAGAGTATTGGAAATCGAGGGTGCAAATATCAATGCTAAATTCGAATGGGTATACTCCCAGGGTTTGAATATCTAATTGAACCCAATCGAATAATGAAACAAATATGCAATCTGGGGATATGGATTCGACCGGTGAGGTACATTGAACATAAGTTGATGCTAAAAAAAGAAAAAAAGAAAAATACAAATACAGCCGAGTATAAGGGATTTACTGACCCGAGAGATTCGATTTCAAATAAATTGAATTTATGCGTTTTCGTGAATTGATAATGTAAATAAATGTACAGGAAAGAAGAAAATAATGGAGCAGGTGATCTAGATCTGGTCTGGATTCAATCGAATCGGAGATCGTTACATACAGAGATATTCAAATCAGGATTGACCTGGAGGTCCAGAAATTTTAATGAACAACAAGATTTAAATTTTCGATTAAGGCAGAGACATTTCGACTCCAACCACGCAGAGACTTCAGATAAAAGAAAGAGTTCTAGCAATTCGATCTATACTGGATTATCCATCTTCAGTTTAACCCAGAAAAAATTTTAATTTAAAAGAAATAAAATAACCGAGCATTTCAATCTGAAATATTAATTTCACACACAAGGAAAATAAGGAAACCAGGTGGATTCAACATCTAAATTCACACAGAATTCTATAGTTACATAATTAATAAAACAAGCTTATAATCCACAGCCATAATAAATCGATTTTCAGATTGTTGCCCCTTTTTTTTTTTTTGAAACAGAACTGAAATACAAATCTCAAATACTGATAAACAAAATCTGAAAACATTGAACCTGATTTGGGTTGTCGAGTTTGAAACCGTTGTAGAAGCGGATGATTTGGTTGTCCAGAGCAATCCGATGTTTGCCGAAGATACCGACAACCCCTCTAATATGAGTCCGGTTCCCTCAAGGGTCGACCGGCTCTGATACCAAATGTAGGACCCCTCCTTTAGGGTCCCCTTGAACTGAACCTGAAACTTTAAAAAAACTTCATACAAACAAATTAGCCATTATAGTTATTGGAAAAATAAAATAGAAGAGTGAATAACTTAACAAAAATAAGCAAACCTTAACCTGTCAACCCGATCCAGCTGGTCCATTGTTGTCTGCGTCTCCCGTAGGATCCCTCCAGCAAAGCTCGTTTAACCATAGGCGAAGCAACCGTTTGCTCCGCCACCCAACCATAGGCTCATGCTTTCAGTCGCATGGCCTCCCCCGAGCTTTGGGTCGTAGAGCTCACACAAGTATTTCAAAAATTCAGCTTGGGCTTCCCTTCCCACCGGGATTTCTAAGCCAAACCCTTAGATAGCAGTAAGTCTTTGAGGCATTCGACAATTACGACAATCGTCCAAATTATCGGCCCCTTACCCATTCCTTAAGCCTTCCTTATAAAGGGAAATCTCCTGCGACACATGTCGCTTCATGCATAATTAAATATTTTTAATTATTTATTTAATTAAAACACTCACCCATCCAAGTGTTAGTTTCTCTGGGAAGTGCACCTACATCCCTAAGTTTGCTCTAGTTTGTCCCCCAGATATTTTAATCAACTCCTAGCTTTTAGTTGACTAGGTGTCTAATCTATTTTGCTCCTAAATAATAATTTCTATTAATTTAAATGCTCAACAAAATAACTATTCATGTGCAAATGTCTAAGCTATTGTTATGCATTTGCTAAGTAATAATCTAGAGTTATTCTCCTAAGTTTTTATGCAGTTTAATTTAACAATCAAACTCACTAGGATCACGGTGCCGCGTCGTTGGGCTCCTGGTTCCTTAATTTTTTTTTTTTTAATCCCCTGACATGGCACCACTCCGTCGGGTCCAATCATCCATGGTTTCCATTCCTTGGCATGGTACCACCTCGTTGGGTCCTTGCGTCCATTCTTTCCGTTCTTGACAGGGTACCGCATCGTTGGGCCCTTCTGCCACCATCTTTCCGTTTTGACTTGCGGGAACTCTTGTAGGGATTTTAGGAATCGTTACCATCCATCCTCCGTCTACATGCTATCTAGGGACTAATGGCACTGAGGAGTGAGTCCGTTCTCACTGCGCGCCCCTCAACTCGTACGTGACCAGCTCCGTCGTGGCCCACCTCGTACGTCCTCACGCATTCCTCTTGAGCAAGCGGATCAATGCTTATCTGCTCATGCGTGGTATTCTTGTCGGAAGTTGACGTCGTCGTCGCTTCCCCTGTGTGTGATTTACCCGTACTCTACGACCCTCCATGTTCCTTTGTGTGTCCGTTGGTGAACCGTCTCACTTGTTTCTACACACACTTTTCGCAACAAATTATTAGTAGCACTGTTCTCAACAATCATCATCTAGTTTCTAACTCTAGCATTGTTAAACATTTATGATTTATTCAAACTGCTCATTCATCTTATCAAATATACATTTCGTCGCCAAATACATAATCACCATACAGCTAGTCGTTAAGCATTATTCATCAACATAATTTTCCATAGTCATAGCTAATCATTTAACATATGCAATTATTCATTTACCTTAACAGTTCAGATACACATACTAAAAAAAAATAAGGTCAAAAGGTTATTTAATTAATGTTTCAAACAGTCGGGTCACTAAGCAAGTGCCCTCAATGTCTACAGTAGTCTAAGGGCACTACATGTGTTGAGAGAGCAGTTAGACTCGTTTCTTAAATCAAGTAACTTTTAAAACCTCCGACAAATTAGCAAAAAGTTGAAAAACTGCTAAATTTTGGCATGGTAGCTATTCTTGTAGCGCTAGACAAAATTTTAACAAAGGGCGCGCTACAGGAATATCGCAGCCTGTTGTTTTTTCAATTTTCAAACTGATTTCAATCATGATGCAGTATGGGAGTGACTAATCGCCTTGTGTGAGTGTTTTAACACGTGTTTGCTGCAGTTTAAGCATGATTTTAGTTGGTTATCAATCACTAAGCAGAACAGGCTCATCATTGCATGGTATGCGGAATCAGTTGCACAAAAAACCAGCAAATCCCGGTCTAAGTTGTCAAATTTCTCTTTTTACACGCATTATTATAAGAGAGGAGTGTTCGTGAAAGAGAGTTAACTGCTAAAAAGGTGGATTGTGTTGTTGTGGAGAGAAAACAAGCATTTTTTAACGCCAGCGAGAATTAGGGCTTCCGAATTCATTTACCAGCAGTCAAAGAAACGATATGAAGACACCTATTCTCATAAGAGGAGACCATTGATACCCCAAAATGAAGTTTTAAGCCACGACAGATGAGTAATTGACAGGTATTCCGATACAAACCCTTATAACTGGAAAATTTGGGTCTTTTTCGCTGCACGATTATCTGGAGAAATTGGTTGCTGGAGATGATAGAATAGCTCATAAAATAAACACTTCACCACAGAAATAGCTATCTGAAGCTAGTATGAGGAATGTGCATGAACAAAGCAGCAAAGTAGTCTTAAACTTAAAGTATTCAGCCTGGGAAATTCTAATGACAGTTTGAACGAAGATTGTTTATCATTTGCTCTCCTATACATTCAAAACTCTGGTAGTGATGCAGATTGGTTATAATGAACTAATTGAATGGGTTTTTCTCATGACCTAATGCCATTAAAAATCAGAATATACAGGAAATAACATTGAGAGGACTCACAGATTGATTTGTTATGCTCATTTCTTACACAGAAGGTGTTTTGTTGGTTTATTTAAGTGGTTTAAACATTGTTGAAAATTGTTATGACTCGTGAAATCACTTGCTTGGAGAACATATCGACTTTCTTATACAGACCTAGTTGTATGGTTGAGAGAAGAGAACGTTGAAATTGAAGGTCTGTCCAGGAGTGTGTAGCAAATTTCAAAGGAGCCCAAAGCATAAGAAACCAGCTTACAAAATATTTTTTGAAACCTAAAGTCAGACTGTTCCTGTTTTCTGAAAAGAAGAATATGGGGAAAGTTGAAAAAGTGGTAAGGTCAACAGGGCTGAGCCCACAGACCTAACCTGGATTCAGAAGCTTCCTGACTGTGCAGAACTATTTCAGCAGGCAGGTTGGTTGAAGTTTTTCAAGAAGATTGATGGCTTCAATACTCAGGTCTCCTGCAAGTTTGCTAAGGGACTTAAAAATGATATGATTATGATGGATACTTTGAAATTCAAGTTGACTGTGGAATTAATAGCAGAAGCTACCGAGATTAGCAATGAGGGTGAGCACTGGTTTAAAAAATCACCTTTCGAGTTTGAACCCCAAAGGTACTTGTTGCCTAATGTGACTCCTGACTGGAACAAGGGTATCTTCATTCAAAATTTCAGGAAGGAGTGGATTGAGCCCATAAGGATACTTCAAAGTTATGTGATCTGTGAAGGAAGATATTCATTGGTATTTAAATATCATCTCAGGTTCCTTCAACACATGGCAGGAGTTTCTAAGATGAATCTGTCCTTCTTTTTCTTTAAAAGCCTGCAGAAAATGTCAAGCAAGATAAAGCAACATGATGATCACACTTCTCAGTCACTTTTTCACCATGGTCTCATTAAACTGATCATCACTACAGTGTTACAACATGAGGGAAGGACTTGGGATTTCTTTTTGTCCTGGTCAGGTGTTCATCCTAAAAAAGAAGACCAACAACCAAAGAGACAGACTGACAAGGGGAAGGTAATGATGAAAAAGTTAGGCCACTCAGTCAAATCTACAAGTAAAGATGATATTAAAGCTAAGAAGGTGACAAAACAGGTAGCAGAACAGAGACAGGATGACAGTCAGCTCCAAGTAATTCCAGATTACACTAAAAACAAGTTCACACTATTTGAAGACAAAAAGGAACTGCCTGAAAAGAATCCATCACCTGTAGCAGATCCTCAGGAGGAGAGGAAAGTTGACATTAAAATGGTTCCTGTAGCTAAAGAAGAGATCCACATTCAGCCAAGAAGCCCCATCACAATCCTTTCGCATGATGAAGGATACATGTTAGAAGAAGAACAGCCTATTTCTAAGATTAAAGTCAAAACTGAAATTGAAGAAGCTCAAGTTTTAGATGGAAAAACCATGAGGCCTAACAAGAAAATAAACAAGCTGGAAGTGGTGGAATTAGCTTTTGTTCAGTACCAAGGGAAAGAACTGAAGATGATGGGAGAGGCAGCTACATTCTGGAGACCTAAAACTAGGTCAAAAAATAAGCTGAGGTTAAACATGAAAAAGTTGTTAAATCCTAAATTGAACACAGATAAGGTGACTATCTTAGATGAAGGGTCCATGGATGATGACAAATCAAAGATAGATAAATTGCAGCCATGTAAAAAAGAGGAGATTAATTCAGTGAAAGCAGCAGATGAAGAAAACCCAAAGCTCATCATTGAAGACACTTCTGATAAACTATTGACAGAAGAAGCATAAATCTTTAAGAAGTTTGACATTCCTTGGAAACCTAATGAAGAGCAAGATTCTGCAATAGAGAAAATGGCTAATTCTGACATGGAAAATTTACAGAAGACTGTCAAACAATATAAGCACCAAATGAATTATATGCAGGAGGTCAACGATGGTTTGATGATGGCCAATAGAAGATTAAGAGAAGATCTCGAGGATGTTCATGACAATTTTCAGGAACTAGTGGTTGATGCAAAGGAAGCACTTAGAAGGAAAAGGGCTTCTGACATGCACTGTTCAGAGCTGGAAAAGACAGTTGAAACTTTACAACAGGAAAATGAACACCTTCAGAAAAAGATAGCTGATCTGGAGAAGAAGCATAAAATAATAAAGAAAAGGTCCTCAAGTCCAGATGGTATATCTCTTCTTGTGGAGGCAGCGAAGGAGATATGAGGCAGTTATTAGTTAGGGGTTATTTAAGATAAGCATTTTGTTTTAGTTAAAGAATTTGCTATTTTTAGCAGACTTGTAATTTTGTAAAAAGTGTAAATTTTACTTTACCTAACCTAGTGATTCGATGGAGAGTTAGGAGGAAAGACCTAACTGTTTTTGGGAAGAAAACTATTTAGAAAGGGAAGAAAAACATTGTGGAGGTTCTGATTTTTTGGGAGCATCAGGAGGTCTGCTAGCTGCTTGTACTTTCAGACTTATTCAGAGATAGGTACTGTAACTCTTATATGCATTTACTGATGAAACTATGAATATATGACTCTTTCCCCTTCATTTGATCTATGTTGGCTTCATGTTTGAACTTCTTTAGTTTCATGAATGACAAATTCATTGCTGGTTAATGTGTATTTTCTAGTAGTGCTTGTCCTTTATGTGTGAACTTCAGTACAGTCTTTTGTTGGATTTTTGTGATATATATGCATCTTTATCAATATATGTGTATGATTTAGTTGTTATTTATCTGCTGAATGTATTCCCTGCATGTTCTTGAAGTTTATGACCAAAAATACATAAAACAAAACCCTAAACCCTAGTTTGAATTGAGTTTTACTCTTGAGATTATGTTGGGTTGTTACCCTAGCCTTAGTAACAATTTCTGGCAAAAACATCTTTGGCGCCGTTGCCGGGGAGGAAGCTGAAGCATATCTTCCCTGGGGTACTCATCATTTTTCTGGTTTAAGAGGTGGACTTAAACCAGCATTTTTGAAGGCTATTTTCACCAGAAATTTGTCACAGTGGCTTCTAACAGAATTGGAACCAGGAGCAGACCTACTTCTCCATTACAGCTGGGTGTGACAGACCCTGAAAAGATCATAAAAATAGCAAGAAAGCTCAGAAGGTCTCAATCTTTGCCAGCCTCCTGTGACCCTGACCAGTTGGGTGTTTCATTACATTCAGCTGAAACTTCACCTTGTGTAAAACCTACCATCCCTGAGAGCACTTTCCAGGTTTTTACTAATCCTCAAAGTTTTTTGAAAGCTAAAACCTCTTCCCCTAATAAAATACCAATCTTTCAGCTGAAAGTAGGAAGGAATCCTTTTCAAAAAGGTTCTAGCCAAGTTTCCACAGTTTCCCAGTCTAAACCTCAGTCCACAATGGCAGCCCAAAATCCACCTATGGATATGATGGACAGAATGGTTGCAGCTAGGTATGCACCATTAGTTTTACCTCAACCTTTACATGCCTTGCCTACACATGATTACCAAAAGTATATGCCCCGATTCAATGGACAAGGTGAAACAACTACAGAAGAACATTGGGAGGCTTTTGAGAGTTATGCAGATAATCAGAACATTGAAATTAAAGATGTATGGATGAGGGTATTTGTACAAAGTCTTGATGGGGATGTGAGAAAATGGTTTAGATAACTGCCTGCTAATTCTATCACCATAATTGAAGAACTCAAAGATCTTTTTCTGAGACAGTGGGGAGACACCAAGGATCACACTTATTACATAACTGAGTTTGGAGCTTTTAGAAGAAAGAAGGATGAGACTATTTCTGACTTTTCCAAAAGATTTAACAAGATGTATAGTAGGATTCCTGCAGAAATCAAACCCACTGAAACATCAGCCAAGTTGACCTATGCAAATGCTTTTGATCATGAATTCTCTTTATTACTTAGAGAGAGAAGACCTATCACCCTGCTGAATATGCAAGAGGCAGCATTGGAGGTAGAGTCCAATTTGCTGGCTTCTAACAGACTTAAGAAAGAAACACCCCAGCAGCAGTATGAAAGAAAGGGAAAGAAGGAAGCTGTTTCCACAAGTGCCGCACCTCAGTCTGCTGAAGCTAAAATAGATGAAATGGCTAAGCTTGTAAAGATTCTCACTACCAAGTTGAACAAAATAGAACTTGAAAAGAATTCTGCTAAACCTGCCCCAGAAGCTGATCGAAATCCAAATAATCAAAATCAGTTCAGGAGACAATTTGCTCCTAGATTCATGCCAAGAGAGCGCAGAAATAATGATATTCAGCGAGAAATGAGGGAGAATGAGGATCAAAAAGTACCCCCACCTTTTCAAAATAATTTGGTGGATGAAGAAGAAATTGATCAACAGTTACTGTTTGAAGAAACTGAAACAGATCAGGGTGTGAACCATTTTGGAGATGGTTTATCTGAAGGTTTTGTAACAGAAGAAGATTTTCTAAATGCCGAGTACTATGATGCAGATTTGTATGAAGTTGAGGATGATTTGGAATTTGAAAAAACTACTGTAAACACTGCTATTAATCAGAATGGAATTAAGAAGACTATTAATCTCAGATCTGGCCCGAAACAGGTAGTCCAAGCTCCTAAGAAGAAAGCTGCAGTTCCTGCTCCAGTGATTCCTGATAAATCAGTTGCTGATCCTGCAACAGAAAAGAAGCAACCTGCAGAAAAATCAAAGAAGAATGTAGAAATTGAGGAGGTAAACAAGTCAGTTCAAAATTTTAGTTTGGAAAATGAGTTAGGTAAACTAAAAATTCCTGTGCCATTTTCTGAGCTTATCAAAAATCCGTCATATAAACAAACAGTCTTAAAAGTTATAAATTCTGCTAGTAGCCAGCCTGTTTCAGATACTGTCAATTTGCAAGAAGAAAGTCCAAAGATATTCATTGGATCTGCCTTAGTTGAGAAAACAGAAAATGAAGCTGGTGCTTCTCCTCCATTCTATGTTACCTTAACTGTCCATGATCAGATGATCCATAATTGTCTATTAGATTCTGGAGCATCCCATAATCTAATGCCTAAAGTTGTGTTGGAAGCCCTGGGTCTCAGTATTACTAAACCTTATCATGACTTATATGCCTTTGATTCCCGAGCTGTCAAGTGTCTAGGAGTGATTAAAGATATGGTTGTCAGCCTTGCTCAGTTGCCAATGAAGAGTGTTATAATGGATGTTGTAGTGGCTGATATCACCCCAAAGTTTGGCTTGTTTCTTTCAAGATCCTGGGCAAAGAAGGTTGGAGGAACCTTACAGATGGACCTCTCTTATGCCACCATTCCTGTTTTTGGTGGAGAAAATAGAAGACTTTACAGAGAGCTACAGCTTGCTTACATAGTCACAGATGATAAAAACCCTAGCAATCACCCAATGTACTATGTGGATAAAGACCTTGGTTCATGCATATTACAGTTTAGTGAAGAGGATAATTCTACTGGTCTGTTACAAATGGAAAAAGATCAGCCAATAAAACATAGCATAGAAGAAAAAGATGCAGTGTGGCAGTTATATTTTGATGGATCTTCATGCAGAGAGGGTGCTGGAGCTGGAGTTTTACTTATTTCCCCTGGCGGTGAAACAGTGAAACTCATGTATAAATTGGAGTTTGTTACCACTAACAACACTGCTGAGTATGAGGCTTTGCTATTGGGATTGAAAGCTGCTAAAGATTTGGGAATTCAGCAAATTTCTGCATTTGGCGACTCCGAATTAGTTGTTCAACAGGTGAAGAACAAATATCAAGTAAAGCAGGGTTTGCTGAAAGTATATCGAAATGAGGTATGGGATATGCTTGAAAACTATTTTATAGCATTTAATATCACTCATATTCCCAGGAATCATAACGAGACTGCAGATTCTTTATCCCTGGCTGCCACATATTTTAGAATCCCTAAAATTACTCAGCTAAAGTATCCTATAGAAGTGAGGTATAGACCTTGTGTTCCTGATAATATAAAGCACTGGAGGGTTTTTGAAGATGACATTGAAATAAAAAAATTTCTTGAGCTTGTAGATGAGTTTTCAAATACTCAAATTGATCAGGAAGAAGATGAAAGAGATGAACAGTTAGATGAGTTTGCTGCAGAAGAGATAGCAGGGCATAAAATCATTGAGTTGAAAAGCAACTTCATTCCGAAAGGTCTAGTACCTTTAGAAAGAATATTCACCAAAGATGATACACCTTCAAAGCCAGTAATTCAATCTTTAGAAGACAATGTAGAAGACTACAATATTGGTTCAGCAGAACATCCAAGAATGGTAAAACTTTCTAAATTCTTAACAGCGGAGCAAAGAAGTAGATATATTAAGCTGTTGAAAAAATATATAGATGCATTTGCCTGGTCTTATAAGGAACTAAAAACTTATGATACAGCAGTTATTCAGCACAAGGTTCCTTTGAAACCTAATGTCAAACCTTTCAGGCAGAAACTAAGAAGAATCAATCCAGCCTTATTCCCTGTAATTGAAAAAGAACTAAAGAAGTTGTTGGATGCAAAGATAATAGTGCCTCTTAGGTATTCTTCTTGGGTGGCTAATTTGGTTCCTGTTAGAAATAAGAATGGGGAAATTCGATTATGTGTTGACTTCAGAAATTTGAATCGATCATCATTAAAAGACAATTATCCTCTCCCCAAGATTGAACAGGTTTTGCAGCAGGTAGTTGGAGCTCAAAGGATTTCTATGCTAGATGGTTTCTCAGGGTATAATCAGATTGCCATGCACCCTGATGACAAAGAAAAGACAGCTTTTACAACCCCCTGGGGGACATTTATGTATGACAAGATGCCTTTTGGTTTGATGAATGCTGGAGCAACCTTTCAGAGAGCCATGGATATTGCATTCGTGGGTGAGAAAGATAAGTTTGTGGTTATCTATCTGGATGATATTACTATCTTCTCAAAGTTTGATGATGAACACTTGAAGCATTTAAAGCAAACCTTCATAAAATGCAGAAAATTTGGTTTATCCCTGAACCCCAAAAAATCACATTTTGCTGTGCAAGAAGGTAAATTACTTGGCCACCTGGTGTCAGCTGATGGTATTAGAATTGACCCTGAGAGAGTCAAAGCAATACTGAAGATTAGCTTGCCCAGGAGTAAAAAGGATGTTCAATCTTTCATTGGCAAGATAAATTTTCTGCGGTGGTTTATTCCTAATTTTGCTAAAACCATTAAACAAATCACATCAATGTTAAAAAAGGACCAAGAAGTCAGGTGGACTGTTGAAGCAAAGGCAGCTTTTGAGAAAATCAAGGTGGCTCTGACTGAAGCACCTATTCTGGTAAGTCCTGATTTTGCCAAAGAATTCCTTACTTTTTCTTTTACTTCAGAGGATACTATTGCTGCTGTCCTACTTCAGAAGAATAATGAAGGATTAGAGCAACCAATTTCCTTTTTCAGTAAAACACTTAGAGATTCAGAGCTGAAATACAGTATCTTGGAGAAACAAGCTTATGCTCTGGTGAAGGCTTTAAAATTTTTCAGAATTTATATTTTACATTCCAAGGTTATTTCATTTGTTCCAAACGCTGCAGTGAAAGACATTTTGACACAGCCTGATAGTGAAGGAAAGAGGGGAAAGTGGATTGCCAAAATTATGGAACATGAAGTGGAAATCAGACCTACTAAGCTGGTCAAAGGACAAGGATTGGCCAAACTGCTGGCTGACTCAAATTGTCAAGCATTAGGATTACATGTTATGACAGAAGAATCAGCACCTGAAGAAAAGCAAGCATTCCTGGAGAAAGAAAGAATCATGGACTCTTATTCATCTTCAGATTGGTATGCTGATATTGTTCATTTTTTGTTATTTTTGCAATGTCCAGAACAATTAGATAGGAAGGCTACCAGGTCTCTGAAATTGAAAGCTACTAAATACTGTTTGATAGAAGATCAATTGTTTTGGAAAGACCCAGGAGGAATCTTGTTAAGGTGTTTAGATCGGGCTGAAATAGAAGAAGTAATTTCAGAATCTCATGAAGGAGCTTGTGGAGGACATAAATACTGGAAAACAACAGCCTATAAAATTTTGAGAGCTGGTTACTATTGGCCTTCCCTCTTCTCAGATGTTTACCAACATGTAAGAACTTGTATACCCTGTTAGAAATTTGCAGGTAAACAGAAATTACTATCTTTACCTTTGAAGCCTATTGCAGTCAATGCCCCTTTTCAGCAGTGGGGTCTGGATTTTATTGGAGAAATAAATCCAGCATCTTCAGGCCAGCATCATTGGATTTTGACTGCCACAGATTTCTTTACAAAATGGGTGGAAGCTATTCCCACAAGAAATGCTACAGATAAGGTGATTATGGAGCTCATTGAAGATAATATTCTGAGCAGATTTGGCTGTCCACAAAGATTGATTACTGATAATGCCAAAGCATTCAAATCCAAGGTAATGGTGGCCTTCTGTGAGAAAAATGGTATTATTCTGAAACACTCAACTCCCTATTACCCTCAGGGAAATGGTCAGGCTGAATCATCTAACAAGAATATCATTCAATGCATCAAGAAGCTGCTGAAACATAATAAAAGGTCTTGGGATTCAATGTTGAAATATGCATTGTGGGCAGATAGGATTACTGTAAAGCAAGCCATTGGTACTTCTCCCTTTCAGCTAGTGTATGGAACAGAAGCAGTATTCCCAGTTCAGTTGGGAATTCCAGTAATGAAGTTCCTTCAGAATTCTCAAGAGGAACCGGATGATTTGCAAAGGAGAATCTTCGAAATGATTGAGTTACAGCAAAATAGAGAGAAGGTAGACAACGAAGCACAGCTGTACAGAGCTAAAATGAAAAACAGGTTTGACAGAAATATTAAAGAGCATATTTTTTCAGAAGGTGAGTTGGTTTTAAGATGGGATGCAAGAAAGGAACAGAAGGGTAAGCATGGCAAATTTGATAATCTATGGTTTGGCCCTTTTCTGATATCTAAAGTTTTGGAAAATAATACATTCATCTTGCTGTCTCTTGAAGGTGAGGAGTTGCTCAGCCCTGTCAATGGGCGATTCCTCAAGCATTTCTATAGTTAATGAGGATCATTGTCCCTTTTCATTGTATATACCGGTGTGAATGAGATTAAATAAAGACTCCATAGCCCAATGGAAGTTTGCAGGCAGATAGATTGAAGACAGAACGCACTAGTCTACAGGTTCTTGAAGCCTCACAGGGAGGACTTCATCCCGTAGCTGGAGCCAGATGTTAAGTCAGTAAATTTTTCTCCATTTTTGATTTGTTTTCTCAAGCTTTGGTTTGTCTTTCAATTTACCTCAGTTAAATTTTTGGTTTTAAGTTTTAGTTTTAGTCTCCTTAGAAACTCTATGGGTGATTGAATAAGTTTTGAGCCCATTCTTTTTAGATTTTATTTGATTTTGGTGATCTTTTATATTTTAAAGGGGGTTAAAGAAAGTCATATTTTCAAAGGTTGATTCATTAATGTGTTGAGAGAGCAGTTAGACTCGTTTCTTAAATCAAGTAACTTTTAAAACCTCCGACAAATTAGCAGAAAGTTGAAAAACTGCTAAATTTTGGCATGGTAGCTATTCTTGTAGCGCTAGACAAAATTTTAACAAAGAGTGCGCTACAGGAATATCGCAGCCTGTTGTTTTTTCAATTTTCGAACTGATTTCAATCATGATGCAGTATGGGAGTGACTAATCGCCTTGTGTGAGTGTTTTAACACGTGTTTGCTGTAGTTTAAGCATGATTTTAGTTGGTTATCAATCACAAAGCAGAACAGGCTCATCGTTGCATGGTATGCGGAATCAGTTGCACAAAAAACCAGCAAATCCCGGTCTAAGCTGTCAAATTTCTCTTTTTACACGCATTATTATAAGAGAGGAGTGTTCGTGAAAGAGAGTTAATTGCTAAAAAGGTGGATTGTGTTGCTGTGGAGAGAAGACAAGCGTTTCTTAACGCCAGCGAGAATTAGGGCTTATGAATTCATTTACCAGCAGTCAAAGAAACGATATGAAGACACCTATTCTCATAAGAGGAGACCATTGATACCCCAAAATGAAGTTTTAAGCCACGACAGATGAGTAATTGACAGGTATTCCGATACAAACCCTTATAACTGGAAAATTTGGGTCTTTTTCGCTGCACGATTATCTGGAGAAATTGGTTGCTGGAGATGATAGAATAGATCATAAAATAAACACTTCACCACAGAAATAGCTATCTGAAGCTAGTATGAGGAATGTGCATGAACAAAGCAGCAAAGTATTCTTAAACTTAAAGTATTCAGCTGGGAAAATTCTAATGACAGTTTGAACGAAGATTGTTTATCATTTGCTCTCCTATACATTCAAAACTCTGGTAGTGATGCAAATTGGTTATAATGAACTAATTGAATGGGTTTTTCTCATGACCTAATGCCATTGAAAATCAGAATATACAGGAAATAGCATTGAGAGGACTTACAGATAGATTTGTTATGCTCATTTCTTACACAGAAGGTGTTTTGTTGGTTTATTTAAGTGGTTTAAACATTGTTGAAAATTGTTATGACTCGTGAAATCACTTGCTTCGAGAACATATCGACTTTCTTATACAGACCTAGTTGTATGGTTGAGAGAAGAGAACATTGAACTTGAAGGTCTGTCCAGGAGTGTGTAGCAAATTTCAAAGGAGCCCAAAGCATAAGAAACCAGCTTACAAAATATTTTTTGAAACCTAAAGTTAGACTGTTCCTGTTTTCTGAAAAGAAGAATATGGGGAAAAGTGGCAAAAGTGGTAAGGTCAACAGGGCTGAGCCCACAGACCTAACCTGGATTCAAAAGCTTCCTGACTTTGCAGAACAATTTCAGCAGGCAGGTTGGTTGAAGTTTTTCAAGAAGATTGATGGCTTCAATACTCAGGTCTCCTGCAAGTTTGCTAAGGGACTTAAAAATGATATGATTATGATGGATACTTTGAAATTCAAGTTGACTATGGAATTAATAGTAGAAGCTACCGAGATTAGCAATGAGGGTGAGCACTGGTTTAAAAAATCACCTTTCGAGTTTGAACCCCAAAGGTACTTGTTGCCTAATGTGACTCCTGACTGGAACAAGGATATCTTCATTCAAAATTTCAGGAAGGAGTGGATTGAGCCCATAAGGATACTTCAAAGTTATGTGACCTATGAAGGAAGATATTCATTGGTATTTAAATATCATCTCAGGCTCCTTCAACACATGGCAGGAGTTTCTAAGATGAATCTACCCTTCTTTTTCTTTAAAAGCCTGCAGAAAATGTCAAGCAAGATAAAGCAACATGATGATCACACTTCTCAGTCACTTTTTCACCATGGTCTCATTAAACTGATCATCACTACAGTGTTGCAACATGAGGGAAGGACTTGGGATTTCTTTTTGTTCTGGTCAGGTGTTCATCCTAAAAAAGAAGACCAACAACCAAAGAGACAGACTGACAAGGGGAAGGTAATGATGAAAAATTTAGGCCACTCAGTCAAATCTACAAGTAAAGATGATATTAAATCCAAGAAGGTGACAAAACAGGTAGCAGAACAGAGACAGGATGATAGTCAACTCCAAGTAATTCCAGATTACACTAAAAACAAGTTCACACTATTTGAAGACAAAAAGGAACTGCCTGAAAAGAATCCATCACCTGTAGCAGATCCTCAGGAGGAGAGGAAAGTTGACATTAAAATGGTTCCTGTAGCTAAAGAAGAGATCCACATTCAGCCAAGAAGCCCCATCACAATCCTTTCGGATGATGAAGGATACATGTTAGAAGAAGAACAGCCTATTTCTGAGATTAAAGTCAAAACTGAAATTGAAGAAGCTCAGGTTTTAGATGGCAACACCATGAGGCCTAACAAGAAAATAAACAAGCTGGAAGTGGTGGAATTAGCTTCGGTTCAGTACCAAGGGAAAGAACTGAAGATGATGGGAGAGGCAGCTACATTCTGGAGACCTAAAACTAGGTCGAAAAATAAGCTGAGGTTAAACATGAAAAAGTTGTTAAATCCTAAATTGAACACAGATAAGGTGACTATCTTAGATGAAGGGTCCATGGATGATGACAAATCAAAGATAGATAAATTGCAGCCATGTAAAAAAGAGGAGATTAATTCAGTGAAAGCAGCAGATGAAGAAAACCCAAAGCTCATCATTGAAGACACTTCTGAGAAACTGTTGACAGAAGAAGCAGAAATCTTTAAGAAGTTTGAAATTCCTTGGAAACCTAATGAAGAGCAAGATTCTGCAATAGAGAAAATGGCTAATTCTGATAGGGAAAATTTACAGAAGACTGTCAAACAATATAAGCACCAAATGAATTATATGCAGGAGGTCAACGATGGTTTGATGATGGCCAATAGAAGATTAAGAGAAGATCTCCAGGATGTTCATGACAATTTTCAAGAACTAGTGGTTGATGCAAAGGAAGCACTTAGAAGGAAAAGGGCTTCTGACAGGCACTGTTCAGAGCTGGAAAGGACAGTTGAAACTTTACAACAGGAAAATGAACACCTTCAGAAAAAGATAGCTGATCTGGAGAAGAAGCATAAAAGAATAAAGAAAAGGTCCTCAATGTTAAATTTTGAGCATTAATTCATTATACTATAGGATCTTTGCTGAGAGAATAACATCTACAGTATATTAATGCATGACAATCATAATATGACAAGCATCACAAGAATCAAAAGCATAGAGACAAGAGACACAGAGTTTCCGTGGGGAAAACCCTAAGGTGAAAAACCCCACAACTTCCTCAGAGATAGAGAGAGCAATGGCTCAACCAAAATACAACCAAATAACACTGAGATAGTCTCCTAGCAGATGATCCTCCTCCTCCTAACTAGTGCGCCACTTTTCAGAGAGAGAGATAGTTACTTTTCCGAGTGAGTAAAATAGAGATCTCCTATCTCTATTTATACTCACCTTTTTTCCCAGTGACCTACTCGGGCCGACTTGTCTACTTTGATACACCCACATTATATTATATATTAATCAGGGCCGACCCCATAAGGTGGTCTAATAACCCATAGGAAAGTACACACACTTGTGACACTTGTCAATCCACATGACGACACTTCCTTATAGAGGAATAACACATCTCTTATAAGGGTACAATAAATATAAATATAATATACAGATGAAATACATTCCGAAGTTACATATACATCAACACTCCCTCTTAACTAGGAAGGTATTTCTCGACACAGATCTGCTAGACAAGTATTCTTCTCTGGATCATCATTATCGATGCATCATCATCATCATCGTCACTGCTGCTGCTATCTCAACCAATCTCTGACTCTACTTGTCATAGGAAGTTCTACAGAGCCAGTCCTTTTTCATACTGGATGTAGGCCCGCCATCTGCAGGTCTTCATCATCACTGGCCATATTGTGGAATCCTCAGGACTCATTACGTGCGTCACAAAACCTGGCTGCAGCATCCCAGGCTATTACGAGCACACAGCTCTACCTGTAGGATCTCCCAGGAGCACATTACATGTGACCCATCACAAAACCTGGTTGAAGCATCCCAGGCTATTACGAGCACGCGGCTCTACCTGTCGGATCTCCCAGGAGCACATTACATGTGATCTCACCACAAAACCTGGCTGAAGCATCTGAGGCCTTTTTCAACCTGTCCAGATCTCCCAGGAGCAAATTACATGCCATAGGACAAAACCTCGCAAGAGCATTTCAGGATGTTACGGGTACACAACTCCGACCTGAAATCTCCCAGGGCACAAATTACATGTCCTTCCAAGCAAAACCTCGCAAGAGCATTTGCCAGATGTCCCAGGGCACCGAATTACATGCCATAGGAAAAAACTCGAAAGACCATCTGCAAATCTCCCAGGGCACAAATTACATGCTTTCTTGCATAACCTGATCCACGGCCACAAAGTATCATCTGATACTCATCAAACATCATCCTGATGTACACATGATCATCCTGATCATCATCACTGCAACATCCTGCTGCATGTCATCTGGAGAATCTCGTCATCCACGATCATCCAAGTATCCACCTGATACATAAATAGATACATGATCCACACAATGTATCCATCAACATACATGATCTACCTGATCATACAAAGATACATGATCCACACAATGTATCCATTAGCATCCAACATGATGCGTTCATACAAAATACATACACATGATCCATCCGATCATATCCAACATCCAACATGATGCATATACAAAATACATACACATGATCCAACTGATCATATCCAGCATCCAACATGATGCATTCATACATACATATAATGATCCAACTGATCATATCCAGCATCCAACATGATGCATTCATACATACATATAATGATCCAACTGATCATATCCAGCATCCAACATGATGCATTCATACATACATATAATGATCCAACTGATCATATCCAGCATCCAACATGATGCATACACAAAATACATATAATGATCCAACTGATCATATCCAAGCAGAAACTAGAACATCCTCCTGATGTTCATCATTCAGCGCTTACATCCGTAGCCATGTGAAGGGTCCCCCTTCCAACATGCTTGGAATGGCTTCAGCAAATGTGTTCATCACTTCTTCCTCGAAGTGTCCTCGATCTGAAGCACGCCAAGCCTCTCTCTGAAGTACTCGAACTTCACCCTGGCTAGTGGCTTCGTCAGCACATCTGCAATCTGCTCGTCCGTCGCAACATACAGAAGCTTCACAGTTCCTCTCTGCACCATATCCCTGATATAGTGATATTTGATCTCTATGTGTTTCGACCTGTCATGAAACACTAGGTTCTTGGATAGCTTCACACAAATCTGGTTATCACAAAAGATACCAGTAGCATCTAGCGGGAGATCAAATAACTCAGACAGTAGCTTCCGTAGCCATACTGCCTCACAACTAGCTGAACATGCTGCAACATACTCAGCCTCTGCTGTACTCAGTGCTACATAGGACTGCTTCCTGCTAAACCAAGATGTGCTCTTCCTATCTGCAGCACTGCCAGCCCAATCTGAATCAACATAACCCTGCAGGTTAAACTTTTGATTTGCTTCATACTTGAGCCCATAATCCAGTGTACCCTTCAGGTACCTTAGAACATGCTTTACAGCAATCAGGTGAACACTCCTTGGATCCGTCAGGAACTGGCTCAATGTGTTCACAGCAAAGCAAATGTCTGGTCTCGTGTTCGTCAGGTACATCAAGGACCCAATCATCTGACGATACATGGAGACATCAACTGGCTCAGATGAAGCATCACATAGAAGCTTCAGATTCGACGCCATAGGTGTGGCCATAGCCTTGCAATCCATCATCCCAAATCTCTTCAGGATATCTACTGTGTACTTCCCTTGACCAAGGAAGATCCCACCTGCATTCTGCCACACCTCCATACCTAGGAAATAGTGCATCATTCCCAAATCTTTCATATCGAATTCAGCGGCAAGCTTCCTTTTAGTATCTGCAATCAGTGTGTCATCTCCTGTTACAAATAAGTCATCCACATACAGGAGTAGAATCACAGGATTCCCTTCCTCAACCTTGTAGTAAAGGTTGGAATCCGCTTTACTCTTGGTAAAGCCCAAACTGGATAGGAAACTGTCCATCCTACCATACCAAGTTCTGGGAGCTTGCTTCAAGCCATACAAGGCTTTCTTCAGTCTGCACACATATGACTCCCTGTCATGTATTTCAAAACCAAGTGGCTGTTCCACATATACTTCCTCTTCAACTATACCATTCAGGAAAGCAGTCTTGACATCCATCTGGTGTATTTTCCATTTCATAGCTGCAGCTAGGGTAAGTACTGTTCTGATGGAAGTATACCTGGCTACAGGTGCAAAAGTTTCTTCATAATCTATTCCCTCTTTCTGAGAGAATCCACGAGCTACAAATCTTGCTTTGTATTTCTCCACACTGCCATCTGCAGCATGCTTGATTTTGAAGATCCATTTAGAAGTCACAACATACTTCTCTTTAGGTCTTGGGACAACATCCCAAACATCATTCTTCATTATTGATTGGTATTCCTCAACCATTGCATCCTTCCATTCTTTATTTTCCGCTGCCTCTTCATAACTAGAAGGCTCTTTGTTCATAATGTCACAAAGTAAAGCAACATAGCTGGTCTGTGATCTGGTTCTCTTCTTTGCTCTGTGTTCTTCTTCTGGAATACCAAATCTTTCTGCATCTTGAATGAGCTCTCTATCCCATACAGGTTTCCTCTTGTGAGAGTTATCCTCACAGGGTGGATCTACAGGTTCTTGTGGATCTTCAAACTCACGAACAACTTCTGGAGCTTCCTCAGTCATGGTAGTGTCCTGAAATCTTGTTTCCTTAGGTTCTTGATAAACTTCGGTAGGTGTCTTCCTTGATTTGATGAATGTTGAGTTTTCATCAAATGTTACATCCCTGCTGACATCAATCTTCTTGAACCCTGGAAAGTATATTCTGTAAGCCTTCGAACTTTCACTGTAACCCACAAAGATACCCTTCTTTCCTGAAGGATCTAGTTTAGTCCTCTTTTCCTTTGGGACATGAGTGTATACAGGACAACCAAATATTCTGAGATGGCTGACTTCAGGTTTCTTACCAGAAAAGACTTCTTCTGGTGTCTTGTTGTCCAATATCTTGTGGGGTGTTCTGTTCTGCACATATACAGCTGTTCTAGCTGCTTCTTCCCATAGATGCATAGGAAGATCTTGGTCATGCAACATTGCTCTTGCTGCTTCCATGATAGTTCTGTTCTTCCTTTCTGCAACTCCATTCTGTTGAGGATTATAAGGAGTAGTCAACTCCCTCTTAATCCCTGAATCACTGCAAAGCTTCTTGAAGTCATTTGAGGTGAATTCTCCACCATTGTCGGATCTGAATGTTTTGATCTTCTTGTCAGTTTGATTCTCCATCAAAGTTTTGAATTCCTTGAATTTATCAAGCACCTCATCTTTGCCCTTCAAGAAGTATACCCAAGTCTTCCTGGAGAAGTCATCAATAAATGAGACATAGTAAACATACCCACTCAGGGAATTGGATGACATAGGGCCACATACATCTGAGTGGATGATTTCTAGGATGTCTTTTGCCTTGCTTTCACTGCTTGGGAAATCCTTCTTAATGTTCTTACCTTTTGCACATCCTTTGCAAACACCTTCATTTTTGGTCTTGATTTCAGGAAGACCCTCTACTGCCTTGCTTGCAATTGGAAGTGCTCTATAGTGCATGTGAGCAAGTCTTTTATGCCAAAGTTCACTTGGATCCATGGATTCATGCACCATGGCATGTTCAGGTTGTCCCTTCAATTTATACAATCCTCCCTCTTTCTCTCCAATTACTACTGCATCATCTATGGTCTTTCCCTTTGGCCACATTAGGACTTGGCCATCCACAAATGCAACCCTCATACCTTTTGCATCTAATGCAGAAATGGAGAGTAAGTTCTTCTGGAGCCCAGGTACATAAAGTACTTCCTTCATCTTCAGAGATTTTCTAGAATCTAGGTTGTAGGAGGCTTCACCACTTCCTTTGATTGGGTATTGATAATCATCCCCAAGTTTCACCTTATGGGGTGATTCATGTTCAGATAGGTTCACAAAAGATTCTTTGAACCCAGTCATGTGTTTGGAAGCCCCACTATCAATCAACCAATCATTACAACCATGAGAGATGGTACCTGTGAGAGCAGAGATCAGAACATACTCTTCTTCACTTGATGAGTCATCATTACTATCACTTTCTGCCCTAGCCTTCTTCTTTGGAGGTTCATCATCTTCGGCAGCATGAGCATGAAACCTTCTTTTGCCACCCTTCTTCTTCTTGTTGGAGATGTTGTTGTCCTTTTTGTTCTTGGGACAATTTATGGCAATATGTCCTTTCTCATTACAGGTGAAGCATACTCTTCTTTCTTTGAATTGATGTGAAGATCTCTTGGAGTGAGATGGCTCTTTCTTGAACTTTCCTTTCCTGGTGTGGGTTGCAAGAGCTTGATCTTCACCTCCCATATTTTCTTCACGAGCTATAAGTCTAGCTTCTTCTTGAGAGCATTCTTCCCGAAGTCTACTGAAGGAGATCAACTTCTTCCTTGCACAAATTCCTTGAATAAAGGAATCCCATGACCTGGGTAGGCCATTTAGAGTGGTCATCACCACTTCACCATTCTCCACCATTTCATCCACTGCTTCTAGTTGTTCCTTGATCTGGGAGACCCTTGAAAAGTAAGATTGAATGGTTTCTCCATTCTGAAACTTCACTGCTTTCAATTGGTTCCGCAAGGTCATCTTCCGATTTATGTTCTTTCCTTCAAACAGCTTGGTCAAGGAGTCAAACATCTCCTTGGGTGTCTTAAGAGAAGACACATGGGGTATGAGATGGTCTTTGATAGAATCAGCAATGATTCTCTTTTCCTTGACCAAGTTCTTCTTGTGCAATGCCTTGGCCTCTTCATCCTATGGGATAGCGATGTCTTCTTTCACATATGAGTCCAACTCATTCTCTTCCAGGATTAACCCAATCCTATACTTCCAGGCTCGGAAGTTATCAACCCCTTCAAGCTTATCCTCAAGCTTGGTGTGGAGAGACATCTTTAAGAGTACTTCAAATGGAAATAGAAAAGATTTAGGACTTACCACTTGAAGTGCTGAAAACTGGATCTGGTCCCAGATTAGGGTTTGTCAGAGAAACCCTAAAAATTCAAAATGTGAATTTTCAAATTCTGAAAGGATAGAAAGATGCGCCTTGGAGAGCTGATCAGCCTAGTACATTCAGAATTTGAGATCAGCAAAGTCTTGCCCTTCAAAATTGCCTTTTTGTCCTCCCGGGTTCACTAGGGAGAGCCCTGAATTAGGGTTTGAGTTTCCTAGAGATCTACCCATCCAAAAATCTCGATCCAAAGCTCAAACCTTCGATTTTTGCAAGGAGCTTCCAGCTGTGCCTTCAGTTTTCAGAAATGCCTATTTTTGTGGAAACCCTAATTTTTAGGGCCAGATCTGAAAATGCTCGGAACTGAATTCTGATTGGACAGATAGATGCGCCTTGATGAGTAGATCCAATCTACTATACTGAATTTCAAAAATATGTGGAGAGAAACCCAATAAACAAGGAATACAAGCTTCCGTCACTGCAAAACGTCTTCTTCTCAGTTAAGCTCTGATACCATGTTAAATTTTGAGCATTAATTCATTATACTATAGGATCTTTGCTGAGAGAATAGAATCTACAGTATATCAATGCATGACAATCATAATATGACAAGCATCACAAGCATCACAAGAATCAAAAGCATAGAGACAAGAGACACAGAGTTTCCGTGGGGAAAACCCTAAGGTGAAAAACCCCACAACTTCCTCAGAGATAGAGAGAGCAATGGCTCAACCAAAATACAACCAAATAACACTGAGATAGTCTCCTAGCAGATGATCCTCGTCCTCCTCACTAGTGCGCCACTTTTCAGAGAGAGAGATAGTTACTTTTCCGAGTGAGTAAAATAGAGATCTCCTATCTCTATTTATACTCACCTTTTTGCCCAGTGACCTACTGGGGCCGACTTGTCTACTTTGATACACCCACATTATATTATATATTAATCAGGGCCGACCCCATAAGGTGGTCTAATAACCCATCGGCAAGTACACACACTTGCGACACTTGTCAATCCACATGACGACACTTCCTTATAGAGGAATAACACATCTCTTATAAGGGTACAATAAATATAAATATAATATACAGATGAAATACATTCCGAAGTTACATATACATCAACACTCAAGTCCAGATGGTATATCTCTTCTTGTGGAGGCAGCGAAGGAGATATGAGGCAGTTATTAGTTAGGGGTTATTTAAGATAAGCATTTTGTTTTAGTTAAAGAATTTGCTATTTTTAGCAGACTTGTAATTTTGTAAAAAGTGTAAATTTTACTTTACCTAACCTAGTGATTCGATGGAGAGTTAGGAGGAAAGACCTAACTGTTTCTGGGAAGAAAACTATTTAGAAAGGGAAGAAAAACATTGTGGAGGTTCTGATTTTTTGGGAGCATCAGGAGGTCTGCTAGCTGCTTGTACTTTCAGACTTATTCAGAGATAGGTACTGTAACTCTTATATGCATTTACTGATGAAACTATGAATATATGACTCTTTCCCCTTCATTTGATCTGTGTTGGCTTCATGTTTGAACTTCTTTAGTTTCATGAATGACAAATTCGTTGCTGGTTAATGTGTATTTTCTAGTAGTGCTTGTCCTTTATGTGTGAACTTCAGTATAGTCTTTTGTTGGATTTTTGTGATATATATGCATCTTTATCAATATATGTGTATGATTTAGTTGTTATTTATCTGTTGAATGTATTCCCTGCATGTTCTTGAAGTTTATGACCAAAAACACATAAAACAAAACCCTAAACCCTAGTTTGAATTGAGTTTTACTCTTGAGATTGTGTTGGCTTGTTACCCTAGCCTTAGTAACAATTTCTGGCACAAACAAGAAGATGCGAGACTTTAAATTGACTTTGCAAATATGAAATGCGGTCTTTAATGCACATGTGGGAAATATGAACTCCTTTCTGACCATTGATCTCGGTGATCAACCGTTGATTTGCTTGGATGTGCGTGTTGGCTAACCCCTTCGCTAGTGTTTAATGATCGGTCAACTCCCATCACGATGGCCATTTGTGACCCTTAATCCCTTACCATTTCTGATCGCAGCCATCCATATGTATTTCCACATGCAGCAGGGGTAACTTGTTTCAATTTTACTCACCTGATTACAGCAAGAAGCCTTAAACACTATCGGATTCTTCAGTCTTTGGACCAGATTCATCATTCAGGATTTAATCTTTTGGATTGCCTTTTGGCCTACGGATTTTTGGAATAGTGCTTCCCTTAAGTGTTTAAAAGCATAAACCCCCTTGAACGCTGAGCACTAATTTAGTGCTAACACATGGGATTTCAAATTTGATGTTTTTTTATCTCCTCTGCATGAATCCAGGCCAAACTTGATGTTTTCCCCCTTATGAAGTAATTGATATTTACAATATCCTTAACATTTTCAATACAAATGTCATATCATTTCCAAAATAGATTAGATTACATGTGATAATTTCAGTTGGTGGTAGTTGGTTAACTGCACTTAGTGATAGTTAGAGAAATATTATTTATGTAATCTTAAATAACAATAAAGTTAAAAATTTGTAATACATTTAAACTATTATATTAAACGTTAGTTACAAGTGTACTGTCTAGACTGATTTTATGGACATTGTTCAAAATTTGAAATAAACAATTTCAAAAAATCAAAAATAGATTAGTTTACATGTGATAAGTTCACTTGGTGGTTGTTGGTTAATTGCACTTAGTGGTACTTAGAGAAATATTATTTATGTAATCATAAATCACAATAAAATTAAAACCCCGTAATACATTTAAACTGTTAGATTAAACGTTAGTTGAACTCCAATAATAAAACATGGTAATACATAACCTCTTATATTAAAGTTGTAATACTCCTTATCTCTCAACATATGAAGCAATGACTTGACTTTCGGTGCATTGAATCCATGCACCACCCAATTAAGTTCACGATATGGAAAAGTACCATCTTGGGAACAATGAGTTAGCTAATGTGCCGAGAGGGAATTAGACAATAAAACAATAAAATGTGGTAATACTCCTCCATCTCTCAAAGTGCTAAGCGATGGTGAACTCGACCTTCATTGTAGTGAATCCATGCATAGTAGAATAGGATTTCCATCTGGAAATGTAGCAGCATGGGAACAATGAGTTAGGTATTGTTTTATGAGGGAGTTAGGTTAAATGAAATCTATGAATAAGAAGGGGTGAGGGTTTTAGTTCTACCCATAGTTTCTATTTTTCTCAGGATTCAATCAGTAGGTGAGTGAGTCCAAACATTCCATTGATCTATGGATTAGTATTAATCTGTGTATTATTAATTTATTATAGATTGTGTATTAGTTATGTATTATAGAGCTCTGTATTAGTAATGTTGGAAAGCTTGGAGGTACATCGGAGTGCAATTTTAGAGAAGAGGTGAATAGTTAGCAAGATATGGTAGACAACAGCAAGGGACCTTCAAAGTTTACAAATATTCAACCTTATGATATGTACATAGTGATTTCGATCTACACTGTTTCATATCTATAATTTTTGTTATGGGAAGAGATAATTTTTTAATTCAGAATTAGGTTATTATGATGATGGTCGAAATTGTGTTTAAATGATTCATAAATTAATCTGTTGCCTTTCTTAATTTGCATAATGGGGCAAAGGAACCAGGTCCATTCAATTTCCTTTTTCCTCTTTTCTTCATGTGTTCCCCTTCAGTAATCTGAACCACACAATCTTTTTAAGAAGCTCAGTATTGAAGTTAGCCAATTTCGAGAATATTATGTTTCCCGCACCTAGATAGATGGAAGGTATGTAACAGCGAGATCCATGATTACAATTTTGTTTTCATTTTGTTGGAGGTACATATTTAGATTATAATATTTTTTATATTTAAGTTCATGGAGGTAGGGTTAATTGCTATAATGAATATATAATTCATTCAAAGTTTAAAAACCATATTTCATTGTATGACAAGTAATGATTCATAGAATATCGTATTATTCTACATATAGGCTTTTTCATTTTTCTCAAAAAAATCCATTTGACTGTTTACTAGTTTCCATCTTGAACAACTGCATTATGATTCTATTTGAGCTTGAAAACATGTAGTGTGCAACCATATCTAGCTCATGTTTTATTAATAATCCTATTTGCAGTAGCTCAAATTTCAACCCGATTGGCTCTCTGTGTTAATTTTTAGGTGTTGTGCATCTCCCCCATATTACTTGATGCCAGTGTAATTGTGTGTATGATCCACACATTTCACAGTAGGCACAAGATCGCCAGAACAGTTACGCTGACCTGAAAAGGAAACATAAAGAATCAAGGTTGGAGACCATGTGTATCTTCGGGTTAAGCCAAGGAAGAGTTCACTGCAGCTGAAGAATTGCATAAAGCTAGCACCATGATTTTGTGGACCTTTCCAAGTTCTAGAAAGGATTGTACCACTAGATTACCAACTTGCACTACCGAAACATTTAAGAATTCATGATGCTTTTCACATTTCCTTATTAAATAGATATATCCATGATCCTACTCACATCATTGACTGGAATATGGTGCAGGTGGAGCCAGAAGGCGAGTTCCAGGTGGATCCTATGCGCATTCTAGAATGGAAAGAAATAACACTTTGGAATAGAGTCATCGCCCCAGTAAAGGTGCAATAGAAGCACTTTTACTTGAGAAAGCTTCATGGGAACTGGAGAAATATATGCAAGAAAGATATCCAGATCTATTTCCAGAATTGATGGAAGAAGAATAATAAACACTGAGGACAATGTTTAAAATAAGGGGGTGAAGATGTAATATCCCCCAAATGAAATAATTGAAATTTTGATGTTGTAATTATATGATTAATTTATTGGTCAATAGCCTTATTGGTGAAGGAATGATCAAGGCCAGTTTTGAAAATGACAAGATTCCACATATGGACAGATGTAAAAGAAACATTTTATAAATTAATAAAATAAATGAATGCGGTGAGGACAACCACACTGAAAGAGTGGATCGTGCATCTCAACGGTGGGGGAAAATAAGAGTTAACTTCCTGCAGGTATCAAGAGTGCATGAATGGCACTAGACGCACTCCCTCGAGAGTAGGGTTTGTAATAGTCACAAGATTCGCGAGGAATCAGTTGTGTAAGACCTAGGCATAAAACAATAAAAGTGACATATGCATGAGGCAGGATGCTGCTTAGTATGTCAAGGAATGAGAATATTTTCTTTGTGGGCACCTTGTGTTAGGAAAATGATTTGTTGTGTGAGCACAACGGTGTTAAGAAAGATGATTTTTTGTGTGAGCACATTATGTTAGGAAAATGATTTGCTGCGTGAGCACAATGGTGTTAGGAAAATGATTTTTTGTCTTAGCAAAATGGCATTAGGAAAGATGATTTACTGTGTGATCAACTTTTGTTAGGAAAAAGTGAATTGAACTTGCTGGAGGTTAACTAGTTTCCACTCCTGGGATGCACGATTTGGCTCGGGGGTGATTAAAGTGTGTCAATCGACAACTCTAGATCTACGGTTTGGAGGAGCGTGGTTGTTCCTACCTCATTGTGGCATCAACGATTGTCAGGTTGCATGGTTAATTGATACTTCATAGGAATTGAGAAGGTTCAATTAGAATTTGCGAATGGATCTATGTTGATGAAATGTTAATGCATGATGTATATATGAGTAGCAGTGTAAATGTTTTCAAACTTTGCTATGTTTTATGAAATGTGAATGCATGTGGTATATATGAATAGAAGTGTAAATGTCCTTCAGAATTCTTTGTAAATCTATTCTTCTCATTCTTTAGATCTGTTTATGGCATCAAGGGATTTTAATATTTCTCTTTAATGGAGTATGAAATTGAGTTATATTTGTTCCTTGTGCACCTTATGATAAAGTCTTGAACCACCGTCTTCTAGATCCACAATCCACGGTTGGAAAAGGCCCTTTCTCCACATCTCTGCAATCAGAAGGTCTGAGATGTGCAATCCACAAAACTGTACTGCGGAATTCGGATTGCGAAAGTTCTATTCATTTTTTTTTTGTAAAGGTAGGATCCGCAATTCGCAATCCGCACTATAGACATTGGATTCTGGAAGCACTTCTATTTTGGTAATTGTCGGATCCACAATTCGCACTGTGGAAATCAGATTGTAGAAGCACTTTTGTTTTGGTAATTGTCAGATCCGCAATCCACACTACAGAAATCAGATTGCGGAAGCACTTCTATTTTGGTAATTATCGGATCGAAAATCCACAAATCGGCACTGCGGAAGTTCGATTGTGGAAGTAATTTTATTTTGGTAATTGTTAGATCCACAAACTACAATCTGCACTGCAGAAATCAGATTGTGGAAGTCTTTTGCTTGTGGTATTTATTGGATCTGCATTGTGGAAGTCGGAATGTAGAAGCGCTATTTTTTTTTCTAGAAAAGGTCGTACCCGCAATCCTCAATCTGCACTGCAAAAGTCAGATTGCAGGAGCTTCAGTTGTAGAAGCCGGAGTTGCGGAAGCTTCAGTTACGAAATCCTGAGTTGCGGAAGTATCAGTTGCAGAAGCTTCAGTTTCAAAAGCTTTATTTGCGGAATCTTCAGTTGTAGAAGCTTCAATTGTGGAAGCTTCAGTTGCAGAAGCTTCAGTTGTGGAAGCTTTAGTTGTGGAAGCCTGAGTTGCAGAAGTATCAGTTGCAGAAGCTTTAGTTGTGGAATTATCAATTGTGGAAGATTTAGTTGCGGAATCCTGAGTTGCGAAAGTATCAGTTGCGGAAGCTTTAGTTGTGGAAGCCTCATTTGTGTATGTTTTAGTTGTAGAATCCATTTTTTTGAGTCATAACTTCTCCTGTAAACTGCGTTTTTTCCCTTGGGTTTCTACAACTCAGCAAATACTGTTCAGTGTTGATCCTTGGGCTATTTTCTTTTGATAAAAGTAGGATGAAAGTTACTAAGATTATATCTTGTTAATATAATTTATTGACTATGTATGGTAAGGTAAAAGAAGCATATCAGGAAGTAATTTCCATTTTGAATCATGGAAGATCCTTAGTGAAAAGTGAACAGTAAAAATGTTATTTCAATGTCTGAATTTATGCAAAATTACTATATTGCATTAAGAGTAAAATATTCTTGAAGACATAACCTTTTAAGCCTTGGGGCATGTGTTATGTTAGATTATGAGTTAAGTTCTTTTGTAAGACTCATCATCACATTAGGTGGTCTAATATAAATAGTTGTTTATAATTAATAAGTATGTTTGGTGATAAGACTAACGGATTGGGTTATTGATTGATTAATCAAGGAATTTTTTTTATGGGAATTGGGGATGTTAGAGTCCTATGATGGTTAATTGCGATATATCCCTACATATAGTCTACTAGAATTTTTCAAGGTTCAACTCTGACTAAATAAGGGACTTTTGCTTAAATTAAGAAAAGAAAATATAATCAGTATAAGAAGCATTGAAACACTATGGTCTCACCCATGATTATTTCAAATGCATTGAAACATCACAGGGTGAATCCACGAATGTGGTTCACCATTATTGGCATGTGCAAGGGAAAAAAATTGTTTTTCGAACTCTCGATCGAGGTATTTTCAAGCCCTCGATCGAGGTTTTAAACGCTCGATCGAGGGTTTGAAAATACCTCGATTGAGGGCTTCCACATACCTCGATCGAGCTTATTTAAAGAGCTCGATCGAGGGCTAGGAAAAACCCTCGATCGATCATTTGCTCGATCGAAGGCTTGGTTAAACCCTCGATCGAGCTATAGCTCGATCGAGGGTTTGAGATAAAAAAAAAAAAAAGCCCAGCCTGTCAGTCGGCCCTGTTCGACGTTGATAGCACAGAGGAGCCGAGAATGATGGCAAGCAGTCCCTCAACCGACTGTCCGCACCCAGCACAGACCGCGCCGTATGCCCATGTCCACCCACATCGCCATGGCTTCAAATCCTCGAGGTAAGTAGGATTTCAACCACTTCTTTAATTTGTTTTTTGTTTTGAAAAAAAATACCAAATTTTATTTTTTTTGTTTTGTTATTTGTTTTGAAAAAAATCTCTAAATTTGATTTGGTTTGTATGAAAAAATTGGTGTTTAAATCGTAGATTTAATTTAGTTTTTATAAATTTGTGAAATCACCATTGAAACCAAACCAAAAACCATTGAAACCACCATTGAAAACAAACCACACTTGAAAGTAAAACCACCATTGAAACCAAACCAAAAACCATTGAATCCAAAACAAAAACCATTCCAGAACATTTTTTTGTTTTAAATTTATGTTCTATTTATTTTTTTCAATTATTAGTATTTTTGTTTATGTCAACCGGTAGCATTTCATCGCATAAATGCTACTGGTTTTATTTTAAAATTTGTTTTGACAAGTAGGAATCCTGCCCGTTTTTTTTCAATCCTTTGAGAACGCCAAGAGGATTGAAAAAAAATAATCATATTAGGTTGCTGGTTAAATATTTTTAACATTAAACCATTAACATTGAATATTTTTAATATAATTTTATTAATCTATTAATATTTTTTAAATTGAACTAGACTTTTTAGATTTTATATATATAATATTTATGCACTTATTTAGATTATATATAATTTCTCAATTTATATAACTACGATAAAAAATAAAATCATCATACGATTAAAAAAATCATCATACAATAGAAAATAAGATCATCATAGCATCACATTTGAAAAATGGAACTCTTAAATATCCCACTATTTACTATAAACATTAAGTTTAGTTTCTTTTATTATTATTATTTACTAGAAACCATAAACATTTTATTATTTTATTATTTTCTTTTAAATTAAGTTTAGTTCATCTTTGAGTTGTAATTGAAATTAAAAATAATATTATACATAATTTCTTTATAATTATTCATAAATTTTTAAATTCAAAACTATTTTAAATAAATTTTTTTAAAGTAATTTTATTGTTCCATAAATAATTTAAACCACTGCTTTGATTTCAAAACACCTCCATTTACTCTAGTTCATGGCTAACTCTTTTACTTGAGCTTTTAACGTTACCGGAATCAAACCATAGGTATAATGTTACAACACTCAAACCATAGGTATGGATAATTTCTAATAATATCCCCACATTACACATTCTTAAAATAAGATTCTTCATTGCTACACGACTCAAATCAACACAACTCAAACCATAAGATATGGCAATTTCTCTTAGCATCCCCACACCACACATTCTTAAGGTAATAGTAACACCTAAGATAGATGATGACTTGTTTCATAATACATGCATTGAAGAGGTTGTTGCTCAATCTCTAGTGGATCTGGAAAATCTATCTAGAATAAATGAGTTAAACCCAACCCAAGTATAATATGAGCCTTCTGATGGGGTCGATTTGAGGTGAAGAAACTAGTATTTAGTTCTCTATAGGAGCACCCAAGTGGGGATAGCATATAGATGGTCTCACAAACCCCCTTGGGAAATGATAGTTATAATTGCATCACACAAAAAGGGAGGATAACATTGAAGGTATAAGGGAGCATACCATGGAAGTGACAATGCTATTAAGAGACTTTGTAGGCTTGGGAAAATTAATCCTAAGTGGCATATATTTCAGTATCCCTCATAACAATGATTATTTGGATAGCACACTCAACATTAATTGTGTATGAGGTAATTCTTTTCATGCTAAAGGTAAAACGTTGAAATATATTCCTTTGGTTCTCTATCCTCCAATATCCCAAATTTGAGGTGGAAAAGGGACTTACTTAGTAAAGCATGTTCAAAACACATGGGATTATGGAACTATAAAAGTTAACCATACTTATATAATTTAGTATCTTTCTCTATTTTCTATAATCCCCCAATGTCATATCAATTTATAATTATTAAATAACTTTTTACAAATTTCACCATTTTATAATGGAATCTTTTTATTAATAAATAAAAAAATATGCTCTAATTTAATTTTAACTCCCCTATCCCCAATTATTTACCATTATATTCATTTATAAATTGAAAAAATTATATATCACTTGTATGCACTCACTTAGAATTTGCCCATTACTACAATACGGGGTTGCATTATCATGATTTAGCATCGACTCTTAATGTTTTCTTCCTTTGAAAATATTTAGTCGTAGTGTTTTCTTCCTTTGAAAATATTTAGTTTCGGATGATGCAAAACATGATGCTAATGAAATTGTAGTGTTTTGCATCAATGTTGCATCCTTTTTGTGTCATGCATTTTGATGCAGACTTTCTAAAGTGTCGCATTAGTGGAAAAAAAACATGGCATGGAAAGATTTCTTGCATCATGTAGTATCGTGTTTTGTCACATGTTATTTTAAGAAAATGTTCATAAAGTCATTTTTCGAGTCAAAAGCATGTTTTTGCATCATGTGGCATGGTGCATGAATATAGGCATCGATTTTTTTTATGGAGTGTCTTTGTTGCATCGTGTTTGCATCTCATTAGTTTCACAATGCATCGAATTATGAAATAGTTTAATCAATTTTGTGACATATTTGCAACTTATTAACATTGTTTTACATCAATATCCTTTCATGTTAATATTATGTAGCCATCATTATTGTTTTTTTGGATTGTATTAGTGTCATATTACATCACTATGAAAATTTTCCTAAAGCACAACTATTGAATCATCATTCATCATTGAGAAAACTATGAAACCCATCCCCAAACTAACAAATTCTAGAACCACCTACAAGCCCGTAGCCAAAAATGTCGAGCAACCTCATCCCCACTACTCCCACCAGTGTTTATAACTCCATATCTACGAAAGAATTTAGATTTTGGAGTTACATATACTTGGATTGCATTATTATAAGAACTTCATAGTAGTATCATTGGGTCATATTGGATTTTTGTGTACTAGGGGGCAATTAAATTTTGAAAATCAATAGCCAATATTGGAGTTGTTGGTTGACTTACTATAATTAGAAAACAAATTATACTTTTAGGGTTGGAATTTGATGGACAAAATGCCTGTCATGGATCATTTTGCCCCCATCAAATTAGTATGACTAGTGGAAAATTTTTGCAAGTTCCAAGGCTGGAATTTGATGGACAAAATGCTTGTCATGGGCGATTTGCCCCTTCAAATTAGTATGACTAGTGGAATTTTTTCCAGGTTCCTACAGTGGATGCAGAACTTCGGTGGTAGATATTTAATTGACATTTGTTTGGTTTGACATTTGATATTTGATGGTGGAGGGAAGTACTCTAATGGTACCATGTTAAGAATTCTATATATACTTTGAATTTACATCTTACAAATTAAGTGCCACTAACTGCATTAGCTACTAGTTATTACCAGTTATATATATATATATATATATATATATATATATATATATTCCCATAAAATAAATCTTGCATTGTGTTTGTCTCATTATCCTCCAATCTAAGAAGACCATAGTTCTCATCCACCCCAAATTGTAAAATATAAACACCTATCAATGTATAAAGTATGTCAAAATTGCATCATTGTATCATCAACTAATTGAACTATGAATCATGTTAGTTATGCATCATTATCTTTTTTTGTTACATTAGCATCATAGTTATGCATTCATTATGAAGATCCGTCATGGTAGGAGAATGGGAGCTCGAAATTGAAATTGGAAATTGAAACTAAAATTGAAATGTAAATTTGAAATTGAAAATGAAAATGATATTGATATAGGAAATTGATATTGAAATTGAATTTGAATTTTGAAATCAAATTCGAATTGAAAATCGAAAATTGAAATTGAAATGAGAAATGAAAATTGAGAATTGGAAATGTAATTAGAATCCAAATCGAAATTGAAACTTGGAATTTGAAACTGGAACTTGGAATTTGAAACTGAAACTTGGAATTGGAAATTGAAATTTGAATTTGAATTGTGAAATTTGAAATAGAGTTTGAAATTTGAAATTTGAAATAGAATTTCAAATTTGAATTTGAATTTTAAATGTGAAATTTGAAAGAGAATTAGAATTAGAAATTGAAATGTGATGCAGAGAGTTCTGAGGAGAGATCTTCATTGCTTCATGCTCCACGATGCACGAGAGGATCTGACGTCACCCAAGAGGGCAGCCATTGACAATGCTCATGTTCACCGAGTGCGTCCGCGCTAGGTTCGGTTGCCACTAGTGGCAGCAGCAGGAGAGATAGTGTGTCCATTCTCCTCGACAACATACATGGTGATCCCCAAGTGGGGGGTGGGAGGCAAGAATCGAGTGCATCAGAGGCATCAGGTGAATATTTTGGTTTAGATACATTTTCAGTAAATTTGTAGTATATAATGCATTGAATTTTAGTTGCAAGTTATAATATATATTTTTAGTAACATTTGTGTTTTGGTTTGGATCACAGGTGCCCCATCAGGGGGATCGTACGACGATGAGGTCGCACGGATCACTCTCAATGATATCACCACCCAGCGAGAGTGTGTGAGTTCATGTGTGTGCACATGGAAGGAGAATTCTCCCACACGTCGGTCTTTATCCATGATGTTATCAACAGTTGATGAGATGTTGGCCCTCTACAAGAGGGTGGGACCTCTCAGTGACATTTGGCATCATTCATGCCAGAGGAGGAGACAGAATGTCATTGGTATCCACAAATGGGAGGATGTCAAAGTCGCCATAAGAGGGCATGATTTCAAGGGTACTTTGTTTGACATCCCACCTAACCTCCCTTCCGGTCAACCGCTTAGACTCAGGGAGTTTAGGTTGGAGGCCACTGCACCACATCTATATGATAGATTCGTGGGAGCGTGGGGCATGTTCCCCCACCATGACCAGGTCCCATTGTACTTTGAAAAACATGTTTATGTAGAGTTTGTTTTGGACATGCACCCAGATTACACCAGCATAGGGTCCCGGTTCTATGGGGTTGGTAGGGGATGCTCCTACCAACGTCCTGGAGCTCGGAGAGACCCTGCCTTTGTGCCACCCGCTCATAGGTTTCTACCGCTTCCAGACAAGGCAGTTATCAGGTCGGGGGATGTGGCACAATAATCCCAGCTTGCTGCAGAGGCTAGAGCTGACCTTGCAGACTCGTTGTTCACTGCCATGGGCAGTGTTGTTGTTGTTGTGCATGGAGAGGCATCTAGACCACCCCCTCCACCTACAGAGCCATAGATAGAGTATATCCCTAGTGACATGCTCAAGAGTTTCGATTACGAGGCCCTAGTGAGGTATGATGAGTCAGCCCGAGATGCATACTTTCAGTCGTATCGTAGATCCGTCGCTACAGGATAGGTATACTTTTGTACAATTATGTATATATGTTCTTCATGTTACATCATATTATATGTTGTAAATTGAATGGTTAATAATACTTAAGGGAGTTGTATTATATTTCTCCATGCATGGAAGCACATTCATGGATCAGCTCTTTTCTAGTGAGCCATCAGTTGGTCCATCTGCTCGTCCCAACCCGCGGGCGGCAGTAGTCGAGGTAAGTTATAATTTATGTTCTAATTTAATTTGAGTTTATTATTTCCCAGTTTAAATAATTTATGTTTTATTTCTTAATTTTCGAGATTTTATGTTTTAGATCTTAACTTCAAATGAATTTCAAACTGTATAGGGCAAAGGATAGGGAGTAGATCCTGATTATTGACGTGAGGACCGTGAAGGTACTCACGAGCCGGGTCGAGACACAGATGTGAGTTTTAATTTATGTTCCAATTCATGTTATTTAGTCACATTTAGTAAAATTGATTTTTGTACTTTATGTTTCAATTTTTGAATTATAACTTAAATAATGTTAAGTAGTTTTAATTTTTAATAAATCTAACAAGTATTACATGTAATGGCATATTACACAGGCATCGCTATAGGAAGGTGTCAATGCTGCAATGGATTTCACATATGATTGGGATGCAGCTCGAGTACATGTTCCTATTGAAGGGCCATCTACCCGTATTCCTACCCAAATCCCGGATATCACCATTGAATTGATAGATATGGATGTATTCATTCATGGTTTACCATTTCAAAGCCAGCATCGATCTACTACACACGAGGGCGGTCAGAGGGACGACCAAGGGCCTCGTGGCGGTAGTGGCCAATAAGTTGACGATCTACACATTTCCATGTTTTGGATATTTTCATATTTTATATATTTTCATGTTTTGGATGATCTATATATACGTTATCATGTTTTGGATATGGATTTCTATCATTTATACATGGACTTTTATCATATGTGGACTTTGGATATGGACTTTTGGATATTTTGTATATTTTATCATATTGATGTTTTCATGTGTATTTTGTATATGATTTGAAATCGATTGTTTTTTATATTAGATCTGGATATAGTTATTACAGTTACAAATTTATGTTTTGTCGTTTCAAATGAAAATTTAATGTATAGTTACAATTTAGTTCAATTTAAGATGCAAATTTTGACTACATTAGAGAACATCTTCCAAAATTTAGAATTGAATACATACATTACGTTTTCAAATTGAAATTCCAATTCCAATTCAATTACAATGTAAAATTTTAAATTTAATGTGTAATTTCAATTCCAATTCAATTCCAATTTAAAAGCTCGTTTTCAACTACATTACAATTGCATAAATGAAATCAACATGTAAAATTAGAATACATTTGAAATTAATAATTGAAATTTTGATTACATTATGTTGTCTACACATTACAATTCCATTACAATTTACACATTCCAATTCAATTACAATTTAAAATTAAAATCTCAAATTTAATGTGTAATTTCAATTGAAAATACAATGTGTTGTTCCAATTTACAAGTTCAATTCCAATTACATTACAATTGCGTTTGAAATAAAAATTTTAAATTAGAATACATTGTACAATCTAAAATTTAAATTTTACAATTTTACATTGTATATAGATGTATTTTAAATTCTCAACTGTATTTGAAATTGAAATTTAAAATTAGAATACATTTGAAATTGAAAATTGAAATTGACATTTTGCATTATGTTGTCTACACATTACAGTTCACTTACAGTTTCCACATTCCAATTCAATTACATGGAAAATTTAATGTGTAGTTTCAATTGAAAATTCAATGTGTTGTTGTATATAAGAATGCTTTTGTCCATTGAGAGTGTGAAATATCCCTTGAGACAAAATTATCTAATTACAAGTTATATAGTATGTAGGTAATCTTTGTGTTATTTTCTTTTAAGTGTGTGCTTTAATCTAAAGTCATAAAAGTATGGTTTTTTTTCTTGGCAATGGGCATTACCACCTAGTTAATATAAGAAATGAAAATATGTTGATAGCAGATGCTTGTACAACTACGGTAGAAACTATGCTTGTACAACTATTTCATATGGTTTATGTTTTGATAACAAATGGAGAAAATGGCACAATTTAATCCAACTAGGTAAGTTGCATATATGAAGGCATGTACAAGTTATTACATTTCCATGTTATTATTATGTTTACGTTTTAACTTTCATTATTACGTAATCCATGTCTATAAAAAAAAAGGCATGTACAAGTTGTGTTTTGGTTTGATAATTGAGGTTTTTTTACGCAAGCAAGGCCACATAATACTAACTATTTTCTCTCAAAGAGGCTTTTTTGGATTTGATGCATGTAATCCAAAAATTGAGAAGGTTTGATGGTTAGAAATTATAGTGAATGTTTGTGAGTTGTGCCAAAAATGGGTATTGTTTGCATGAAAATATATTCAAAGATTATGTGTAAGTGCCCTTTAGTTGATTTGTACCCTCTATCTCCTATGTTATATTCCATGTAGCACCAAGTGCCAATATTTTTATTAAATGGAATGAACAGAGGAAAAAAAAATTGGTCCTAACTTCGATATGTTCTTGATAACAAAACTAATTGTTTATTGTTGAATGAAACATTACAATTCAACTATATCTATTATATCTTTAATATTGTTTTTAAAGCATCTAAACAAATATCCATAAAACTATTATGGATGAAGTTTGTTTAGAATTGACCATACATTCAAGTGTACATTCACATTGGAGCACCATGACCCAAATTTCACAAAAGTCTCCCATATAGTACTTGTATTCTTGACATTAAAGCATCTACAAAAATACATTTATAAAACAACCTCCACAAAAATCTCCAAAAAAATATTACACAAGACAACATGAAAACTATGCCAATGATGCAAGTCGCATACATGTAACTCATTCATCTTGCCAAGGGGTTATAGGAATGCAAGTCTCCATAATACAATCATGGTCAGCTTCTGTCATCTTCCATCTCTTTGGCTCAACTCTCTTCACCTTGATTTCTGTTAGAGGTATCCGAGCTGCCACCACCAAATGACTATATTGACATGATATATATTCAGGCATAAAATCTCTGAAAATAATATGAGCACCCTGTTTTTTCACTTTTTCAAAAAAGTGTCACATTAGAACCATGTCTCCATTCTGGTATGTGAAGTCCCCATCTTGGTAGGGTCGCACCAATCTACTCTTTATTTGCGTGCATTGCATCAAATAGTATGCCACATTTTCTCGGTTGTGGGGGGGTGCAATGACAACAAACACATCACCTGCAAGATACATTACAAATATTATTCAAATGTCCTATGTGCATTTCTACAACATTTGCATATGTATAATATATAATGAACTAATTAACCTAATTAAAACTCTTGTACCTTCCCTAACCATATAAGAAACTCGATCATGATCTAATGAGACCATTGCCTCTTCAGTGTGCATCTCCTGCCATGTTGGAATTGGATGTGGGCCCTTTGGATTAAGAGAGATATATTTCCATGGTTTGACATATACATCATTTTCATAGTGATTGAGCCTGCATCCATTTGCATCAATGCAAAAATCACAAAAACATGCATACTTCCTCGTTTCAATGGAAAATATGTCACCCATGTCTTTAATTTGAATAGAATGCAATTCCCTCGTACCAGGGATGGTCTAACAATACCACGGAATGGATCTATTAACATCTCCAAGGGAAACATCCCAAAAGAACCTGCATGGAATTCAGTTTGTCATATGTAAATTCCTCTTGAGTATGTGTTTTTTTGGAAATGATGATATTGAATGTTATTAGCTTATTAATTGAGTTTGGAGTTTATTACCTACACACCGGCCTTGATGTCCCAAATGATGTGTGCACCAATCAACTATTTCAGTGGAGCATTTGAGTTGGGTTGCACCATGACTCATCTGGTAGCTCCGAAGTGCTCGTTTCACACATGCACCTGTGCCATCATGTTCACCCTTTCCATGCCCTATCTCAAGAAAGATCCAGGTGTGTTGGATTCCTGTCTATTTGTGAATGCGACTCAACCAATAAAATGAGCGTGCTGATTTGAGTTGCCTTGCATACCCATCTAACCAAATCCAGTGTTCAGTAAATGATACGCCTCTTTGCTTGAATGAATCATAAATCAACCCAAAGCAGTGTTGAACGAACAATGTGTCATGCTCACGATCATCACTAACATAAAAATGGTACTCCTTGATCACTTCACGTAACCGAGGAGTGCTATCCCTACCATCAATGTTTTCCTGAGCATGTTTGTACAATACATGTACGAAGATAGACACCTGGTCGGAGTGATAGTACTCACTCTGTATCTCTCTCCGAGGAGCAAAGGTGTAGTTCTCCGCAAAGTCTACCACTGATAAGATTGTGCCTGGCTCAAATACCTCACGAGAATGTTTGAATTCTAAAGCTTGCCACCTGGACCTATGGGATTGCTTAATGTATTTATAAACATGACTTTGAAACTTCTCCATGAAATCTGAAACAGGAATCTCATCATCGAGCAAGTCGATCCTCTTGGATGGCACAGATGAAGAAGATGTTGGATTCATGGTGACATACTCATACCTCTTCCACCTAACGGTGATATCCGACAATCCATGGTGTGTTGGATCGATAGGAAAGCTCCTATCGAACAATGTCAAATCACCGCATTCATGGCATTCTCTCCCACCTACACACCTCTTATTGAAAAACACGTGTTCAGGATTCCTGTTGCATAGTATCATACAAATAAAATCTCGAACTGTGTGAGGAGTTAGTACATCGTTCCAGGTCATTTTGCAAAAATCCAGAAATATGTCATAGTATAGTTGAAATTCAACGTGGTACCAGCAGCAACAAGTGTCGTGAATCGTAATCAGCCTAATATACCATGGTTTCAATTTGTTGAACATGCTAAATGATATTTGAACACCATGATTGGTTTCTTGGAATTCGTCGTAAAGTGAAACTCCCGTCATCTCCATCACTTGCTTACAGTGCTCCTGATTAATGCCTCTGGATAAACGTTATCGTAGGACATGCTTTCGATCTAGAATAGCATGAGAATGGCTATCCGAAAAACTCTATCACCTTCTCTCTAATGCCTGCTGCCATCCTGCCTCAATAGGGTTCCCTACAAATAAGAGCCCAACAAGCAGCTTCATCATTTTCATCTATCCGGACCCTGAATTTAGTATATTTGAGCAATGTTCTTTTTGAAACATTGAGCAATGATGCCATTGTTGATACCATTCAATTTCTTGAGGTGCTTTGTGACACAACAACCGTTGTAATTTCCCTACGAGCAGCTCGGGTATCATTGTTTCTTGATTTTCCAAATGAAGATAATGCAGTTCTTACATTTTCTATTGCATTCTCACATGTCTTTTTTGTTTTAACATCTTGAAAACCCAACAACTTTGTGGAAAATTTCATTTTTTTTTGTTTTATCAACCCATGTAGGATTTGAGCTTGTGCCATCGTTGAATGTTGTTCAAAATATGACTTGATTATGTTATTGACATGCTCTCTAACTCTCCGACCAAGGATTGAGTTCCCAATCTCTTCTTGTGCATAAACAACTGCACAATCTTCTAGAAAATTTCCACCCATTCCAACCCCACAGCAACTCCCAATTATACTTTTAATGTGAGAGGGAAAGGTGTCATGTGATGACTGATCAGGATCATGAGGGGGCACAGGGTCATGTGATTCTTGATCACCATGATGTGATGTCTGACCATAATCTCTCCCTACATAACATATAAATTAACAAATTGAAAATTGGTTACCTGATAATTGTGCATTAAACTTTAAAATTGCTAGTAACTTGAAATTTGATACATGGAAATTGAAAATTGCATGTGAATTGAATTTTCCAACTAATACATTTAGCTTGTGAATTGTTCCAAGTAAAAATTGAAATTGCTCGAGTAACTTGAAATTGCTAAATTAATTAAACTTGAGAATTGTTCTAGAAGTAAAGTTTGAAATTGCTAGTAAATTTGAAATTGCTTGTAACTTGAAATTGGTAGTAACTTGTACATTGAACTTTAAAATTGCTAGTAACTTGAAATTTGATGTGGAAATTGAAAATTTGAAAATTGCATGTGAATTGAATTTTCCAACTAATACATTTAGCTTGAGATTTGTTCTAAGTAAAAATTGAAATTGCTAGTAACTTGAAAATTGAAATTGCTCAAGTAACTTGAAATTGCTAACTTAATTAAACTTGAGAATTTTGTTCTAGAAGTAAAGTTTCAAATTGCTAGTAAAATTTGAAATTGCTTGTAACTTGAAATTGGTAGTAACTTGTACATTTTTAACTTTAAAATTGCTAGTAACTTGAAATTTGAAATTGCTCAAGTAACTTGAAATTGCTAGCTTAATTAAACTCGAGAATTGTTTTAGAAGTAAAGTTTGAACTTCGTTGTAACTTGTACATTTAACTTTAAAATTGCTAGTAATTTGAAATTTGTTGTACATGTAAATTAACAAATTGAAAATTGCTAGTGACTTGAGAAAAATGTACAAGTATTGAAAATACATTAAAACAAAAAAATTGTTTGTAACTTAATTTCAAAATAACTAAATATGTACATGCAACTTGAAATTGTACATTTAGTTTGATAATTACTAGTAAAGTTTGAAAATCAAGTATATATATTTAACTTAAGATAATTATTAATAACTTGATAAAAATTATTGTGGGCATAAAAATTAATATCATTTATAATCATCAAATCATATTATTGTGGGAAAATTTTCTTTATGCAATTTATGTCCATTTTACTTTTACATTACAAGAAAAATGTTATTTTAACTTTATGGTATAAAATAAACAAATAAATATTTAAAATACAAGTTGCAAATCACCACAAAGAATAAATGATTACAACACTTTTACCGTAGAACTTCAATAGTTGATGATTTTGAAATTTCAACAATAAAAAATTATGGAAATTGTAATTTTTATCATAAGTTGCAATCTAAGGATTTTTTTTATCAATAATGCTTCACATATCAATGCAAGGTTGGAGACATTGCAAATAATTATTTCCATTTTGTCCTAACAAAATATATGATTCTAATCATTAATCTTATCGTGGTGATATGTCATGTTATATGTAAATAAAAGTACATGTGATTGATGAAATTTTTTTAAAGTAAACATTATAATTAAATAGCTCTTTGAACATTCATTTGTATTCAAATATTCATTACTATGAAAATATTGCCAACTACCATAACTATGAAAATATTGCCAACCACCATAACTATGAAAATATTCATTCATTTGTTTTCAAATTGAATAAATTCTAACTAATACATAATTATCACAACATGTCTTCATTGTCATTTTGTTGTCCACCATAATAAATTCATTCATTCATTCTCTATTCTTCTCACAGTCTTCATTGTCATTTTGTTGTCTTGCATGTTTTCTTTGTCTTTTTTTTTTTATTCCCCATCAATCTACAATGAAAACAAACAAACAAAATTTCAAATTGTTATAAGAAACAACAAAACAACAATATGTTAATATGAAATCTTGAAATATGCCTACAAAGAAATCTTACATGTCTAATGAGCTCTAATTCAACAACATGAAATTGACAAAGCTCTAATTCAACAAGATCAAAATGACAAAGCTCTAATGGAAAAAAAAACTAGCAATGAGTAAAAATATTGTTTTTGATTAATTTTTTGGTGCTTATATATAGGTTGGTTGGTATTTTTACAAGGGAAGGGTAGTTGGAAACATTAATTGTTGCCAACTCCTTTCGCGGGTTTTCCTGGGTTCGTTTATTAAAAAAATTTACATAGACAAACCCTCGATCGAGCATATTTTACAGCACCTCGATCGAGGTGTTGTCAAACCCTTGATCGAGGTCTTGTTAAACCCTCAATCGAGGTATCGTTAATCCCTCGATAGAGGTATTTTAAATAGCTCGATCGAGGGCTTAAAAAACAGGCTGAGAGCCCTTTTCATTGCAGAATGGAAGTTTTGTCTGCCTTCCATAGAGTTAAACCATGTCATTAAATGCTCATTAATGAGCGGACTTGATACCATTGGATTCGTCAACAAATCCTCTATCCAGATACATAAAATTTACGAATTTTTATCTTCATATGTCTTTTGTTTTCAAATTTCTACTAAAACTTGCCCTAAAAAACCCAGCCGACAACTTCGATTGAGTTCAAAGATAAATCCACAACATTCAAAATACATATCCAAAAAATTTGAAAAAATACACAAGCCCCAGATAAACGCGTCCTCTTCAAAAGGGTATTTTTAGTTTTGCAAATTATGTAAAAAAATCAAAAGATGTCGTACACACACACACATGTGTGCAAAATGCGACTTAAATATTCATTGGTCAGTTTCAAAAAATAATAATAAATATAATTTTTCGAGAAAAATTAAAAGAAAAATATGTAAGCCCTAGTGCATTCTGTCTAGAGCATGTTCATATATTCCATTTTTTAAAATTATTACTTTAACGTTAAATTATTGTGCACACACACAAACTACTTGTTAATTGCTCTTCAAATTTTTAAGTATACACATTTCATTAAATGGAAATTTGCCACGATATGTGGCATTGGTATATTTAGAAAAAAAATATCATTGGAAAGCCAACATAATTCTCTACATTTCGTTTTTCAACCGCATGTCAAAATTTATGTGGCAAGTATGAGTTTCGAGGGCTTCAATTTAATACATGGGTAAAATTTATGTTTTTCACCATCATATTTGGCCAAAAATAGCTACCCATCTTCACGGATTCACCCCACAAGAAAATGTACCTGAAAATTCAGGTTATTTAAATATGGTTGATGGGGTTCTAATGACTACATGGATTCCATCAACATATTTCATGTTACATGATCAATTTGGTAAGACTATTGTCTTCAACTATCCTCAAGGAAAATTTTACTATATACAATGATATTTTTCTAAATTTGAGTTTGATGTGCATGTATATATTTCTCATATAGTATTGTTGCTCCACTTATCTTGAGAATTACTAACCAAGCCCAAATATGTCCATAATTCTAATTCATATAGTAATAATAATTGTGTTCTTTTATACTTTTTCCTTCCCTTAGTCAATCTTTCCCCAAAAGTAACTTTACCTTGACTTCCTAGAACTCTCAGTTCCCTGATGAAATCCATTTCAACTCTCACTATCCCACAACAGTAACTTATAGGGTATATATATTATGTTTTGGACACTAAGAACCTTCGTTATGTGGGGGGGAATAAGTTATCCCTCAAATGGTATTGTTTCACCTGTTTTAAATAGGTGGTTGGTAGGCCCCCTAGAGAACAAAAACATGTTACCTTAGGTTTTACCTCCTTTGGCATGGTTCCTCCTTTCTTGATAATTCTTTTCCACTTGATGATGAAGGGTTTTTAAATATTCCTTATAAAAAACAAATAAGTTTCATATGAGAAATGATTGATGGGAATTATTTGGATTCCTACACAACAATCCTTCCTTATATTAACATGTTATTTTGTGCCTTCCTTTCGAGAAATTCTGCTGGTTGGACTAAGTTTTTGTGGTTGATTTTTTAACGTCTTTATTTTCTTAGTAGAGTGAGAATTAGAAATTATTACTAAAAAATAATCTATCCAATTTAAATTATATATATTATATTCATATACATGTAAAATAATAACTAAATATGATACAAAATTTTTTAAAACAAATTTCAAAAGAGTGACTAAGCATATTTATTAAATACATGTGCACACTTTCAATTTAAGATTATCACTCCAAGGAAAAGATCCTATATCTGATGTTTGTTAGGATATTCCTATACTCCATCCTAGTCCTAGCAGCATTTTCATTATTTGCATTTTCAGTCATGCATGCACTTTTAGGGTTTGCATGCATTATTTAGGGTTTGCATGCATCCCAGTCATCAGTTTAGCACCTAGCCCTCAGTTATCCAGCCCCCTGGAGCTTCTCTCAGATCAGTTTTAGCCCTCCTAGTGCTTAGTGCGCCCCTTCATGCAATTGCATGCATCTCATGCACCCTCTCTCACCTGCCACTCAGTTGCACTTCAGTTCATTGAGTTATCATCAGTTCTTTCCTTGATTTAAGGCTAGACTGACTCTCAATTGACTATATCACTCCGATGGATCTCCAATGAAACTAGACTGCCCATTCTGACTCCAGTTAGCTCCTCATGCGCCCTCCACTAAGCCTCCTTCATTCAGTTACACTCAGTTAGACTCAGTTTGACTAATGGTTGACAGTTACTTGAGCATTGATGGCTCATGATGATGAGATAGACTACTAGTTGTGCTTCGATAACACTCCAGTGATCCTTTCATCACTCCATGAAGGCTAATTCAAATTGCTCCCTTAGGCATTCGAATCCTCATGCATTGTACTATTTATTTTTCCATATTGTGATTAATTAATTAGTGTGTGTGAAGCATTTTTGCTTCTATCCGAGTTCTACTGTATTATTATTCTGTTGCTCATTATACTACATTGACCACTCTTCTTCTATTTTCTTGCTTAGTTAATTAATTTCTTGTGAGGTAGACATCATTTCTTAGATTTGCTATGAGGATTTTCACATGGTATCAGAGCATGTTGAGAGTATTGTTTATCTCCATTTCTAAGAGTTTTCTGCAGGTTATTACCAAGATTTCGAGTGCAGCAGTTGCAGCAGTTTCTACATTTTTGTAGTAGTAGCAGTTGCAAATATTCTCTATTTTTTTTGCAGGTCTTCTACAGCTTCTATGTATTCATCAGGAATTACTCCTCTTTCAACATTCAACTATGATGAAGGGAAACCACCAATGATAGTACATTTGAAGAGACATGGTCTCTTTGATTATTGTTTTGAAAGAGAGTTTGAATCCTCTGAAGAAGAGTATGACTGGTTAAATGAAGGAGAAATAGATTGTGCAACCATGATGTATGCTATGTCTCGATGCATGTTATATCACCTCCCTGATTTTTTATCTCCAAAAGATCTATGGGCCTACCTGGATGAAAGATTTGGCAGACAGAATGAAGGGATTGGTCCAAACCCATTCGAGAGCAAGCAAAGTGATACATTCACCCTCCTTGATGATCTCATTAATCATGAACTAGTATCAAACACATCACATATTGAAGTTGTTCACAAAGAAGAAGAACTTACAGATTCTACACTCATGCTCCAAATTTCTTCTCTTTCTGTGCTATCTCACACTCTAGATATTGCAGAAGGTCCTAAATCCTCTATTGCACCAGAGTCTATTGGTCTGTATCATGATCTATTGAAAGTTTCTGAGGTCAAATCAGCTATTGGAGGTAATGCATTCACTCTCCTCAAGCAATCACCTCTTATTTACTACTATATGATCATTATTCCATGATTTCAGAAGGTTATTGAAGAATATGGCCATTGCCATTCGTTTGGGATAATTTCTCATGCACATCATGGTTTTGATCTCACCCCTGTTGTTTCAAAGGAGATCTCAAGAAACCATGGCCATTCGCTTGGGATAATTTCTCATGCATTTACTGGTTTTGATCTCACCTCTTATGGTTCAAAGGAGATCTCAAGAAACCATGATTCAAGTCTTGGATCTAATTTGGATTCTAAGCAATTACTACTTGGGATAATTTCTCATGCATATGATGGTTTTGATCTCACCCCTGTTGGTTCAAAGGAGATCTAAAGAAACCATTTATCAAGTCTTGGAGCTGATTTGGATTCCAAGCAATTATTATTATTTGATGGTTGTTTTTTGGAATAATCTCACCCATGATGGTTTCAAGGAGAAGACAAAAGACTATCTGCACATTCATAGATTTGATCCTACCTCAGCTAATTCGAATCACAGGTTCAAGGATCATCCTCATACTTTTGGATTTGTTCTCATCACATTCGATCTGAAGAGCAATTACAAGCACATGCTTTCTGAGCATGATCCACTTCTTCCCAAGAGGAAGATACCTCCAGACATATGACCAAGCATCACACCTGCTTGAGTTTGGAGCATTTATTTTTGTGTGTGCCTTACATTCTATTTTGAGGGGGGGTATTTTTCCCATGAGGTTTTCCCCATTTCCTCGGTTTATCGACTATTATTATTCATTGTATTGGGTGACCATTGGTCTTAATTACCAGGGCCTAGGATGGATTAAGGGGGGATGTTAGGATATTCCTATACTCCATCCTAGTCCTAGCAGCATTTTCATTATTTTCATTTTCAGTCATGCATGCACTTTTAGTGTTTGCATGCATTATTTAGGGTTTGCATGCATCCTAGTCATCAGTCCAGCACCTATCCCTCAGTTAGCCAGCCCCCGGGAGCTTCTCTCAGATCATTTTTATCCCTCCTAGTGCTTAGTGCGCCCCTTCATGCAATTGCATGCATCTCATGTGACCTATCTCACCTATCACTTGGTTGCACTTCAGTTAATTGAGTTATCATTAGTTCTTTCCTTGATTTAAGGCTAGAATAACTCTCAACTGATTGTATCACTCCGATGGATCTCCAGTGAGACTAGACTGTCCATTCTGACTCCAGTTAGCTCCTCATGTGCCCTCCACTGAGCCTCCTTCATTCAGTTACACTTAGTTACACCTACCACACTCAGTTAGACTCAGTTTGACTGATGGTTGACAGTTACTTGAGCATTGATGACTCCACTGATGATGAGATAGACTACTAGTTGTGCTCCAATGACACTCCAATGATCCTTTGATCACTCCATGGAGGCTAATTCGAATTGCCACCTGAGGAATTCAAATCCTCATGCATTGTACTATTTATTTGTCCATATTGTGATTAATTAATTAGTGTGTGTGAAGTATTTTTGCTTCTATCCAAGTTCTACTGTATTATTATTATGTTGCTCATTATACTGCATTGACCACTCTTCTTCTATTTTCTTGCTTAATCAATTAATTTCTTGTGAGGTATACATCATTTCTTAGATCTGCTATGAGGATTTTCACAAGGTTATTACAGAGGTTTTTCATGTTACAATATTGGCCAAAATTGTCAAAACAATCTCTGGTACAACCTCTGCAATTGGTAAAAGATGTTTCCATGGATGTTTTTATGGAATTTTTTTATAACTAAATAAAATTGGTATTTAGAGGATATACTAATACATACTAATGCATGACATACTAATACACACATATGCTATATGATAAAAATAATATGCATCTATGCACACCAACACATAGAGAATCAAAGCGCACGAAAATTTAACACTACACTGATGCTTTAAAACAATATATGCACTAACATTTTATAACCAAACCATAATCAATGCTTACATATTGATTAAATGCATCGGTTCTTACGTACTATAAGAAATCCCTGATGCAATATGTTACGTCATATGCACCTAAAATTTTCTATATTTTTAAAATTTAATAGTGTTTTCTATATATCATAGTGCACTGGTGCATTTCATCATAATAAGAACTGGTGCATACAAACTATTAAAAAGTACCAATGCATATTAACAATTGAAAATCACCAGTGTGTTTAATAAATATAAATGCATTGAAAAATGCGACTAAGATGTGTACACAAAAAAATTAATGGTGCATTTAGGATAAATTAGAGCACCGAGGTGTATCATTCAACCAAATGGAATGTGGCATAACATTTTCCCAAATGCACCAGTGCAACAAAAACGATCAAAATCACCGTATCTTATTTTTTGAATGGTGACTGCGAGCATTGCACTGGAATATCTATTTAATAAATTTTATATTTTTAATTCCACTATTCAATAGAAATTGAAATATTTTTTATAGTACTATTCATCTCAATTTTAGTTATTGTGTTTGTTTGGATTAATTTATTATATGGTAGATTCTAGCATTTATTGTAATATTCAATCATCGATACATTTAATTACCAATGTACCATTTCACATGTAACAATTGACAATGACATTGGAGAATGCAATAGAATAAAAAAAAATATTTTCTTATATATCAATATGAGGCCCTTTTTCATACAAAATAGGACAACATAAAGTCCACAATAATCAAAATCTCAACATCCATGTAATTCTTACACTTATTGGTAATCCATTCTTTTCCAATTCAAACACTATGTCCAGTACATTATACAAAATGTCTTATTTTCATAGACAATTATTTCCAAATATATAGTAGCTTGAAATAACATCCAAAATATATTGATCACCATTCTTCATTGGAAATGCTATCAGTACTCGAGCCACTTTCATCACTTGGGTTATCTTGCCAATTTTTTTTATTTGATTTCCTCGATTGTTTTCCTCTTCTTCATCTTACATCTACAAACACAAAAATAAAGTGTATTGAGTGTATCTACATTGCTGTGAATAATGAAAAATTAAATAGATAATATACATGAATGTAACTTTAAAATCAACATACCAAAGAAAGAGTTGTGTCTTGAATGTCACACATTCTTTCAAACCATGTCTCATGCCATCTCTCAACAACTCTTCTATTGGCTACACTCCATACTTTGTTTCCTACAAGTTTTATACCCCATAAGAAATCATAGATTTAACATAAAGGTTTTTTGGAATTCTATTACTTATAAAATGAGAGAACTCAAACAACATAGATACTTACAAATTTTTCAATTAATTTTGATACACAAACATATACTCACAACCCTTGATTAACCCCAATGCCAATCAATTCTTTTGGTGGATCCTCATTGTATGTTAACACTTGTTTCAAGACATCCAAGGATGGATGGTGAAAAAAATAAATATAAATATCACAACCACTATGAAATCTTGTTATAAGGAAATCACAAGTACTACTCACAAAATTTGCTATCGACCCATTTTGTTCTTGTCATCCTATCTTATGTGCTAAATGAGTTCCATTTGGTTTTCTTTTTAGAAACAAAACAATTGAAAAATAATATTTAATGTTGAATTAATTAGTTAGATTCACATAATCCAATAAATAATTGATTTCATACATTTGAATCACACGTTGTTGTTCAGATGAATCCTTCTATGATGCAATTATGTCCATTTCCTTGACCATATACTTCTACACTTTTTTGGACATCCATACTATAAATTTTTTCATATCACCTCATTCATCCTTTGGTATTTTCATAATATTCTTGAAAATGTAAAATGACATTAAACTATTTTTATGATGATATGAAAAATAAATATAGTAGAATTAAACTTATCGAAGGAATGTTTTGTAGTAGTAGATACATATTCTACATAAACATGTTTAGAGAGATTATTTTTGAATGATTATTTTATTTTATTTTATGTTTTTTCTATTGCAATTCTGTTAGGTGTCATTGACCATTTCTCTCGAAATGCCTCTTGTAGTTTACATATGGCCTGATTTTTGGAATCATTTGATTGATTTATCTATTGTAAGTGAAAAGTACGTCTATACGTTCTTTCCACTATATCCCTCATAGTTTTATAAAATCCATTCCCCCTTCTACTAACTTTCAGAATCACTCTAGATGAGCAAAGGACCAATTCATCATCATTTGCATATTTCATTATTTTTTTCTTACGATGGTATTCCCTTTTGTTGCTATCAGTCCCTACATAATATTTGACATATGTGAATTAAATTATTTGAAACATATTAGTGAATATTCTTAGTATAATATTACTCAAAATTCAATAAATAATTCATATTGATTTATTTATTTTTCACTTGATTTATCCCTTTGCAACTTTTCCATCAATGTTTTATGCTCTTCTGCACTTCAAAGATTGCTAAGAATCCAATCAATATTCCTCACTTTTTGTCTCTGCACGTCACACATTAACCAATACATATTAGTTAAATCTACAAATAATTCAAAGAGATTAATTTAAATACATAAATTAAAAAGTACTTCCTTTCTTCACAATTTTGAATGTGCACCCATCATGTCGACTAGAATTGTTGTTCATAGGAACTCTTATCATGCATTTTCTATCAATAAACAACCCGAAACATTAAATATAGAATATATCAACTACATTTTACAAATAAATTACAAAACTCCAAAATAGAAAACATGTTTGAAATCAATGAGCTTAAATACATAAAACACATCGGTGCATTTAGTATAAAAAAGCATTGGTGCATTATATCAAAATTGACACACTATAAACCAAAGAAATTTATTTTATTTGTTTAGGAAAATAAATAAATGGGGCGGCTAGCATTACCAATGTACTATTAATATAAACACACTGGTAAATTAATGGAATATGGTCACACTGAAAACTGTCAATTTTTTTCCATTTTTTAGAAAATAAAACATAATGGAAAAAATAGCACTATCGATGCACACCATTACTATAAATCACTAGTGTTTTTATTTTATAAAAATGCACCAAAAAGAATGCAAGAGTTTTTTTAATGAAAAATTAAAAAATTAAAAAGCTAAACATGGTTGATAGGGTTTCAGATTCGACCCAAAAAGTGGCTCCATTGCACCCAACGCTTTCTATATAAAATCACAAATTCATTAAATATAAAATACCTAAAAATAAAAAATTTTATTGTGAAACAATAGAGGGATTTAAACCTTAATGTAAAAATTTTCAGTAACTTAAAATGAAAATAATCAATGAAAAAAGAAGGGTTGCAACATTGAAGTTGACTATGGAGGTTTTTTTCTAAATTTAGTTAAAATCTAAATAAGATAATAAGATCAATAGTAATATTTTACATACTTGAAATTTCTACTATGATAGGTTTTGTTTGATTCACCATGCCTAAAAAATATCGATCCTCGGAATAATCTGGTTGCTCCAAACTCCTTCCGTGTAAGTCTCTCTTTGAAAACTCTCCCCTCAAAATTTTGACAAAAGAATGAATTAATATTTAGGTTTTTTAGTTTTAACCACCTTTTAGAATTAGTTTCCGAAATCAAAATTCTCACCCATTTTTTAGTTTAGGGAAATAAATAACATGTACAATTTTTTAACTTTTTTTTTTTACATTCCAGTGCACTTTTGTTTCTGTCGCACTCGTGCCTATATGCATTAACTGCACCTATGCATTTGAAGTTTCATGTAGAACCATATAAACATATAATATAAAAATTAAAAAACATATATCATTCTTCATTGCTTAAACACATTATGCCACACCGGTGCACGTGTAGATAGAAAACGCACTGGTATGAATAATTTTATTAAATGAATCGATAAATATTTGCTATTAAATATAGCAAATATTTTATTTTGCAGGTACTTCTAAGAATGCTGACATATGCTGCATTTCATTTTATGTCGCACTGGTGCGTCCCAATGTTAAAGTCGTACTAGTGCAGTTTTATTGATTTGGCGTACCAGTTTAATTCACAAATCCTATGATTTGATGTTTCAACTTAAAATTTTATATTCATATCAAATGTTCTTTTAGGATTCAACTACATGAGCAATTAAAATATTTCAAAGTATACATATGTTGCTTAAACTCACCTTGTTCTTATAAAATAGTTTCCAAACTATATTGGAAGTTAGATTGTGATATGGTTCTCAAAAATATTTTAGGACTATAGAGACATATACTGATTGCTAATTTGGATCAAATAAAAGGAGAAAAGGGTATAGTATTAAATGGAATATTCTTCAAATTCTGGCTCATTCCATCTTGTTCAAAATTTGATGAGTTCTCTCTTTCTATCTCTAGTAAGTTTAGGTTTTATTTATAGTTTGATTTATCTATTTGAATTTATGCTACTTGTCCATTTCAATCTGAATATCAATGTATTCTATATTGTAGGATCCTGATTCATGATTGAGTTTGGATGCACAAGATATTCCCCTATTTGCAAAACATCGTAATATCTTATGAGGAGAAAGATACTACAAGTAGTTCATAGATGAAAATAGGAAGCTACTTTACATCGTGAATTGTAACATGCCATCTTTGAGGTGCAATACTAGCTCATTGATGGTAATTCATCATGTGTTGGATCTCTTTTATGACACCCCACTAGTATTTGGTTGTTCAAAATTTCAAGTGTTGAAGGACAACCCTCGACGTGCCACACTCATGCATTACACCAATAATCAATAACCATATGTTGATGGTCTAATACTCCTACCGCAATAAAAAATCCAACAAATGATATAGGATTGACATGTAGTAACACTTCCTTATGCTATTTTTTGGAAAATTTGGAAGCCAAAATAACTATATCTCATCCCAAATTGACCAACCCCTCTTCTTCCGTTCATTCAACTAAAAGTTCTAGTGATCAAAAGTATGATATGAATGTCACCCAAAACATCTCTACTAGAAGATCCAAAACATTGCATGCATTGAGAGCAAAATTGTCCAAGTACAGATCAAGGTTTGTACAATTATTGGAGGGTACCGATGACTTTTCTCTTTTGGTGAATTTGCAAAGTAAATATCAAACTTCTTATAGCCCTACATTGTATGGCTCTTATCCATCTTCTCTACCTATTCCTGATGTTAGAACCAAAATATCGTTTTGTAGTAATTGTTTTATGATTTCCAAGTCTAATATAGATGTTGCAAATCTTGGGTTGTTTATCCTTTCACATGTACTCGTTCCTCCCAAACCATTAGTAGCACTTATGTCATTTGCGGTCCTATATATTGTCAGTCAAATTACTTGAATATTGTTAAATACACGCATAGCATTTCCATGTATAGTATGTGCATGAATCAGTTATGTTTTTGAAAACTTTAATAGGAAGAACCTGTTATATATAGTGGGTCATCCATGCACTCATGGAAACATTGCAGGGTTCATAAATACTTCTAGGTGCTTTTTATTTTCTACAAAATGTTCATTTGAGGACACTTTAATGACCGAGAGTTCTTTATGAAAAGGAAAGCATCCAAATTTGTTGGTGTGCATGCAATACGTAGTTTTTCTCCTCGTGACAAGTTGTTAATAAACTATAACTTTCATAGACCACCAACTACTCATCAAAGATTACTTGCATTGGGATTACCCTTAGATGTCCTCTTGGGGTGTAAGACAAAAAATCATTGATTAATTCTATTTGTTAATTTTCAATGGGATTCATGTTAATGTATTGCTCAATTTGAAATTTTGTTTTATAAATTGCTAAATTAATTTCTAATTCGTTTGTTTTATGGCCAAAATAGGGGAATTTCCCTAAACTGCTCATGTGAGTCGTCGTACACTCAAGGATGTATGATAACACAATTATCATATGTGTAATTTTCACGTCAAAATCTCACACACATACTCATGAATTGCACTACTTGTACTTCTAGCCTCAGATACAACACTCTTCTTCCATTAATTGTGTTTGATAATTTTCAATGGGATTCATGTTAATGCATTGCTCATTTTGAAATTTTGTTTTATAAATTGTTAAATTAATTTATAATTCTTTTTCTCGATTGTTAAAATAGGGGACTTTCCCTAAAATCCTCATGTGATTCATCGTACACTCAAAGATGAATGATCATACCATTATCATATGTGTAATTCGTATGCCTAAATAACACAAATGTACTCATGAGGATTACTCCCCCTCCCTACCCCTATTCACTCCCCCTCCCCCACCCCCATCCCCTCCCTCTGCCTCTCTTCCTCTCCCTCCCCCTCTTCCTCCCCCCTACCCTTCTCCGCCTCCCACTCTTGCTACAAATACCCCTCCCCCTCTCCCTCTACCTCACTCTCCCTCTCCTACTACCCCTCTCCCCCATCTATCTTGCCTCCCCTTTGTCTCCCAATACCTATTCCCCCTATCCCTCTCCCCCTCTTCCTCCCCCTTCCACCCACACTCCCCCTCTGAGAGCCCCCCCTCCCCCCTCCCTCCAAATACCCCTCCCCCTCCCCCTCCCCCTCTCCCCCTCTCTCCCATTCCACCTCCCTCTCCTCCCTTCCCCTTCCATTCCCCTTCCCTCTCCCTCTACCTACCACTCCTCCCCCTATCCCTCTCCCTCTCCCATCCCTTATCCATATCGACCCCTCTATATGTCACCATGTGCTACATCCATGCCTACCCCACCCTCCCTCCCCATTCCCATCTAAACCCCCTTCGTACCCCTCCCTACACCGCTCCCCCTATACCTCTCCATCACTCTCCCTCTCCCCCAACCCCTCACCCTCCCCCTCTCCCCCTCCCTTCCACTCCCTCTCACATCCACTCTCCCCACCCATCCATATTCCCCTCCCTATATCCCGTTCCCTCCCGCTCCCTCTCCCCCTCTTCCCTCCCCCTCCTCCCTTCCCTCACCCTCCCTCCCCCCCTCTTCCATCCCCCCTCTCCCTCTCGTTCTCCCTCTACCTCCGTGCCCCTACCGCTCTCCCCCTTCCTATGCCCATCCATCCCAATCCCTCCACCTCTACCACTCCCACTCTCCCTCCCTCTCCCATTTCCGTACCCTCCCCCCCATCTATCCCCCCTCTCTCTGCCCCTAAACCCTCCCCCTCCCCCTCCCCATATCGCTCTCCCTTCTTCTCCCTCTCCCAGAACACCTCTCCTTCCCTCTCTCCATCTCCATCTCACTACCACTATCCTGTCCCCCTCTCTCCCCGTCTTCCCTTCCCCTCCCCTCCCCTCTCCCTTCCCCTCTCTTTGTCCCCTCTCCCCACCCCTCCATATTCCAATCCCCATATCCCCTTCCCTCCCACTCCTCCATCCCCTTCTTGACTTTCCCTGCCTCTCCCTCTCCCCTTCCCCCTCCCACTCCTCCTCTCCATCCCTCCCCCTCCCCCACTCCCCTTGCAACACCCCTTCATACCCCTCCTTCCCCCCTTCCCCTCTCCCTCACACTATACCTCGCTCCCCCTCCCCGCTCTCCTCCTTCCTATTCCCCTCACTCCCCTTCCCTCCTCCTCTCCCCCTCCCCCTCTCCATCCATCTCTCCCTCTCCTACCCACTACTCTCCTCCTCCCCCTTTATATCCCTTGTCTACCCGACCCTCCATATTCCCCCTCCCTCTCTCCCCTTCCCTATCCCTCCCTCTCCCTCTCCTCCATCCCTCTCTACCCTTCCCCTCTCCCCCTACCCTGTCCATGCCCCTTTGTCTCCCTCCATCCCATTCCCTCCCCCTCTACCGCTCCCCCTATCCCTCCCTCTCTCCTTCCCGTATCCTCCCCTCCTCCCCCCTCCCCTCCAACACCATACCCTACCCATCCTCCCCCCTCTCCGTCCTTAACCCTCCCCTCTCCCCCTGCCTATACACCTCCACTCCCCTATCGCCCTCCCCCCTCTACATCATGTACCATCCCCTCCCTCCTGCCCCACTCTCTCCCACCTCTCCCCGCCCCACCATCTTACCCTACTCCTCTCCCCATCCCTCCCTCGCTCCCCATTTCCTATATCCACCTCATCCCTCTCCCTTCCCCTCTCCTCTTAACCCCCCTTCCCTCTCCCTCTCTCCCTCCTACTATTCTCTTCAACCCCCTTCCCTCTCCCCCTCTTCCCTCTCATACCCCCTCCTTCCCCTACTCCCCCAATAAACCTCCCCTCCCCCTCCCTCCACCTTCTCCTCCATATTCCCCTCCCCCACTCCCCTCCCTCCCCACCTCCTCCAACCCCCTGCTACCTCTCTCTTCCACTCAGTACGTCCATCCCACTCTCACCCTTCCCCTCTCCCTCACGTACCACCCCTCCCTACTCCCCCACTCTCTCCCACCTATCTCCACCCCTCCATATTACACTCCCCCTCTCCTCTACCCTCCCTCTCCCTCTCCACCATCCCCCTACCCCATCTCCCTCATTCTCCCTTTATCGTTCCCCTCTCCCCACCCCTACGTCTTCTGCTCCACCTCTCCTCTTCACCCCCTCTCCCTCTCCCCCTCTTCCCTCTCATACACCACTCCCCTCCCCATACCCCTTCCATCCCCAACCCTTTACGTCCCACTCCCTTCCCCTCCATATTCCCCTCCCCCACTCCCCTCCCTCTCCTCCTCCTCCATCCCCCTCCTCCCTGTCTCTTCCACTCCCTTTGTCCATCCCACTCCCTCTTTCTTTCCCCCTTCCCCTCACCCTCGCATACCCCCCTCCCTACTCCCCCACTCTCTCCCACCTATACCCACCCTTCCATATTAAACTCCCCCTCTCCCCTTCCCTCCACCTCCCTCTCCACCATCCCCCTCCTCCCTCTCCCTCATTTTTCCTTTATCATTCCCCTCTCCACGCCCCTCCCTATTCTTCTCCATCTCTCCTCTTAAACCCCCCTCCCTCTCCCTCTCTTCCCTCTCATATCTCCCTCCCTCCCCCTACCCCTTTAACTCCCCCTCCCCCACCCCTTTCCCTCCCCCTCCCCCACCCCTTTCCCTCCCTCCTGGTTTCCTCTCCCCCTTCCTGTATGTATCCCTCCCCCTCTCCCTCCGTATTTACCAACCATACCCTCCACTACCCTCCTCCCTCTTTGTGTCCCAAATCTCCCTCCCCATCTATCTCCCCCTACCACTATCCCTTTCCTTCCCCTCTCCCTCTCCTCCATATTCCACTCCCTCCCTCCCCAACCCTTTCCACTCCCTCCCTCCCCAACCCTTTCCACTCCCTCCCTCCCCAACCCTTTCCACTCCCTTTCCCTCTTCCACCCTGCTCTCCCTCTTTCCCCCTATGCCCCTCCTCCACTCCCCCCTACCTCTCACCTCCCTCTCACTCCCACTTCCCCTCCCCTCCCCTCCCCCTCCCTCTCCTTCTCCCTCCCACTTCCCCCTTTCTCCACCTCTCCATCCATATCCCTCTCCCCCAACCTACCACTCTCCATCTCCCTCTCCCTCCCCCTCCCCCACATCTCCCCGACCCTCCTTCACTCCCCTCCCCCCCCCCCCCACACTCCCCTCCCATCCTCCTCCAATCCCTCTCCCTCCCCAACTCTCTCCCCCTTTCCCATTTACACACCCCTCCCTCCCCCACCCTACATATCCCTCTCTCTTCCCCTCTCACTCCCCATCTCTATCTCCCTTCCCCCTCCCCCACAACTCTCTTCCCCTCCCTCCCCATCCCTCGCTCCCCTCTCCACCTCCTCCCACCCCTTCCACTCCCTCTTTCTCTCCCCCCACCTCTCTCCCTCTTTCTCCTTCTCCCCCTCCTCTCCCCTCCCCCCTTCCTCCCACCTCCCTCTTTCCTCCCTCTCTCCCCCTCCCACACCCCCCTCCTCATTTACCCACCATACATCTCCCTCCCCGACATCTCCCTCTCCCTCCCCCTCCCCCGACATCTCCCTCTCCCTCCCCCCTCCCCGACATCTCCCTCTCTCTTCGCCTCCCCCTCCCCATTCTCCCTCCCGCTTTCTCCCTTTCCCCACCCCCTCCCCTCCATCTCCCTCTCCCTCCCCCCTCCCTTCCATCCATCTCCCTCTCTCCCCTCCCCTCCATCCATCTCCCTCTCTCCTCTCCCCTTCCTACCACTCCTCCCTCTCCCTCCCCCTCTGCCACATCTCCTTGCCCCTCCCCCTCTGCCTCTCCCCCTCCCCCTCCTCCCCCCATCCCCTCCCTTCCCATCCCTCACTCCCTCTCCTCCTCGTGCCCCTTCGACTCCCTCTTTCTCCCCCCCCCTCCCTCTCCCACCCCCTACCTCCCCCCTCCCTCTCGCTCCCTTTCCCCCTCACCCCAATATCCCTCTCCCTCAGCCTCTCACTCCACATCTCCTTCTCCATTTCCCTCCCCCACACCTTCCCCACCCCTCCCCCTCCCCCTGCTGCTCCCTCTCTCTCTCGCACCCCCCCCCTCTCTCATACTCTTACCTCTAAAAACCGTTGCTATCTCTCATACTCCTACCTTAAAACACCATCTCTCTCTCAATCTAAAAACTTAATCATGATTTCTCTCTCTCATAAATAAATATCAATAAAATGTAATTCATAGCAATTTTAAAGAAATAGTTACACATATTTTAATCAATTATTTCTTTATTTGAGAAAATTTGCTAATCAGAGTTTTATTAAAAAAATCAAATAAAATTATATTAAGTATAAAAAATAAAATTCTTCTAATTCATTAATACCCATAGTAAAGTAACACCTAGAAAAAAAATCATAACTATAAAAAATATAAAAAAATTGGCTTATCACACTATATAAACCATATTATTATACCTCTGTCTTTCCCTAACCGTGAACACACCCTCCCCACTTTCTTTATCCTCTAATCCCCTTATCATAAATAACAATAAAATATAATTTACAAACAGTTTTTAAAGAAATAATTTTTAACACATATTCTAATCAATTATTGATTTGATAAAAATTGTTAATCAAAATTTTATTAAAATCGAATAAAATTATATTCAATATAAAAGTAAAATTCTTCTAATATATTAATGACGAAAATAAAGTAACACCTTAAAACCAATCATAACTATAACAATTTGACTTATAGCAGTATTATAATTCTCTTCCATATTATATATATATATATATATATATATATATTTATTAAATGCTCGTTATTTCATTATATCATTAGCAATTTATTAAACCCTTTAATCTGGGTTCGTAACGATGAAGGATTTTATCAGTAGCATGTAATCATCGCCGCATCCGCTCCATTCCATCTACGTTTTATCTTTAAGTCTGCCCAGCTGATATCCTTCTAAGATTTCCTTTCATTCACTTCGTTATTAACTTATTCAAATAGTCGTATTTAAGTTCATCTGGGCTGGCTAATTATAGAGGCAAGGGTGTCTCGAATTCGTTTATTAGGTATCTATGGTCGTGTAATCAATTGTTTTGTAAAAGGTTGGGATTTATATATATATATATATATATATATATATAATCTGGAATTATATATATAAATAAATTAAATTAATGTTATGATATATTTTATATATATTGATATATATAAATAAATTAAATTTATGTTATGACAAAATTTCTATATTTTTTAAACATAATTTAGTTAACAAACCCATTATAATTTTAAATAAAAAAATACAATAAAATACTGAGAATAAATAAAGTAGTAAAATATAACAGAAACAAACATTTCATTTCTATATGAATTCAAAATCAAAACATAAACAAATATTTCATTCCGAGAAGAATCCAGCAAAAACGATAATCCTATCTCATTAATAGGCACTAGACTGTGTATTATTTTCAATATTCGATCTTGCCAAATTTAATCCTGGGTAAAACTATAAAGTTTATATATTTGCATTTAAAGTTTAATCCTACCCTGACTTTTCTTTCCCGTTTAGAAAGAAAACCAAACCCATAAAAGAAACGGTAAAATGGGTCGTGGATGCTACTGTTTTACAGTAGTGCAAAGTTCAGTTACATACATTTTTCCACAATAAATATTAAAAACCACTTAGAATTATTACAATAGTTTTGTTCATATACCCTGCAGCGCCCTGCCTGGTTTGTACCATGAAGTCCTCTAGAAGGATCCACACCACCCATCAAATGTGTTTGTATGCAGTTTAGTTGAAACGACTAGTAGGCCCACGTTTAACTGTTTTTCCACATTATGACTACCAATTATGCTGCTGAAACTTATAACTATAACTGCATAATTGTTTGGAATATAAGACCAACCTAATTTCTACTGCAATTCGTTGTAAACAATTTAGGAAGGGTCGGAAGTAAATGCGATTTCGGGAAAAAAGGGGAGGAGGTGTCATATAAAAAGTTGAAGAGAATTTTTCCGAATGATTCGTGTGCAGATTCTATACCACTTGCAAGTGGTATTGTTAAGTGGTTTTATTCGCACATCGTTCTTGTTTCTACCGCAACAACTCTACTTATTCATTTAATATATACAAATGTACATTCCTCAATGAGAGTTTTAGCATAAAAAAGAAAAAGAACAAACTATTTAAAATCTAAAACAATGTACAATTACATACAATGAATATCACCATAGTAGGATTGTGTCCTCATTTCTCTGTCATATATTCCGTATTCCTAAAACATTTTTTTCTCAAAATGAATTTCGAGAAAGAAAAATTAAATATTCTCTTTAATTAATGCTTTTCTCAAAATGAAATTCCAGAAAGAAAAATTAAATATTCTCTTTAATTATTTGTAGAGTGCTGAGTTCTGAAATTCGGCTATATTGAGAATGCATGAATTGACTCACCTTTTTAGAAGAGAATTGGCTGATTATCATGTTTTTGAACCCCAAAACATAACTCCATCAAATGTCTCACCCGGTGAAACCCTTATTTCTGCCCGGTGAAACCCTTAGATTTCCATAACACCATTAAGGAGGAGGCGCTCACTGGTCGTACTCCATGCTTGACTTCACTATGACCTTCGGATTCCTTTACCGCGGCCTTCTGCTTCCTTCAACATGGCGGCCTTCAACTTCCTTCACCGTGATCTTTAGGTTCCTTCACCGCGGCCATCTACTTCCTTCACCGTGATATTCAGTTTCCTTCACCATGGCGGCCTTCAGTTTCCTTCACTGCGGCCTTCTGCTTCCTTCATCGTAATCTTCAAGTTCCTTCACCGCGGCCTTCTGCTTCCTTCACTGCGGCCTTCTGCTTCCTTTACCATAACCTTCTAGTTCCTTCACCACAACCTTCTACTTCCGTCCCCGCATTTCAGAGCTTAGGTTTCATAACTACACCGTGAAACTACAATACACACAGATTGAAAAACAGAAAGGCGCTCCAAATTATCATAGCACATACCAATGAGAAAGAATGGGAGCCGAGTACTCAGAATTATTCAAATAAACAAAAACGGGAATGATTTTACTTTAATGTTGAAAATGGAGGATTCCCACGTCATCCTTTTTGAGGCCGTTGGCCACCAAACAGTAATAAAAGACATAACGGTAACAATATTTAAATTTATGTTAATTTAAAACGGTCACATTATTATCAACTGAAAAGAAAGCATTAAATAAAAAAGAAACTATAAACTCATTTCCATCCATGTTTTTAAATGAAAAGCGAAAACTATGAAATGTAACTAAGAAATGTTTAGCAACGAAATCAATTAATCTTAAGAAATGCCTATTTAGGTGGCATCAATCGACCTTCTCTTTTAGACTGTGATATCTTACAATTAATTTTAAAATCCTAATTCTTACTCATCAAAATTATAAATTAATATTAAAATATATGATTAGATTTTTTTTTAAATATGAAAATTATAAAATTTAATAACATAAAAATTAATTTAAAATAAAATGCCACTATTTGTAACCGTGATCAAGTAGCATATCAAAATAGTTATTATTATTTATATGATTGATTATTAATATGTTTAAATAGTATAAAGAAAAATGTAGTTTATTATTTTTCAATTTTATTTTATTATTAATTTTAATTAAATATATACTTACATTAAAATACTTATTAATGATTATAAAAACTTTTTTTTTCTTCATGCATAGTTGATAAGCATTTCAAAAATATATTTAAATATAAATTAATATGGACTATTTATTTAATCAGAAATTATTAAATAATATTTTACTAAAATCAAATAAAATTCTTCTAACTAATTAATAACCAAATAACCCGTTAAATAATCAAAACAACAATATATATATATGATTTTTGATTTATCAAAACATTATTATAATTCCCCGCTATTATAAATTTATAATGTTTGTTCATTCATTCATATGTGTATAGAAGATAGATTGTATAAAAGATAGTTTATGTACACTTTAATTAATAACTAAATACCTTTTTAAATAATAAAAAATACAAAAGAAATATGATTTTTGATCTATCAAATGATTATTATAATTTCTTCCCATTATAAATTTATTTTTATATATGTTTTTCAATGTTTGGTTATCCATTTATATGTAAAGATAATTTATCTACACTTCAACGATAATTGTATAGAAAATAGATGGTATATATGTACGTTTTATGTTAAAGTTTGATTATTAGTGTATTATCTATACAAATGTTAATAACATATTAAAAAAAGTTAAGTAAAGTTAAGTATGTAGGTAATTGATATAGTATGAACGTTGAGATTAATAATACGCACTAATATTTTCACCTCCCTAACAATTTATTATAAAAATACTTAAACTATTATTTTAAATATTCCTTACATAAAATTTGTAATGGAAAGAGTATCTTAAAAGTCAAAGAAGATCACACTCAACATAATGATTATTTTAATTTCGATTCATAATTCAGGTCGGCCTTGTTGGACATCGTGGCACGAACTCCCTTTTACTTCACCCCCTTCGAGTCGTGGGCAAATAATGATGATAATATAATTATTACCTTATCAAAATAGTTGTCTTTTAGCTCTTATCTGCAAATCTGCAATATGTGAATTAATAATAATTGAAAGTGTGCTAAGAGTTAGGCCCTTTCTTATTGATATATAAGTTTTTGACTCGAACGAATCTCCAATCGTGACCCCTCTAGGATGCATAATATACAATTTTTTGACATTTCTCACCACTCTAGCATGCATAATATAAAACTTCTTGTTATTTTTGTATTTCTACGAGGGTTGTTAGTTAAAAATGTTAAAACCTTTTACCATTAGTTTTAAAAAAAATTATATGCAATTTAAATCATATGATGATGATAATTATTAATGTCCATTGGAATCAACTTTGATCTGTGATACCAGAAAAATAGTAAGAAATTGTATGGTTTCTTTAAGGTTTTCTCTAAAAAATTATTTATGTTTTTAAGAACCTTTAATAGAAGCATTCATATATAACCATAATTTTGATCAATTAAAACGTTAGGAAGGTTTAGCATTGTAGCAAATATTTTAAAATTGTGACCTAATGTGGGTGTAAGGAGGTCATTCTATGAGAACAAGGGAAAACCTTGCTTGACTCCTATATTACAATTAATTTCTTTTGACCATCATTTAGAGTTCTTAAAATTTACAATTGTATTCTTACACAACCTTATCACAATAGATCTCCACTCGAAAGGAACTTTTATCTCATAAAATCTATTGCAAAGGCTAGTTTTGGGCATCGTGTCAAATGTTTTTCTAAAGTGAACAAAGACACACAAAAAATGGTTTTTTATTGTGACACTCCTCATTATGGAAAAAAGGGTCCATAGTTGAATGAGAGATCCTAAATCTTTCCTAACCTCTACCTCTTTTTCCATGAATTTCTAGACATATGTTGATCTTTTTATTTTCTAGAATAATTCCATATAACTTAGCTAAAAGAACTCAATCAAATGGTCCTATAATTAGTTGGATAGTTTTTATCTCCAATTTTAAAAATAAGAACAATGAACCTTTGTGTTCAAGCTTCGGTAAACCTTGCTTGAATGTTAAATTGAATAGCTTGTGGATGTTAGGTATGACGATAGTTCCAACAAAAAAATTAAAAATTTATATCGGGTAAGGTTCAATGTTCTTATATTTAACTTTTTCAAGTTTATTAATCCCAAAATCTATTTCTTGTACATAGAAAACATCTTCCTTAGTAGAAAGGTTTTGAATATTGTCCATGACATCAAGCGATTCACAAACCTTTTCAACATAGGAAATTTTGTAACGTACCCTCAACACTTAATTATTCTTTTTTGTCATGTATCAAAGCTATTCATGCACACATATTTCCGTCACGAGAATCAAGAAATGACACTTACCTTCCCCATGATTGGTGCTCATCTTGTTCGTCTATAAATGCTTTACGCATATATAATTTTACATCTAAGTATATGTGTACATATCGCGATCAGTGTTCATTATATATATATATATATATATCATCCCATATGCATTATCTTTACTTGATCTTGGTTCAATTTCTTACACAGGTTACAATGGCGTTTCATCGCTCCTTTGTATAGTTTCATCCCTGGTGTTAACTTTTGTTTGAGTTATACTTTATCTATTTTATCCTATGCGTAATAGATTAATCCTGAGATCATTTTTGTTATTCTTTACAGGTCATGTGGATGCATACATTGCGGTAAAATATCATTTCCCAAGAGGAAATGTGTGATGTACCAAACTCGAATCTGAGAGACTAGTTTGAATTTTGGCACACAAAAACCCCCTAGTTTCGAACTTTTCCAAACACCCCCTAATCTACTCTAATTTATTCCTAACAACTCTAAATCGACCCAAAAACACCCAGATGACTCACCAATAGACTGCATGGATATTCTGTGGAAGTTTTACACACAAAAACATAAGTGTGTACAACCTCAATTCCAGATCTACAAATAGTTTAACCAACAACTCAAATATTTTAACATAACATGAGAAAATCACTGTGAATCTTATTTTTGAAATGGATGGTGTTGTAAATACATGGTTGGATGCTATCAAAGCTACAAATACATAGATATATATGCTGCAAAAAGAGGGATGAAAGCTGCTAGAAATCAACGGAGAGAAAGAGGGTGAAATGTTGCTCCAAATTGTAAATCTGCTCTAATTAGTGCGCCATCCACACGAAAATTTCCACCCTAAATTGCAAATATACTTCCTACAATGCTCCCTCCATTATATATGAGTGAAATACAACCAACACAATATCCTTCAAGGATTTTGGACATCCCTTGGTGCGCCCTCCTCAACCATGAACTACCACAACACAAAATTCCATCTGGAAGACACCAACAAAATTTCATGGATACCAACTTGAACTTGAACCTATAAATGGACATGGATATGATCTCCCTCAATGAGGATCTATAGAGAAATTTGAGTGACTTCTCTCTTTCCCAGCTAGGGAGGAATCTTTCACCACCGAAATTGGTTACAGTTACAAGGGGTACATCTCCCAATCATGAAAAGCACAATGGCTCTCCAATTAAAAATTAAAATGACCAAAAGCTTCCTCATGTGTGTTCATCGGTTTATTTATTTACTCTCTCCTCATCTTTCCACATGCTTCTTGAATTTTTTGCAATAATAATTAAAATATTCAATTTTAGGAGAGAATAATCCCCTATGACACTTCATCTCCCTCTAATTGCTATTTTGGGCCAAATGGGGAGTTATAATGAGATTCCTCATTCCTTGGAATATCTTCCATCCCAAAATTAGACTTCCTTGGCTATTCTTGGTCAATTGGGAGTTACATTTGTACTTAGGATCATCACCACCTGAAGATTCTCACCCACATTGGATTCTCCTCCCACAAGTGTGCCTTCCTTGGTTATATTTATCCCCCAGGAGTTACAACTCATGATATTCCTTCATGATGATATTCCTTCCCTATTGGATGGGATTTACACTTAATGCGGGACCCAGTTATCCTCTTATGCACCCTCCTTGGATTATTTGGACCATGTGCCACCTCATTTTTTAATTTTGGCCATAATATTACAGAATTTGTGACTATAGGCCAATTAATTCCATAGTCAAATTAATTTCCACTCGAACCTATGGGAATTAGATATGTTAGTGGAATGACCCATGGATGCATTATAAAGGAGACATTATAGTCCTCCCCACCCAAGATTGTTTGTCCTCATGCAATTCAGAACCCATATGTTGTAGTACCTATTCACCTTTCCATGTAGCATCTTCACTTGGTCTATTATTCCATTGAACAAGGTACTCTCATATTGTTCTATTTCTCAAATTTATTTCTCTCTCCTTCAAAACTCTTTCTAGAACCAAAATCAGTTTACCTTCATAATCTAATGGAGGAATCTCTATCGAAACTATCACTTCTTTCCCAAATACTTTCTTGGGAAATGAAACATGGAACAAAATATGGATCTTGGTTCCTTATGGGAGATCCAACTCATATGATAATTCTACAATTCTCCACACAATTTTGTTGGTTCCATAGAATTGAGGATTCAATTTTTCAACCCCTTTCCCTTTGAGAGATGACTGCTTGTATGGATGTAACCTCAACTATACCAAATCATCCACTTAAAAAATGATGCTCTTTATATTCTGGTTGACATATATTTTTTGTTGATTTTGAATTGTTTGTGAGTTACCTTTGAGTGTATTTAGGGTGTATTGACTTTCCTGAATCGAATATTTTGATTTAGGTGCTCTATTGTCTCCAAAAATTCTATCAACAAAAGTTGGAGATTCATAAACATATTAAATGCATTAAATGGATACATACCAATGTACACATGGTAATTTGTATTGTAACAATGCTCACCTAAATGTAGCCATTTAATCCAAGCATTTTGCTATCATGTCACATAATTTCTTAGATATCCTTCAAGCCATTGGCTGATTCTCTCTGTTTGTCCATCAGTTTGGGGGTGGTAGCTAGTATTGGGAATCAAATATTTTCCTACCAATTAGAATAGTTCTTAGCAAAGAGATCCTGTAAATTTACTATCTCTATCACTGACAATAGTTTTTGGAAAACCATGCAATCTGAACACTTCTCTAAAGAATATATCAACCACTTGTGCATCCGTATAAGTGGATGGAACAACAAATAAATGAGAAAATTTAGTGAGTCTATCTACTACTACATATATACATTCTCTTCCCACTACATATATACCAACCATATCAAAGACAGGTCCAATAATTCCAATAATTTCGGACTTGAACACATGACATTATTTGTTCAAAGGTGAAAATATTTGACAAAAGTGAATAAATTCAAAATATTTGAGAGTTTCAACACAATTTTTCAATCAAATATGTCTAAGTGTTATAATACTATGGCATCATAAATACTATCCTAAACATTATTTATTCTAGCAATATAAATTTACAGTTAGTAAATGTATTACATAGTGTAGTAGTGTATGTTATTTTCTTAATGGGATATCAATTTTTTTTATTGGCTAATGATTTTTTCTATCTCCTCTACATGAATCGTGGCCAAAATTATTATACAAGGTTGAAGCTCACAGAGTAAATATATATACTAAGAAAACATGATATGTTCGATAAAATAGGTTGATGATTGATGTTCATTATATTTATGTGAGATATTTTAAAAGAATAAACTCTGTTTTTTTTCTTTCTTCGGTACAAACTATTCCTTTTCTACTTATTCCAACTATTTATCTACCAAAATTGTGAACTAATACTCATTCCCACATGAGTTTTCAAAGTCATGTATGTATTTATGTTATGAAAGAAATGACATTTAATGTGTTAGGTTCACATCTTCAGCATAATTAAGTTTAAAAAATTAAAAGAGGTTGATGTTGTATTTTATAATGTTTTTAAGAATTGTTCCAAATGATTGAAGTCAAACTCTCTAATTATATGGGGGTATGTTTATTTTTGTATCCATGATAGTCGTAGGAATTCTAAATCTATGTTTTTTATTTTATAGGTTATGAAGCTAGAATGATTTAGGTGAGGAAATATCCTCATCATGCATGGATGAAGAATGTTTTAAGAAAAGTCAATGGAAAGGAAAATAAAGTCTCAAATTTTCGTGCTTGATGAGAAATCATGCATTCATGTATGGATGACAACTCAGTACAAAAAACAGTTCCACAGATATTTGATGAATTCCAAGATCAAGAAAAGATTTGAATTATTTCAAAACTACTTGGCTAGACAACAAAAAAATTTGTAAGCAGTGTCTTTAGCTCTGTGTTACAATTATATTAACCTTTGGAATACTTTTAGTTATGACTTTATCACTGAAACCCTTCATTTTCCGGATATGTGGGAGAAATATTATAGAAAGTTTCCCCATTCAAATCAAAACAAAAATAATGCGATCGAGTCATACCATACGTACTTAAAGAAAATTTACCTTGATAAGAAGAGAAATTCATGCCATAGGCGACTTGATTGGCTAATTCATGTGTTTCTAGAAAATGTTTAACCTTATTACATTCATATGCAATGTTTAAAGGAAGCTGGCATTATACCACCTAGAAAATCCCATGAACAACTAGTTAGATGCCAGTGCATTGAGATGAAATCCCATATGAAGAATGTGTTTGTGATGTAGGAGCATCGGGGCCTAGGCAGATCAGTCGAAGTTGATCGACAGGAGGGAGCCAACTAGCGGGAATGTCAATGACCATTGGTGCGGAGAGAAGGTTGACTGGTCGAAGTCAACAAGTTGAGTAGAAGGAGTCAGAGTGTGACCGACTGGAGCAGCGCAGTGGATGTTGTGTTAGGTCGAGAATCGACAGGTAATGGTCAATAGACAACAAGTGGAGTAAGACGTTGGGTAGTCAGGAAGTGGTTGAACTACGATGCGACAGGTTGGGTGGAGTCAAGCATGGAGGAAGGGGAGGATTGGAGAACCACAAAAGATGGGAAGTAAGCCGACAAGAAGGTCAAGATGTGACCAACTACTGTAGTAGTGTTAGAAGGGCAGAAAGTCAAGGAAATGTACCTCGTAGCCGTTCACGGCTGCTAAGGAAGTTAATGCAGTTATTGCGAGTAGGTGGCAGACATGACAGATGACGTCATGGACAAAGGCTATGCAGAACGGTTGGGAGATGACAATTGCAGGTCTGCAGGATTTGGAAGGATCAGTGGATAGGAGGATGCGTGTCTAGGGGATTGTAGTAATCTCAGGAACAACAGCCACAGGGTAGAAGACGAAGGGGGGGAAATCGAAAGAGGATGTTCTTGAGTCTTTGATCAGCAGCATCAGAGAGTGGAGCAGAGTGGTGAAGAGTCACACAGGCCATAGAGGAAGAGAGTTGAGATCGAGCCATAGCTCAGAGTTCCGAGGTGAATTAGGAGAGGGTGAGGTCGACACACAGGGAGAACACACCATAGTTACTTCTAAGTTGTAATGGCTGAGGCCGATTGTAGTTAGTTATTTGTTTACAGTTATTCCACATTGTAACTGAATTTAGAGAAGTAATATAAGCCACTTCTGGCATCCTATTCTACACCTTGTTCGTGTAAACATTGTGGCATGTGTTGTGTGTATTGTTAAGCAAGAAATTATTCCTGTAAGGTGACTTGCATCAGTTGGTATCAGAGTGTGGATAAGAGCGGGAACAAAGAGCCTAGAAGAAAGTCCGGTTGGAAAGACGACTATACCAACCTAACTTGCATAAGTTGGTAGCAGAGCTGAAGAATCCTTGGAGTTCGTGAAACATTCATGATATTGAGCCTGCAAGTGAATTGGACAGCTCCGGTTGCGGTTGTAGAGAGTTGTGCATGAATTGTTTAAATTTCGGATGCGATTAGATGTGTGAGAGTTTAAGCAGAGGTTGAAATGGCTCATAGAGGCGTTAATGTCTGAGGACGAAGAGCGCGTGGCGCAGCAGCCGTCACAGTGGATCGTGAGATGTTCGATGAATGTGTCCAAACGATGCGAACTTTGACAAATGAAGTCAAAGAAATCAAAGAAAGCCAAAGGTGTGGTTGTATTCTTGAGACGTTAGACCACAGTGACGAGGAAGTTGAAGAGGTGGAAGCTCGGAAAGAAGCCGCAGAGGAACCAGAGGAAAAACTTATCAAACTTCTGACAAATATGAGAGGTCAGGCGAAGATAGATGTGCGTACGTACTTGAGAAGCCTAGACCAGAATATTTGATCAACTGGTTCATATAGATGGAGAAATAATTCGACATAGAGCAGATCGAGGACCCTAAATGGGTTAAGACTACATGTCTGAGGTTGAAATTTCATCCCTCGTTGTGGTGGGACAACATACAGGCTGACAGACTCAAGAAAGGCAAGGAAAAAATCAAGTCTTGGGATAGAATGGTTACCAAGTTGAAAGGGAAGTTCTTTCCGAATGACTATGTGATTTCCTTGTTCAGGAAGTTGCAGAACTTTCGAAAGAAAGAAATGACCATGAAGGAATACATGGAGGAGTTCTACCGATTTTCGATTCGATCAAGACAAATTGATGCAGGAGAAGAAGTTGTCGCCAAGTATGTGAACAACTTAAAATATGCTATTCAGGATGAACTCAGCATGTCAATATTTAGAGCAGTTGGCGAAGCCTTCCAATTAGCTCTGAAGGTAGAAGAGAAACTATGAAGGAAATCTGCAGCGACTAGAGGCAGAATGACTGGTCAGGGTGCAAAAACTGTCTCTGCGAAAGGCCAAAGTAGCGAACATAGGAAGGAAAGTGTCGAAGATAGCCGACATGCAGAAGGGACATCAAAACGAAAGAAAGAGCAAGAGAACCGACGCGATGGTCGTGAGAACCGCGGTCGAGGTGCGTATAGTCGAAGTGGTCCATCAGACAAGAAAGGAGCTAACAGACCAGCCATAATCTGTTACAAGTGTCGAGGGACGTGACACAAGGCATATGAGTTCCCAGAGAACCTACATGCTATAGAGGAGTTAAAACACAGATGTCGAAAGGATGAGGAAGTCGACGAGAGGGAAGAATCGGCATCCGACAGCAGTGGAGGTGAAAAGAAGAAGAACCAGAATCTCACGGTTCTGAGAGCCTTGATCTAGGAAGATCAACACGACCCAATGGAGCCAGCACAATGGAAGGAAATCTTTCGAACAAAGGTGCGGATCGGTGAATGGCATTGCAAAACCATAGTTGATGGTGGAAGCACGGAGAATCTTGTGTCGACAGAAGTCATCAACAAGATCGGGTTGAAGTGTCGAGAACATCCACACCCCTACAAGATCTCGTGGTTGCAGAAATGACACCATGTCATGGTTACCAAACAGTGCCTGATCAACTTCTGATTTGAAGGCTTAGAGGACAGTGTACTGTGCGATGTAGCTCCCATGGATGCATGCCATCTGTTTTTAGGAAGGAAATGGAAATATGATCGGAAAATGATATATGAGGGTCAAGCCAATATAGTCACAGTATGGAAGAATGGCGTGAAGAGGACTCTTAAGACAAGGCGAGAGGAGCAAGCCGACAGTAAGCATGGCGAGAGCAATCTTTGGGAGAAGTGAGTGTTGATGAGCACTGCGAAGGAATTCCTTGCCGAAGAGGAGATACAGTCGGGATGTTTTGCAATCATTCCAAAAGGACCATATGTCGAAAGAACGACTAGAGAGGAGAATATTTTCATCGAAATCGAGGAGTTGCTCGAAGAGTTTAGTGACATAATGGCTGATGAGAAATCGACGGGATTATCGCCGACAAGGAGCATATCCCATCAGATCAACTTGATTCCAGGGTCGAATCTGCCAAACAAAGCAGCATATAGGATGAGTCCAACAGAGGGGCAGGAACTCAACCGATAGGTCGAGGAGTTGTTGGATAGAGGATTAATCAGAGAAAGTCTGAGCCCGTGTGCAGTACATACGGTATTGACACCAAAGAAGAGAGGAGAATGAAGGATGTGTACAGAATCCAGAGCCATCAACAGGATCACGATCAAGTATCGGTTTCCATTGTTGAGAATGGATGACATGATGGATTGCCTGAGTGGAGCGACATTATTCATGAAGATAGACCTGAAGAGTGGTTATCACCAGATCAGGTTCAGAGAAGGAGATGAATGGAAGACAACATTCAAGACAAAAGAAGGGTTATATGAGTGGTTAGTCATGCTATTTGGGTTGACTAATGCACCCAACACATTCATGAGATTGATGAATGAGGTGTTGAAACCATTTTTGGGAAATTTTATCATAGTCTATTTAGACAACATCCTAATTTTCAGTCGAACCAAGGTGGAGCACTTGGAACACGTTCGACAAGTATTGCAGAAATTGCAGGGAGAAAAGATGATGGTGAACCTGCAAAAGTGTTTCTTCATGAAGAAGGAATTGGTGTACTTGGGGTTTGTAATCTCAATTAAAGGCCTAGTGATGGACCCAGAGAAGGTGAAGGCAATAGTGGATTGGCCGGAACCGACAAGTACGACTGGAGTGAGGAGTTTCCATGGACTTGCTAGTTTCTACCGGAAGTTCATTCGGGGATTCAGTTGAATTTGTACACCATTGATAGAATGCATGAGAAAGGGTGAGTTCAAGTGGACGGACGAAGCCCAGAGAGCTTTCGACGAGTTGAAGGAAAAGGTCACTGAGAGCCCAGTATTGGAGCTCCTAGACTTTGACAAAGTTTTCCAGGCCGATTGTGATGCGAGTGGAATGACAATTGGAGCAATGTTGAGCCAGGAGGGCCGACCAATTGAATTATTTAGTGAAAAGCTGAATGGAGCGAAGAAGAAGTATTCGGTCTATGACCAGGAATTTTATGCTATCATTCAAGCACTAAAGAAGTGGAGGCATTATTTGTTGCCCAAGGAATTTGTGTTATACACAGATCACCAAGCACTGAGGTATTTGAACACTCAGTTGAAATTGGATCAGCAACACATGAAGTGGGTGGAACTAGTTCAGAGGTGTACATTTGTGTTGTGACATAGGTCGGGCAAGTCGAGTAAAGTTGTCGATGCATTGAGCAGGAGAGTTGCACTACTGAACACGACGACAGTTCAGGAAATGGGGAGAGATTCGATAAAGATGGAGTATGATACCGACGAGGATTTTGCGAAAGCATGGAAAACTTGTCGTGAACCTTGGAGTATTGACAGGACTCCATATTTGAGTTATTTCATTCAAGAAGGCTATCTCTTCAGGGGAAATCAGTTGTGTATTCCCATAGGGTCAGTAAGAGAGGACCTAATCCGAGAATTTCACAATGGCGGGTTAGCAGGACATTTTGGCATCGACAAGACAAAAGCATTGGTTGACGAGAAGTATTTCTAGCCAGGGATGTCGACAGATGTCGGAAAGTGGGTTCGACAATGTCAAGTTTGCCATTTGGCAAAGGGAAGGAGTCAGAACATAGGGTTGTACACACCATTGTCGGTACCAGATAACCCTTGGGAGCTTCTTAGCATGGATTTTGTGTTAAGATTGCCGAAGACTCAGCAGGGAAGTGACTCAATATTTGTTGTAGTTGACAGGTTTTCGAAGATGGCGCATTTCATACTATGTAAGAAGACGAGTGATGCCACAGGGATTGCTATACTATTCTTCAAGGAGATAGTCATAATGCATGGGATTCCAAAGAATATCACATTGGATCGGGATACCAAATTTATGGGGCATTTCTGGAGAACCCTATGGAATAAACTGGACACGAATTTGCAGTTTATCTTGGCGTACCATCAACAGATAGACGAGCATACCGAGGTGGTGAATAGAAGTTTGGGAAACCTTCTGAGTTTTCTAGCAGCCGACAGACCCAAGTAGTGGGAAAATGTGTTGGCACAAATGAAGTTCGTGTACAACAATTCTATGAATCGGTCGATAGGGTTGAGCCCATTCCAGATTGTTCAGTGGAGAAGCCCACACGGAATAGTGGATTTGGTCGAGTTGTTGACATAAACCACGAAAAGCAAGGATGCAGAATCATTCGCAGAGCATATGTAGGAGGTTCATGACAATGTGTGGAAGCGCATAGAGAAGAGTAATGCGGCATACAAGTTGAGGGCCGATAGGAAGAAGAGGCTACAATCGTTCCTAGAAGGGGACTTAGTCTATGCATATCTGCAGAAGGAGAGATTTCCGATAGGTACATACAACAAGCTAATGCTGAAAAAGATAGGACCATGCAGGATTCTTAAGAAGATTTCGGACAACGCTTATGTGTTGGAATTGCCAGAAGACTTGAACATATCAGCAACGTTCAACATTTCAGATCTGTACAAATTTGAACAAGGGTCAAGTAGCAGAAGCGAAGAAGTGATAAGCATCGACTGGATAGACCAAATTCCAGATCGACACAAAGAAGAGATTGCAGAAGTAATCGAAGAAAGCGAGGTTGGGCGAACACGTAGCGCACGGAAGAAAGAATACTTAGTGCGATGGAAGGATGATGAGTTGGAGGAGCTGACATGGATTTCTGAAGAAGAGTTTAGGAGACTGACGAAGCAGTCAAATTCTTTTTCACCTGGGGAGTCTGATGCAGGAGCATCGGGGCCTAGGAAGATCAGTCGAAGTTGATCGACAGGAGGGAGCCGACCAGTGGGAGTGTCGATGACCACTGGTGCGGAGAGCAGGTTGATTGGTCGAAGTCAACAAGTCGAGTAGAAGCAGTCGGAGTGCGACCGACTGGAGCAGCGCAGCGGATGTTGTGTTACATCAAGAATCGACAGGTAATGGTTGATAGACGACAAGTGGAGTAAGACGTCAGGTAGTTGACAAGTGGTCGAACCTATGATGCGACAGGTTGGGAGAAGCCAAGCACGGAGGAAGGGGAGGACTGGCGAACTGCAAAAGATGGGAAGTAAGCCGATAAGAAGGTCAAGATGTGACCAACTACTGTAGTAGGGTCGGAAGGGTAGAAAGTCAAGGAACTGTACCTAGTAGCTATTTAGGGTTGTTTAGGAAGTTAATACAGTTATTGCGAGTAGGTGAAAGACATGATAGGTGATGTCATGGACAGAGGCTGTGCAGCATGGTTGGGAGCTGACAGTTGCAGGTCTGCAGGATTTGGAAGGATCGACGAACAGGAGGATGTGTGTCTCGGGGATTGTAGTAATATCGGGAACAATAGCCATAGGGTAGAAGACGAAAGGGGGGGAAATCGAAAGAGGATCTTCTTGAGTCTTTGATCAGCAGCATCAGAGAGTGGAGCAGAGTGGTGAAGAGTCACATAGGCCGCAGAGGAAGAGAGTTGAGATTGAGCCATAGCTCAGAGTTCTGAGGTGAACCAGGAGAGGGTGAGGTCGACACACACGGAGAACACACCACAGTTACTTCTAAGTTGTAACAACTGAGGCTGAGTGTAGTTAGTTACTTGTTTACAGTTATTCCACATTGTAACCAAATTCAGAGAAGTAATATAAGCCACTTCTGGCATCCTGTTCTACACCTTGTTCCTGTAAACATTGTGGTATGTGTTGTGTGTATTGTTAAGCAAGAAACTATTCCTATAAGGTGACTTACATTAGTTTGTGATCAAATAAATGCCAATGAATATCAGGTTGATATCCAAAATAAGAATACTCATGATACTTGGTATAAGGTCATATATACAAGGTCTGTAATTGTGATTAGGCATTGAATGGAAATGTTTGTAAACATGTCTTAAAGGTTGGCATGGCGATAGGAAAATGTGTCTTTGGTGAGCATGTATCACCAAATGTTTCTATTATTACTGAGAGGCCTATATTTCTAGTTGATTTAAATGAAACTATTGTTCCCAGTCAAGAAATCAAAGAAGATATTCCTCCAAGATTTGATTCTCCTAATGGTAATTCCTCTTATCATGTTGATTTGACAACTATAAGACTAGACAATGCCATGTATGAGGTTGATGAAATGAAATTTATTATGTCATCAACTCATCAAACACTAAGGTGTTTATTATATATTAAACCTACTACTTTGGACCATGCACGTGCACTTAACACCCTAGTATACAATGTAGGTCAAGAGTACAATAAAATGTTTAATTGTTGTATAACTCCATCTAAGATCACTAAATAGAGACACCATAGTTTTTTTATCCCACTTAATAGAAAAAGATAACATGGTCAAGAATTGCATTCAAAAAAATATGGAATAGAGTTTCAAATGGTCGGAAAAGTAAAGAAAGTCATGGATGAACAAATGGAGATTGTTCTAAAAAAAACTGAAATGTCGAGCATAGATCATATATAGTGCAACATTCTGTTCCATACAACAAAGGTATTTCAATATGATATTAAATTTTGGGTAATTTGAAATGAGGTATATGATTTAACCCAATGGTACAATCTAATTATTTTAGTGATTATTGTTGCAGTTGAAGGATCCACTTCTAAACCTGTTCAAACTTGTTGACTTAAATTATTTCATGATAGTGTTGTCGAGGATACCTCATTTATATTTAATAATTCAATACTAGAATCAACAATGAATGATACATTCAACCAACTACAACATAGTAACGGTACTTGTATAGGTATTGTAATTAATTTCAAGCACAATTTTTTTTAAATGGACCTATGGTCATAGTGAGAATATTTTCTTGGTTGTTTTTACAACAAAGGAGTCTATTGGTAAAGAAATTTCACGGCATCATGGCCAATCAAATTATACTAAAACACACTTTAAACATATTTCACTATTGCATAAAAAGAAAACCATAAATGAGCAAATGGATATTTCTTCTAGACAACAAGGAAATGTGTAAGGTTGGACTCCATACAACAAAGGTATATAAATTTGATAATATTTGTTAATTTACATTAACTAAGGCAGATTTGATTGTTTCAATGGGCCTACTTCTATTTTCTAATTATTTTGGTCATTATTGTTACATTTTAGTGAGACAAATCCCAATTTATTCGGAGTTTCCTACCTCAATTATCGCATGATAATATTGTCACGAGTAGCTCACTTTTCGTTGATACAACAAAAATAGGTGTAGAAGTGAATTATACATGCAATCTAATGCAATAGAGACCATTGTCAAACTTAGCTACTGCAACTAATTTTTTTGGTACCAACCATATCAAAGATAGGTCCAACAATGCCGTTAATTCCTGACTTGAACATATGACATTATTTGTTAAAAGATGAAAATATGTGACAAAATATGAATAGATTTAAAATATTTGATAGGTTCAACACAACTTTTTCAATCAAATATGTCAAAGTGTTAAAATACAATGGAATAATAAAATTTATCTTAAATATTATTTATTTTAGCAATATATTGACAATTAATAAATGCATTACATAGTGTAGTTGTGTAATATCTTTTCATAATGTGATATCAATATTTTTTGTTGGCTAATGATTTAGTACATGGGGATTTCAAATTTGATGTTTTTTTGTCTCCTCTACATGAATCGAGGCCAAAATTGATGTTTTCCCTTACGAAGTAATTGATATTTACAATATCCTTAACATTTTCAATACAAATGTCATATAATTTTTGCATCTGATAATTTCAGTTGGTGGTAGTTGGTTAACTACACTTAGTGGCATTTAGAGAAATATTATTTATGTAATTGTAAATCCTGATAAAGTTAAAACCTCATAATACATTTAAACTGTTATATTAAACTTTAGCTACAAGTGTGTACTGTATAGATTGATTCTATGGGCATAGTTCAAAATTCTAAATAAACAATTTCAAAATATCAAAAATAGGTTGGTGGTAGTTGGTTAGCTGCACTTAGTGGCATTTAGAGAAATATTATTTATGTACTTCATAAAACGTGGTAATACAAAAAATCATAGATTAAAGTTGTAATACTCCTTATCTCTCCGTGTATGAAGCAATGACTTGACTTTCATTGAATCCATGCAAAACAATAAAACGTGGTAATACTCCTCCATCTCTCAGAGTGGGAAGCGATGGTTAACCCGACCTTCATTGCAGTGAATCCATGCATAGCAAAATAGGTTTTCCATCTGGAAATGTAGCAGCATGGGAACAATGACTTAGGTGTTATGCTCGAGGGCGTTAGGTTAAATGAAATCTATGAATATGAATGGGTGAGGGTTTTAGTTCTTCCAAGAATTTCTATTTGGATCAAGATTTGATCAGTTGGTGAGTCCAAAATTTCCATTGGTCTATGTATTAGTATTCATTTGTGTATTATTAATTTATTATAGATTGTGTATTAGTGATGTATTATAGAGATCTGTATTCGTAATGTTGGCAAGCCTGTAGGTACATCACAGTGTAGTTTTAGAGAAGAGGTGGATAGTTAGCAAGAGAGGGTAGAAAACAGCGAGGGGCCTTTAAAGTTGATAGATATTTAACCTTATGATCTAGCCATAGTGATTTCGACCTACATTGTTTCATATCTATAATTCTTGTTATGGGAAGAGGTAATTTTTTAATTCATAATTTAGTTATTATGTTATGGGAAGAGGTAAATTTTGAATTCATAATTAGGTTATTATGATGATTGATGCAAGGCACCTTATACGCTAAAGTTCTTTCTTAACAATAAACATAACACACACGTTCATATAGACAAGATGCAAACAACACGCTAGAAGCTAGCTTATATTACTTATGTGAAACGGTTAAAATGCAAACTGCAAGGAAATAACTAACTATTGTCGGCCTTAGCCAAATACAATACAGAAGTAACTGTGTGCTCTTTAAGTGCATTGACCCACCCTCTCCTAGTTTGCTGCTGAACTCTGAGCTATGGCTCGATCTCTCTAGTTTGGAAGTTGTGTAACTCTTCTCCTTAGTCTACCAATCTTCTCCCCGAAATCTGCTCTGCCTGAATGCCAAGTCTCTCCCCAACTGATTAGAGCTTCTTGGCCTTCTACCTTGCTGCTGCTATTTCCGAGACCAAAGCGATCCCCAAAACATGCATCCTCCGCCTGTCGATCTTCTTGGATCCCATAGACCTGCAACTATCATTAACTTCCTTAGCAACCCTGAACTATTGCAAAATGCGCTCCTTGACTTCTATGTGTCCTTCTCACATGCTACAGCAAACCATCACATCGGCCATACTGTCTGTCAGCTTAGACTAATCTGTCAGCTTCCATCACAACCCAAGGCTTCGCTAATCCGCCCCTTCTCCCTCACTTGGATCATGCCCAACCCTATCAGATTCATAGTTCGATGCATGTTGACCTATCGACGTCTTTCTCTCAACATGTCAGTCATTGCTTCTGTCGGGCTCATCCCGACTGCTCCTGCTCGACTTATTGACTTCGACGAGTCAATCTGCTCTTCCACACCAGTGGTCGTCGACACTCCCTCTGGTCGGCTTTCTCTGTGTCGACTAGCTTCGACGGATCTTCCTAGACTTCGATGCTCCTGCATAAGACTCCCCAAGTTAAAAAGAACCCGATTGCTCCATTAGTATCTTGAACTCTTCTTCAGAAATCCATGTCGCCTCCTACAACTCATCATCTTTCCAAGGCACTAAGTATTCCTTCCTTCTCGAAATGTGCGTACGCCCGACTTTGCGTTCCTCTATTACTTCTGCGATTTCTTCTTTTTGTTGGTCTGGAATCTGCTCTGCTTAGTCCATCTTTGACACTTCTGCACATCCAATGCTTGAACCCTCTTCGAACTTGTACAGATCTGAGACATTGAACATTGGTGAAATGATCAAGTCATTCGGTAGCTCCAACACATAAGCGTTGTCTGAAATCTTCTTCAAAATCTTACACGGTCCAATCTTCTTTAGCTTCATCTTGTTATATGTCCCTGTCGAAAAATATCTCCTTCCACAAATGTGCATAGACCAAGTCTCCCTCGCTGAATGACTGTAGTCTCTTCTTCCTGTCGGCTCTCAACTTGTATGCCACATTGCTCTTTTCTATTCACTTTCGCACATCCTCATGCACTTCTTTCATATGCTCTGCGAATGATTCAGCATCCGCACTTTTCCTGGTTTATGTCAGTAACTTGACCAAATCCACCACTCCATGTGGGCTTCTTCCTTGAACAATCTAGAATGGGCTCAAACCTATCGACCGATTGACAGAATTGTTGTATGCAAACTCTGCTTGCGCCAACATGTTCTCCCACTGCTTTGGTCTGTCGGCCTTCGAACATCTTAGAAGGTTTTCCAAACTTCTGTTTACCACCTCGGTCTGTCCGTCTGTCTGCGGATTATATGCCGAGCTAAGCTGCAACCTCGTGTTCAGTTTCTTCCATAGGGTTATCCAGAAATGCCCCATAAACTTGGTATCTCTGTTCGATGTGATACTCCTCGGCAACCCATGCAATCGGACTACTTCCTTGAAGAATAGTATAGAAATTCCTGTGGCATCACTTTTCTTCTTAAATGGAATAAAGTGTGCCATTTTTGAAAATCTGTCCACTACAACAAAGATTGAGTTGCTTCCTTGCTGCATCTTCAGAAATCCTAGAACAAAATCCATGCTCAGAAGCTCCCATGGGGTATTTGGTACCGGAAACGGTGTATACAACCCCGTGTTCTGACTTCTTCCTTTTCCCAACTGGCTAACTCTACAATGTCGAACCCACTTTCCGACATCTGTCGCCATTCCTGGCCAATAATACTTCTCCACGACCAATGCCCTGGTCTTGTCAGTGCCAAAACAACCTGCTAATCCGCCGCTATGCAACTCTCATATTAGGTTCTCCCTAATTGATCCTCGAGGAATACACAACTAATTTCCCTTGAACATATAGCCTTCTTGGATGAGATAATCCATGTATGGAGTTATGTTGACATTCCATGGTTCACGACAAGCTTTCCATGCTTTCGCAAAATCCCCGTCGGTCTCGTACTCTATCTTCACCGACTCTATTCCTGTTTCTTGAACTGTCGTCATATTTAGCAATGCAACTCTTCGACTCAGCGCATTGGCAACCTTATTCAACTTGGCCAACCTGTGTCACAACATGAACGTATATCCTTGTAGGAACTCGACCCATTTCATGTGCCACTGATTTAACTTCGACTGAGTATTCAGATACCTTAGCGCTTGGTGATCTGTGTATAACACAAATTCCTTGGGAAACAAATAATGCCTCCACTTCTTCAATGCTTGGACAATAGTATAAAATTTCTCATCATAGACCGAATATTTCCGCTTCGTATCATCCCATTTTTCACTGAAGAATGCAATTGGTCAGCCCTCCTGGCTCAACACTGCTCAAATTGTCGTTCCACTTGCGTCACAATCGACCTGGAAAACTTTGTCAAAATCTGGGAGTGCTAACACTAGGCTCTCAGTGACCTTTTCCTTCAACGTATCGAAAGCTTGCTGGGCAGTCTCTGTCCACTTGAACTCCCCTTTCTTCACGCACTCTGTCAAAGGTGCATAAATCCGACTGAATCCTCGAATGAGCTTCCTGTAGAAACTGGAAATTCCATGGAAACTCCTTACTCCAGTCGTACTTGTCGGTTCTGACCAATCCAAGATTGCCTTCACATTTTCTGGGTCCATCACCAACCCTTTACCCGATATTACGAATCCCAAGTACACCAGTTCTTCTTTCATGAAGAAACACTTTTGCAGGTTTGTCATCAACTTCTCTCCCTGCAACTTCTACAATACCTGTCGAATGTGCTCCAAGTGTTTCGGCTTGGTTCGACTGAAAATCAGAATGTTGTCTAAGTAGACTATGACAAACTTTCCCAATAATGGTTTCAATGCTTCATTCATCAGCCTCATGAATGTATTGGGTGCATTAGTCAATCCGAATGGCATGACTAACCACTCATATAGTGCTTCCTTTGTCTTGAATATTGTTTTCCATTCATCTCCTTCTCTAACCCGAATCTGGTGCTAACCACTTTTCAGGTCTATCTTCGTGAAGTACTTCGCTCCACTCAGGAAATCCATCAAGTCATCAATTCTCGGCAATGGAAACCAATACTTGATCGTGATCCTCTTGATGCCCCAGGAGTCTGTACACATTCTCTATTCTCCACCTTTCTTTGGCGCTAATACCGCAGGTACCATGCACGAAATCAGACTCTCTTTGATGAACCCTCTGTCCAACAACTCCTGGACCTATCGGTTGATTTCCTGGCCTTCTATTGGGCTCATCCTATGCGGTGCTTTGTTTGGCAAACTCAACCCTAGAATGAAGTCGATCTGATGGGATATGCTCCTTGTCAGCAGCAATCCCGTCGGTGTCTCATCGACCACTATGCTCCGTAAATCGCCAAGCATCTTTCTAACTTCGATCGGAATCTTCTCAATTTCCTCCTTCTCGACACATGGTCCTTTCGGAATGATAGCATAACACCCCAGATGCTTTTCCTCTTCCGTGAGGAACTCTTTCACTGAACAAATCAGCACCCGCTTCTCCCAAATGTTGCTCTCACCCTACTTACCATCGGCTTGCTCCTTCGGTTTTGGCTTAAGATTTCTCTGCATGCCATTCTTCCACACTGTGACTGTGTTAGATCGACCATCATAGATAATTTTCTGATCATATTTCCATGGTCTCCCTAACAATATATGGCATGCGTCCATTATGATTATGTCACACAGTACACTATCTTCAAATCCTTCAACTCTAAAATTGATCAGGCATTGTCTGGTCACCTTCACATGGTGTCCTTTCTGCAACCAGGAGATCTTATATGGGTGTGGATGTTCTCGACACTTCAAATTCGCTTTGTCAATCACCTATGTCGACATAAGATTCTCAGTGCTTCCACCATCCACTATGGTCTTGCAAAGCCATTTGTCGATTCGCACCTTCATTCAAAGATCACCTTTCACTGTCCGGGCTCTTGCTCGTTGCATCTATCGTCCAAAACTGGGTGTCTTGCTTGCTGTCATGGCCATAACTTTTTTCTTATCATCCTCATTGTTGTTGGATGTCGACTCTTCCTCTCGTTAAATTGCTCATCCCTTCGACGCCTCGGTTTCGACTCCTTTGCAACATGTAGGTTCTCTGGGCACTTATATGCCTTGTGTCCTGCTCCACAACACTTGTAACAAAATATGGCTGGTCTATTAGCTCCTTTCCTGTCAGATGGACCACTTGGACCATATGCACCTTGACCATGAGTCTCACAACCATTACGTCGGTTCTCTTGAGTGTTCTCCCTTGTCGATGTCCCTTCCGTACTTCGACTTTCTTCGACAGATTTCTTCCTGTAACCGCTACTTTAGTCCTTGGTGGAAAATGTTTTCGCACCCCGATCAGTCATCCTTCCTCTGGTCACTATGGATTTCCTCGATAGTTTCTCTTCGTCCTTCAGAGCTAACTGGTAGGAGTCATCGACTGCTCTGAATCTCAGCATGCTCAATTCGTCTGGATTGGCATATTTCAAGCCGTTCACGTATCTAGTGACAGCTTATTCTCCTTCGTCGGTCTGACTTGACCTTATCGACAATCTGTAGAACACTTTCGTGTACTCCTTCATGGTCATCTCTTTTTGTCGAAAGTTCTGCAATTTCTGGAACAAGGAAATCACATAGTCACCCGACAAGAACTTCCCTTTCAACTTGGCAACCATCCTGTCCCAAGACTTGATTTTCTCCTTTCCCTTCTTGACTCTGTCAGCCTATACATTGTCCCACCACAATGAGGCATGACCGTTCAACCTCAGACATGTAGTCTTAACTCGTTTAGGATCCTCGATCTGCTCTATGTTGAAGTATTTCTCCATCTCTCTGAACCAGTCGATCAAGTCTTTTGGCTCTAGAATTCCTGAGTAGGTACGCACGTGTATCTTCGTCTGACCTATGATATCCATCAGAATATTGATGAGTTTTTCTTCTGGTTCATCTCCCACTGCTTCCTGTGGTTCCACTTCTTTGACTTCCTCATTGCGGTGGTCTAAGGCATCAGGAATACAACCACACCTTTTGATTTCTTTGATCGATGCAACTTCATTTGTCAAAGTTCGCATTGTTCAAACGCAGTCGTCGAACATCTCACGATCAACTTTGACTGCGGTGCAATGTGCTCTTTGTCCTCGGACATTAACGCCTCTATGAGCCATTTTCAACCTCGGCAGAAACTCCCCCTTCATCCAATCGCAACTGGACTTCAACAAGTCGTGCACAACTCTACCCAACCTCAGCTGGAGCTATTCAACGCACTTGCAGGACTAATAGCACCTGACGTTCTTATACACGCAGAATACACTTTCCGCTCTGATATAGCTATCCTTCGACTCTCAGGATACTATATCTCTGATACCACCTGACGCAAGGCGCCTTATACGCTAAGGTTCTTGCTTAGCAATACACACAACACACACGTTCACATAGGCAAGGTTTAAACAACACGCCATAAGCTGGCTTATATTACTTCTCTGAAATGGTTACAATGCAAACTGCAAGGAAATAACTAACTATTGTTGGCCTTAGCCAAATACAATACAGAAGTAGCTATGTACTCTGTGAGTGCGTCGACCTCACCCTCTCCTGGTTCGTTGTTGAACTCTCAGCTATGGCTCGATCTCTCTGGTTCGGAAGTTGTGTAACTATTCTCCTCAGTCTACCAATCTTCTCCCCGAACTCTGCTCTACGCGAATGGCAAGTTTCTCCCCAACTGATTCGAGCTTCCTGGCCTTCTACCCTGCTACTGCTATTCCTAAGACCAGTGCGATCCCCGAGACATGCATCCTCTTCCTGTCAATCTTCTCATATCCTGCAAAATTGCAACTATCATTAACTTCCTTAGCAACCCCAAACTGTTGCCAAGTACCCTCCTTGACTTCTACGCGTCCTTGTGACAAGCTACAACAAACCATCACATCGACCATACTGTCTGTCAGCTTTGACTCGCCTGTCACCCTCCTTCACAACCCAAGGCTTCTCTAGTCTGCCCCTTCCTCGCTTTTCTCATGCGCAAACCTGTCGGAGTTGTAGTTCAATGCATGTCAACCTATCGATGCCTTTCTCTCAAATTGTGAGTCACTGCTTCTGTCGGCCTCATCTCGACTGCTCCTGCTCGACTTATTGACTTCGACGAGTCAATCTGCTCTTCTACACCAATGGTCGTCGACATTCCCTCTGGTCATCTTTCTCCATGTCGACTAGCTTCGACAGATCTGCCTAGACTCCGATGCTCCTCCATCAATGATGGTTGAAATTGTGTTTAAATGATTCATAAATTAATTTTTTTCCTTTCTTGATTTGTGTAATGGGGTAGAGAAACTAGGTCCATTCAATTTCCTTTTTCCTCTTTTCTTCATGCGTTCTCCTTCTATGATATGATCCACATAATTTTTTTAAGAAGCTCAATATTGAAGTTAGCCTATTTCGAGAAGATTATGTTTCCCACACTTGGATAAAGGGAAGGTAGGTAACATCAAGATCCATGATTACAATTTTGTTTTCATTTTGTTTGAGGTACATATTTAGATTATAATATTTTTTATATTAAAGTTCGCGACGGTAGGGTTGATTGCTATAATGAATATATAATCCATTCTAAGATTAAAAACCATATTTCATTATATGAAAAAGTAATGATTCATAGCATATTTTATTATTATACATATAGGGTTTTTTATTTTTCTCAAAAAAATCCATTTGACTCTGTACCAATTTCCATCTTAAACAACTGCATTATGATTCCATTTGAGCTTGCAAACATGTAGTGTGCTACCATATCTAGCTGACATTATATATATTTGATTTATGGATCACACGGAGACTTAATTCCCATGTTATTCTCAATTGACGACGACTTGTTGATGTGATATGACCATGAGGATGAGAATTGGAATTAACGAATGCTATTGGGAGATCTGCAGACCTTACTAAATTTGAAGACTATCCAATTGTTAAAGTCATATCCATTCATGCATGGATACTTATATTTAGTTCGTAACGTCATGTAAGTTCATTGAAAATGAATAATTTTTCCAGTAGAAAAAAATCGTACTATTGTTATTCAGCAGAATCAAATAGTACAATGATAGTCTGATTATCTGATGCCATGATAATCAACACATATACTGTTTACATGATATCATTCAGAAGTTCTGACAAAATTTATCGATCATCCAAAAAAATACATACAAAAAAGGATCGACCTGATATAATAACTAATTACAATATAACTTAAAAAAAGTCTAATTGACCCTTGTCAATCAAACAGTCATCTAACCATTCCTCCCATAAGAGGATCCCAACAGGACCAGCATATGCTTCTTTTGATAATAGATCCGCCTTTTTGTTGTGTTCCCTATATATATGTTCAAAAGAGATCTGACTCATTCTTGAGATTTCCTGTCGTGTGCGTTGACACCAATAGTTGAGGTCACTGACATTAATTCTGTATTCCTGCAAAGCCCATTTAATGGTCACCCTAGAGTCTCCATAGACTCTGAGGTTCACCAATCCAAATAAATTAGCTGTCTTAATCCCCATCCAGAGCGCCATCACCTCTGCTTTCATATTTGAACCTCTTCCACCATTAAGACGAAGGGAGAAGAAATGATTTTCATTTATATAGATAACCCCTCCAACTGCACACAATCCATCCCGAGCAGCCCCATCGAAGAACAGAATAGGTTGATTAACCATAAATGAAAATGATGAGTCTCTGGCAATATTATTACCTGCTTCTTCTTCAGGAAAATTATGTATCAACATGCAAACTGTACTAGCACAGTGAATTGGATCAGCTTTCTTATCCTGAAATATAACTTCATTCCTTTCAAACCATACAATCCAAGCAATAAAAATAGGGAGAAACAAAGGCTTTTTTTTCCCTCTTATCCAATTGTGCAGACCTACACCAAAATCCTTATCATCCCATACCACCTGCAAATTTTTCTCATTACAGCATAACTTCCATACAGTTTGAAAAAATGAGCAATTCATCAATAAGTGGCCAGCAGATTCAGGTCCAGACCGACATAAGCAGCACCATCCAGGCCCCGTCCATCCACGTTTGATCAAGTTATCCCATAATTTAAGGCTGCCATTTAAAGCATGCCAGAGAAAACACTTTATTTTCAATGGAATAGCCAACTTCCAGATCGCTGAAAACCACCATTGACTTGGATAAATACATTGAGCTTGGATAATCCTTTTATAAGCTGTTTTAGCTGTAACACACCCTTCTTTTGTATTGCCAGACCAATATAATTTATCATCTGCTCCTGAAATCATTATACCTGCAGCTTTGATAGCATGTATATAGTTTCTCCACTCTATTACTTGTTCCCCATTCATCCATGGAAGAGATTCCAGCCATCCATTACCAGAAATACAGGACAGATGTTGATCATAAATATCATTTAAATAAACCAAACCCCGATTATTTAAACAAGTAATCAGATTATCAGATAATCGGTAATTTTCTTCTAAACCGAGCACAGGATCAACACCAATGAGACAGCTATATCCATTACCTATCCGCCAACAGATATCATTAGCAATCCAATCGTAAACTTTAAGAAATCCACGCCAAATCGGGGACATCATTCCAGAAAAGACCTTAGGTTTCCTCATCCAACTGATGAAATCAGGTTTTATATATTTGTAATGAAGCACATGCGACCATAGAGAATTACCACAGAGGCCACGCCACATACTCTTGAGCCTGAGAGCTTTGCTGAATGCATAGATGTCAATTATACCCCAGCCACCATGTTTCACCGGCTTTGCCAAAACATTCCATTTCACCATCACCAATTTGGAGCCAATTCTAGAACCAGACCAAAGGAAATTAAACATCATCCTCCTAATCTTGTTGATAACAGATACCGGGACAACAAGTAGAGATAACCAGTAAACTGGTATACTCGATAAAACAGCTTTGATTAAAACAAGTCTACCACCCGTGGAGAAAAATCGATAAGCCCAATGATCAATTTTCCGTTCAAATTTCTTAATTAACCAACGCCAGTCCTCCACTTTATACGAATTAGGCTTTAAGATAAAACCTAAATACTTCATACCATCAATCATATCCTTACAGGAAAAAGGTAAAAAGGCTTCTATTTCATTCCTCCTTCCAGGATCCACCAGATGATGATAAAAACAAGATTTAGATATGCTGATTTTCATACCTGATACCTTACAGAAAAAGTTGATGATATTGGAGAATACCTTCCATTCTTTGATCGTATCAATACCATCCAGCAGAACATCATCAACAAAGATGAGATGAGACAAGAAGCAATCAGTCCCCACCTTAATACCTTTTATCAAACCAAATTCTTTTGCTTGCTTGATCAGTCGGCTAAAACCATCAATAATAAGGATAAATAGTAACGGTGACAGCGGGCATCCCTGCCGAATACCCCGACTACACTGAAAAAATGATGTGGGGTTCCCATTGACCAGCACTGCAATACTGGGTGTTGTTACACACGCCATAATCCATTTAATCACTAAAGGAGGGGTCCCAATTTGGATCAATACCAACCTGAGAAAAGACCAATTGATACGATCATAAGCCTTTTCTAAATCCATCTTCAAAATCAATGCCTTCATCTTCTTAGACTTGATAGAATGTAGTAATTCCTGAGTAAGCCCAATAGAGTCGTGAATTTGCCTGCCCTTAATAAATGCAAATTGTTCAGGAGTGATAATATCCGCCAGAATAACCTTTAACCGTTGAGCAATAACTTTGGATACAAGCTTATAGATGAGATTACATAGTGCAATCGGTCTATATTCCCCAAAAGACACAGGCTTATTACTCTTGGGTATCAAGGTAAGGAATGTAGCATTTAGAGCCCTAGAAATGAAGCCATTAATCCTAGTGAATTCCACCAGCTTTAGAATATCCTTCCCCAGAAGATCAAAGAAGTGCAAATAAAATTCCACCGGCCACCCATCAGGACCCGGACTTTTGTCCTTGGCAAAAAGCTTTAAAGTGTTTTCAATCTCTTCAAGCGAAACTTCCATACCCAACCCAATAGCTGTATCACCATCGATGCATCTCGGATAAAGCTGGGCCATTCTAATCTGATCCATTAGATCACCATCGCCTTCTTCTTTAAAGTTATTACAAAAAAACCTGTGTGCCTCAGTACTCAATGCCTCCAAACCATGCACAGAATTACCATTTACATCATTTATATCCCAGATATATTTTGAGTTCCTCCTGGCAGAGGCAAAAGCATGAAAAAACTTTGTGTTCCTGTCACCCTGCCCAATCCACATCGCTCTGCTTTTTAGCCTCCACTCCTTTTCCTCCCTTAGAAGAATCTCCTCTTTTTTTTTCTCATACTCTTTTAAAATAACAAAATCTTCTCTATTCAAAGAGCCATCAAAATTTTTTAGGCAAGCGTACTGTATTAATGTTTCCAGCTTATTCAGATCAGCAGCATCAGCCCTCTTCCTTTGTTTAATCCAGTTGATTATTGCCATCTTAAGTTTCTTCATTTTCAAACAGAAAAAATCTACCGGGTTCAAATTCTCCACATCAGTATTTGTCCAAAAATATTTAACCATGCCACAGAAATCCTTATCCGTGAGCCATGAGCTGTTAAATTTAAAAGGATAAATAAAACTTTGACCATAATTTTCAAATTGGAACACAATCGGCCAGTGATCAGAGAATTTTACTTCATGAACCCAGGATCTTGTATTTTTGAAAATATCCAAGAAAGAAGACTTTACCAAAAACCGGTCCAATCTTTTATGCACTCCAGCATCACCCAGTCTCCCATTAGTCCATGTAGGAATTAGTTTAGCGGGAGCCACATCTACCAAGTCATGCCGACTAAAATAATCCAGAAAGTAATCAGCCATCGGATCAAGTCTAGCCCCCGAGCCCCAAATCTCTGATGCAGAGGAAGAAAAATTCAAATCACCACCTATCACTAGATTGTGCAACCCAAGTATCCCAGAGGCCGCCAGAGCATCCCAAAAGGTCCTTCTCTCATCATAAGGTGCATAACAATTGAGTATATGAATCTGTACATTCAACCCGATGCAGATTCCTTTCAACAATAAACCCCAAGGTGTAGCAAAGGCCTTGAAATTATATAATGCAGGGTTCCATGCAACAGCAAGGCCACCAGAGAACCCATTCGAACAAATAGCTGCAACCTCCCAGCTAGGCAATCGGTCACTTAACCATTTGATAGCCACCGAACCAACACAAATTGTTTCTTGCAATAAAACAACACCAGGACAAATAGCAGAAGATAATTTGGAGAAGGCCTTTGCCCTAGCAGCCTTCCCCAAACCACGGATGTTCAAAGAAAGAATAGACATTAGGAACCGGCTTCACAGGGAATCTTCGCTCTAAGGCCCAAATCATCAGGATAATTCACATCAGAACCCTTCATACCCACAACAACCGACGAAGGGTTTACAAAATCCCCAGAAACACCAGTCCCCCCTTTCTTCTTCTTACCCGTACGAATAGTTACATTTTGAAATTTAACATCCTGTACCGGCCGGGCATCCGAACCATCAATAGGGTTTTTTGAATATGAGGTTAACGGAGTTAGGGATTTTAGAATCCCACTAACCATGAGGCCACAGTCATCAGGATCCCTATTCTCAACAGGAAGACACAAAATAGGGTCCAGGTCCCCAGAATGTTCAGCAATCATACCCCTATCATCAAACATGAGCCCAGAATCCCGATATACCTCACTACAGACAGGCCCATCAACAGTAACCAAACCCTCATCAACCTTATCCCTAACAGGAGATAAATCGAAAGACAAATTACGAGCAACAGATGGCTTATACAAGTCCGCAGACGGTTGAAAATCCCCAGCAGAAGAATTATGAATACCATGTCTTAAGATGACTTCCCCCGAAGCAATACGTTTATCTAAATCCTTTTCCGAGACTTCAATCAAAGCTATGTCATCCTTTGATACCTCAGAATACACAAAAACAGGATTAGGTATATACTTACCAGGAGCCATCGGAGGAGAAAGCGAATCCAGGAAATCCTTTAACGGCGAGCGCTCCTTCAGCAAATTAGGGCATCTAGCACGAGTATGACCAATTTCTCTGCACCCAAAACACCGGAAAGGTATCCTGAAAAAGTCCAATCGTTGCTTCCAACAACGATTACCCCAGACAACCTCCACTTCAGCCGGTAAACCCAATTCCATATCCAACTCCACCATTACCTTAGCATACTTCCTCACCACACCATACAGGGAATTCCTGTCAATGCAGATAAATTTGCCGACCGCATTAGCCAAACCACAAACAACCTCTTCCGTCCATAATTCAATTGGCAATCCCGGGATCATCATCCACAAATGCCTGAACCTCTGTTTCTCGGTCAATGGGTCAAATGCCATGTGCCACCTTTTCAGTATCAAAGACCCTTCTTTGAAGAGCCAAATGCCCTCCAAAACCCTCAGCATCGACTCAGTATCAGGGAAAACAAAGAGTATCCACCGGTTCAACAACAAATTTATCCTCGGGAGCAGACCAGAATCAGACCCCCAATTAACCTTCACCCAATCGACAATTTCCTCCTTGGATCCAGAAGTAAATTCCAAGCGGCCAACTAATGCCCGTTCAGCGAGCAGAGCCACCCTGTCGAGGCTAGCACCTTCTGGGATCACAAATCTAGCCAGCGATGTCCGCGCCTTGTAGGTTTTTAACCTGCGCCGCACCCGCGCCCTGGTCCCATATAAGTTAGGGTTTGATGAACTAGGCACTCGCTCAGCACCTGACGCTGGCCCAGCAGACAGAAAACCCTCATAAGAGGCGGGGTCACCGTTATGTATAATATCCATACTAGGGTAACCGGGATAAGAGGTCAGACCCACACCTGTCCTGCAAACCCCCAAATGTTTAAATGTTTAATTTCCTTTAAGAGGTCACGATTAAATGTTATTGCTTTCATTTTCTTTTTATGATTATGTTTGTATAAATATATTAATAATTAAAACCTAATAGTTTTAATTAAAATAAATTTTGTTATTAAAATAGTTAACTTAATATACTATTAAAAATTATTTTTTAAAATAAAAATTAAAAAAATTAACACTAAAACTTTAATATATAAAACATTAAAAAAATATTTAAAAAAAATTAACACTAAAATAAAATTATTATAAAATCGTTCTGTTATCGTAACATTTTGTTCACCAAAGATGAATGCATATTAACTAACAAAGCTTTTTGTCTGACATCATCTCATCGCACAAATTCAAGTTAAGTAGGTTTCAGAAGATTTACTGCATTCCAATACAATTTTTTCTTCCAGCGAAAAAAAACTACTATTGCTATTCCAAATTGGAATCAAATAGTACAAAGAGTTTCAAGATTCATCCATAGAATCAAAATTTGTACATCCAACAGGATGATACTCTTTTCTACAAGTTCCAGAATAACCATATTGATCCGAAACAGTAGCTATCAACAAAATAAAGACTTATTACAATATAGCAGCAAAATCATGAAGACCAGCAGTTCAGTAAATCCCTGAGATTTAACTGAAAATCAGTCAAAAAAAGAAATAGATCCATATTCCAGAAGGTTGTTATCAAACCACTCCTCCCAGATCAACAGACCTTCAATCCCGGTTAATGCTTGCTTAGAAAGCTTGTCTCCAAGTGAGTTCTGTTCCCTGTATATGTGTTCAAAGGTGATGTGCTGCTGCTTAGAAATTTCAAGTTGTGTTCGAAGAGCCCAATGACGCAAATGTAAAACATTGAGATTGAATTCGCCCGCAGCCCATTTAATAGTCACCCTGGAATCTCCATAAACCTTGATATTAACTAATCCAAAGATGTTGGCAATTTTAAGTACACACCAGAGGGCCATTAATTCTGCTTTCATGTTTGAACCCGATCCACAGTTGAGTCTGAAGGAAAAGTAATGAGAATCATTCAAGTAAATGACTCCACCAGTTGCACATAAACCACCTTGGGAAGCACCATCGAAAAATAGGATAGGCTGATCCACTTTAAAATTGAAAATGCTGATCCTATCAGTCTTTGATGAGTGTTCATCTTGCTTACATATAGAAAACATATTTAAGGCGATCAAGCTACAATGTAGTGTCTCGGGGGTTTTATGCTGAAAGATGGCACAGTTCCTAGAGTACCAAATTGCCCATGGTATGCAGAGAGCAATATAGAAATGCTGTTTACAAATTCTGTACCAATTTAGCAAGCTTTTGTTAAAATCTCCCACATTCCAGCGCTGAGAAAAGTTCAACGAAGAGGAGATCAATTCCCAGATCTTACAGGTGAATTCACAATGGACGAAAAGATGTTGTTTGGTTTCAGCCTCTTTTTTACAGAGTATGCAAATACTTGGCCCACTCCAACCACGTTTGCACAAGTTCTCCCAGGTCTTTAATTTATCTTGTAGTAGTAGCCAGCAGAAGCATTTGAGTTTTAGTGGGATAGACCATCGCCACAGTCTTTTATACCACCAATCTTGTGGGTATATATATTTGTCTTGAATGATTCTAGCATATGCCGATCGAGCAGTTACAATCCCAGTGGTAGGATTTCCACCCCAAACTAAAAGATCTAATTCATGAGTCAAACTTACACCTGCAGAGTTTAGGCTAAAAATATAAGCATCCCAAGATCGGGCCAGATAACCAGAAAGTCCCAGTTCACAAGAAGTCATCCACTGTGTTATGTGTTCATTACCAGCACAATTCAGGCGGATTTTATTCAATGAAGCTAATCCTAGAATCTGCAGATATTGAATAATGGAATCCGGAAGCCTATAACCATCTTCCAAACCTATGATGGGGTCAACTCCAACCCTTATCAGCTCGCCATTACCAACCTGCCACACAAGATCAGTTTTTATCCAATGTAATATCTTCATGAATCCTCACCACAAGGGAGAAAAATTACAGCTTGTTAATTTTGGATTTCTAATCCAGCGAAAAATATCCATCTTAATGTATTTGCAGTGTATTAGATTAGACCATAGAGACTTTCCAAATAGACATCTCCAGATGCTTTTAAGTCTAAGAGCAGTGTTAAAGGTGCCCAAATCCTTGATGCCCCATCCCCCAAATCTATACGGTCTAGTAATAGCATCAGCAGCTACCATGGGAATTTTTCCACTGTTTGCAGATCCAAACCATAGAAAATTGAAGCAATATCTGTTAATGTTCTTAATAATGGAAGCGGGAATCTCCAATAAAGTGAACCAATATACAGGGATGCTACAAAGAACTGACTTTAAGAGGATGAGCTTACCCCCTCTGGACAAATATCTGAATGACCAGTGCGTGATTCTTGTCTCAAATTTTCTCAACATCCAATACCAATCCTTGACCTGGTAGTTATTCGGTTTAAGATAAAATCCCAGATACTTAAAACCAAGATCCAACTGACAGCATTTGTATGGCAGAATCGAAACAATGTCACTAAGATGTTCTTCATCTGTGTTTAGATGATAGAAATTTGATTTTCCTGTGCTGACTTTCATACCTGATGCCCCGCAGAAATTCTGGATGATATTTTTGTATGCAGACCATTCCTCAATGGTATCTACGCCAGCAACCAAAACATCATCAGCAAATAGTATGTGTGTAATCACACATTCATTTGATATCTTGAGTCCTTTAATTTGTCCATCAACAACAGCTTGGTTGATCAATCTGCTGAATCCATCCATGATCAGAGTAAATAGCAGGGGAGAAAGTGGGCACCCCTGTCTAATTCCCCTGGAACACCTGAAGAAAACTGTCGGGCTACCATTAATAAGAACTGAGAAATTCATGGAGGTGATACAAGCCATTATCCACTTGATGGTCAAGGAGGGCACACCAATTTTGATGAGTATCAGTCTGAGAAAAGACCAATTGACCCTATCATAGGCTTTCTCCAAATCCATTTTGAGTAGTAAAGCTTTCTTCTTATGAATCTTGATGCTATGTAATAGTTCCTGAGAGATGCCTATAGCATCATGTATCTGTCTTCCGGCCAGAAAACCAAACTGCTCTGTGGATATATGCTGTGAAAGAACTGGCTTTAGACGATCGGCAACAATTTTGGAGATGAGTTTATATAGCAGGTTGCAGAGGGCGATGGGGCGATAATCCCCAAAGTATCTTGGCTTATCTTTTTCGGCAATTAAGGTAACAAAGGTGGAGTTTAACCCTCCAGGGATAAAGCCATTGAGTCTGGAGAAATTCACCAAATCCTTAAGTTCATTCCCCATCAAATAAAAAAAATGCAAATACAGCTCCACCGACCACCCATCTGGCCCGGGACTTTTCTCTTTTGCAAAGCTTTTCAGAGTCTTTTCTATTTCTTCCAGGGAGACCTCCGCTTGTAAGCTGTCGGCTTCCTGCTCAGTGAAGAAGCGTGGAAAAAGAGAAGCGATTTTAATCTGCTCTGCAATATCACAATCCTCTGGATCGCTGTAAATATGGTCAAAGAAAGAAACAGCTTCAGATTTAATATTTTCAAGTCCAGACTGCAAATACCCCCTGCCGTCTTCAATTTCCCAGATAAACTTCGAGTTCCTTCTGGCAGAGGCGAATGAATGAAAGAATTTGGTATTCTTATCGCCATGGGAAATCCAAATGGCCCGACTTTTCAGTCACCATTCTTTTTCTGCTTCTACTAGTAGTTCCTCTTTTTTTCTCTCAATCTGTTTCATAATTTCAAATTCATCAAGTGTTAAGGAATTATGAAAATTTGCAGAAATAGAAGCCTGCAATTTCTGTTCAAGAAGAGATAATTCCTTTTTATCTGCCTTCTTCTTGTCTTTGATCCATCTGATCACCACCTCTTTTAGTTCTTTTAATTTTTGACAGAAATTCAAAAGCGGATTGGGGCCAGAGGCTTCACAATTTAACCAAAAGTTTCTGACCATAGTGCAAAAGGTGACATCTTCCAACAAATTGGAATTGAACTTAAAAGGCGAGGCCAATTTTTGACCCAAATCATCAAATTGCAGGATAATGGGCCAATGGTCTGAAAACTTATGTTCAACAACCCAGGTTCTATGCTTCTGAAATATGCTCAACATATTTGAACTGACCAGAAAGCGATCCAGTCGCTTATGAACCCCATCTAAACCATGTCTGCCATTGGTCCAGGTAGGAACCAATTTATGTGGTTGTACATCTACTAAATCAGAGTTTACAATCAGTTGAGAAAAGAAATCTGCTAATTCATCCATCCTAGCATTTGCTCCCCAGATTTCCGAAACATGACAGGTAAAATTTAGGTCCCCTGCAATAATCAAATCGCCCCGGTTCAAAATGCCAGAAGCCTGAAGAGAAGTCCAAAATCTCTGTCTTTCTTTATAGGGGGCATAGCAATTGAGGATTGAGAGGGTGTGATTTTGTCCACAGAAAAAACCTTTTAAGAGAATTCCCCAGGGAGTAGAAAAAGCTTTTAAGTCAAAATATTTTGGATCCCATGCCACTGCTAAACCCCCAGAAAGGTCACAGGAACTAACAGCAGTTACTTCCCAATAAGGTAGCAGCTTGCATAGATTGTGGACAGCAAGAGCTTCATCACACATAGTTTCTTGCAGTAAAATGAGAGTAGGGACAGTAGTGGTAATAAGGTTGGCTAAAGCCTGTGCCCTAGACACCTTAGCCAGACCTCGGACATTTAGTGATAGAATAGTCATTGAAAAACAGTTGAGGAGGGGGACGATGCTCTAAGCCCCAGAGAACCCTCAGGAATAACACTGTCAGCTTCCTCTAACCTCTGAGAGATCGGAGTGTAAGAATTTGGTGGAGCAGTATTCTTGTCTTTGTTTTTCCTCTTATTACCCTTTCTAATAGTGACATTTTGGAATTGTAGCGACTGCACAGGTTTAGCCAAGGTCCCACTCCTCGGATTTTTTGAGTAGGACTGAAGGGGAGGAAATTGTGCTCTCTTTAAATTTCTTTGAACAAAAATCTATCTATAAATACACTGCATCCAACTACAGTTAATGCTATACCATAACATGGTTATTCATCATCCATATCACTACGTTGTACCTACCTGTGTGACCAGGTCAATCAATTCATACTCTATATATAGATGCCGACAAATTTCCTCCTGTGGTTGCGTTGTACAGATGTAGACCATAAATATATCCAATCAACACTAACATTGAATACATTATTGTTAACTGTTTGGTGATCTAGCATTAAATACATTATTGTTGATCTCTTGTACATGCCTATGACCTCCCAATATGGACCATTTCAATCAATCATACATGGATATATGAATTTCAATGTTCTCTACATAATTGATTCTGATTTCTTCGTAATATATTTGACTATTTAGGACACTTAACATTGCATATTTTGTTTTAGAGATAGAACATTTAACATTCTATGCGTTGATAACAACCAAATATTCCAGCCATGCTAATGGAGTAGAATAGTCATGTAAAAATCTTAAATTATTCCATTTATATTTTAAATTCTAGTTTACGAAGTTCCATGAAAGGTTTAATTAAATTTTATTTGTCTTAGTTACATTACACATAAAAATATAAGGTTACAAGGTTGAATAAATTCAATAAATATGGATTCAAAGATTATATATTTTAAATTGTAGTTTACGAAGTTCCATGCAAGGTTTAATTAAATTTTATTTGTCGTACTTACATTACACATAACATATATAAGGTTGAATAAATTCAATAAATATGGATTCAAAGATTATATTTTTAAGTTAAAAATAAATAAAATATAAATATATTTTTACATAAAAATAATTATAATTTGAAAAAAATATTGTTTTTGGGTTTTTTATAATTTTTTTTAAAAAGATTATACATATTATTTTTAAATATACAAATATATTTTATAAAATAAAATGTGATTATTTAATTAGAATGTAAGAATGCAATATATATATTTAATAAAATCTAAAAAGCACATATTTAGTATAAAATAAATATTATAAAATTTAAACATATTTTAAAATTTTAAATTTTAAAATTTTAAAATTATTATAAATTTTCTTAATTAATTATTATTATGATGATGGTGGTCTTTAATGATGATGATGACGATGATGGTCCTTAATTACAGTGCACATGCATATATGCATTTATGATAGTTATAATTATAGTACACATACTTTAAGAAGCTACCTAAAAATTGGACGATTTGAATGGGACGAGGGTTTTTCACTATAACTTTTTAGAGTTATAGTGAAAAAACCCCTTGGGCACCAAAATTTTTAGAGTTTCAGAACTGTAACGAGGATTTTTAAAAATTATTTTTCCCTTTGAAATCGTACAACTTTTAGACTACGCTATACTTTAATATACTTTAAATACAGAAAAAATTCAATAAATATATGCTTATATGTGATATTTTAATTATAAAAAATTAATAAATGTAATACCCCCAAGACTTTTGAGTTATTTTTTATTCAGTATTTTTTCTCCAAACAATTATTTTGTAAAAGAGTTATACTACTCTATGAGGCAAAATACTCACATTTTGTGGGTGAATATTATGAACAACAAATATTATTTTACTATTAATCAAAAGAGACACATGGAGACACTAGTTGAAAGAGGGGCCACCATCATGAGACAATGAACAAGTGGACATTAAGCAATATATTTGATATCAATCAAATCCAAGCCAAGTCTCAGCAAACCAACTAGATACACAATTATAGGGATCAATATATCTTCTTAAGATTTGATTGAGATGGAACAAGACCTAGGCAAAAATTATATAATGGTGCACTGAGAAGACACATGACGTTGTGTGGTGCGTAGAGAGAAGTTGTTGTTATGTTGAGGGCAAGCTATTGAGTACTCTCTTTGTTTGGAAGTCCATCCTTGAATATGTTATAGACTCTTGGGAAGAGTGTTGTATTCAGATATCTGTTGCAGACTCTTGGGAAGAGTGTTGCATTCAGATTGGCGTAGTTAAGTTCATTGGTTATAGTGGTGATCCAGCTCGGGGGTGAAGTTGGGAAGGTAAGTGTGGCTATCCTCTTCTATGGTTGGGAGGAACTAGGAAGCTCCAAGTGTTGCTCCGGTTCTATTTTCGAGTAAGTGTTTTATTGCATGTTTTCTTAATGGTTATTTCAACTCCCGAAAGTATTTTTCTTAGATGGTTTACTACGGATCCATCGTTAGTAGCAGGTTTTATTTTCATACTTTTTTTTTTATATTGGATTAAAGCAATGAATCATAGCTAACATCTATAAAGTAAATTCCAGTATCATAGTTTGTTTATACTTGATTTAAGGTATTTTACAAGAGCCTAGTTCAAAAGCTCAAATCTAAGGGCTCGTTATTTGGTTCCTCTTATCGCCTATGATAGAGTATTTGGTTAGAAGCTTTTTCTACAGATCATTCACCTGGGACATACTATTCCTTATTTGAATTTTTATTTGTAGATATGCAATGATCCACACATGGCTAGGAAGCACGAGGGGGACAACCGTTCGACTGAATGAGTCGACTCTATTTCGGCGGAAGCTTAAGAAATAGGATGCGCAAAGTAGGAATACACTACACAGACAAGACACAAATATACACAGACAATATGCAGGAATATGAAGTGATATTCTATTACTGGATACGATATCATCGATTGATTCTATGTTGTAAATTACAATAGTTTACATGATTATATAGAGAGTGTTGAGACGCTTGGTTGCTTTCTAGTTACGTTCAGTTACAAGAGAAGTTAGAATGGTTCAACAGTTCAACTATTACAGTTGACTCGAAGACAGAGAGATAGTCTGTTGAAGTTCAATAGTCGCAAGTCTGAGATCGACGCTGCATGTCGATGAAGCGAAAGTGTGACGTCGCAGAACTTATCGAAGTCACAGAGTTGTCGAAGCCATGTCAAAGTTGGAACTTGTCGAAGTTGTTTCAACGTAAATGGCTGGTCGAAGATGTGCCCAAGTTAGCATCCGAAAATAATGTCAACTACGATGTGGATCAGACTTCCTTCCTTAACAAACAATGGTCCCCACTGTTTGCTCATGAAGGTGAGAAAAATTGTCGGTTAGTTCAGTAGCAGAGTACCACTTTCTTTGTTCTGGGATCTGTCAAGATTTAGAAACCAGAAACAAGGGAATTGTGTTTGTCCTTGTATGGCATACTCGTTGTCCCACAATGGTGTCACAAGCAAGAGGCTCCTGAACATATGGATTGATGTCATCGGGTTCTGTTATTTCCAAGTCATTATGTTCCAACATTGGTGCATGGTATTGTTGAAGTAGATCCACATTGAATACTATATGCAGACCCAGGCATGCAAGAATGTCAAGCTGGAAAGCATTTTCACCAATCTGTCAAAGAATACTGCATGGACCATATTGCAAAGGTTTGATCTTCTTGAATGGACAAGTGAAGTGCTCCTTCTTGAGATGTAACTAGATCTTATACCCAATTTGGAATGAATGAGGGGTACAATGCTTGTCGTGTCGAGCCTTAGCTTTCTCGTTTGCTTGTTGCAACATTTCCTGTGCTTGCTTCTGGATGTCGCAGATTTGATCATGAAACTTCAAGGTGTTATCAAATTCTCTCTGGTTGTAGTAGGTATCGGTGTTTGGATGTGTCGAGGAGATGATCAAGTCGATAGGCAATGAGGGTTGAAATACGTAACAGATCTCAAATGGACTCTTTCCTATAGAGATGTGCTGAGAACGGTTGTAACTGTGATGTATGCATGGAATACTTTCATCCCATGTGCGTCGATGCTTGTGGTTGTACATGTGAAGCAATTGTACGACCAAGCGATTCAAAACTTTCGTCTGTCTGTCGGTCTGAGATTGGAAAGTTGTCGACAATGAGAGTCGTGTGTCCTGTTGTTTCCAGAGAGTCTTCCAAAATATGTTGACGAATATGGCATCTTGGTGAGAAGTAATGGTTGTTGTTAAACCAAAGTGTTTCCAAACATGTGTAAAGAAGATCTGAGCAGTCTGCTACGCTCATGGAAAATTTTAGGGGCTAGGCTTAGCCCATGGGCTAAATATAGGGGTTTTAAATTTCTAATGGGCTAATTCTTTATTAAACACATGTTAGGTATGATTAGCCCACATTTTATTTATTTACTTTTAATGAATAGGAGGTTAGCCCCATCAAATGTAAAAAGGGGAGTCAAGATAAAACAATTTCACCCCTCTAAAAATGGATTTAAACCTCTATTCATTCACCAAAATATCTAGGCATCTCCCATTCTCCCCCAATTTCTAGAAATGGTAGTTTTTAGGGGCTCTTTCTCCTTCTATTGATCATGAAAATCGAAATTGGAGTTGCATTCGTCCAACTTTTATGGGTTGAATCTTGTTTTATAAGTTGCTTAATGTACATATGAGAATGGCGGTTGATATTTACTATAAGGTCTTATAATGATCCATTTTCATCTAGGAGAGCTCTAAATCCCATCACCTTATATCAAAAGTTTCCCCAAGAAACATGGGGATTGTGAAGGTTGTGATCGTCGATGTGGCAATAAAATTTTTGTGGGTGTTTGGGGCATCATGCATGGGGGATAGGACTTCATCCATAGCCATGCATCTGGGCATAAAAGGGCCATGAACTGGCAAGAAGAAACTTGCTGAAAGATTTGCTAAGACTTCATAAGGTTTTATAATTTAGTGAAGGATTCGCCAAGATTTTACAAGGTTTTATAATTTAGAGACAAAATCGCCAATATTTTACAAGATTATATAATTCAATGAGAGATTCTTCAAAATATTATATATACATAATATAATGTTGATAAAATAGCCTTAATATTTTTCTATATATCATGTGGATTCACCCATTTATTATACATAGAAATTTAGGGGGGGTTCTTAAAATTTTCCCTAGGTGCATTGTCGTGGTCGTCTTGCATGGTATGAGAATGGCCATCTTGGAAAATCTATCAACCACTACTAGGATCACATCTTGCTGATGTTTGGTAGTAGAATATCCCATCAAGTATTCCATAGAAATATATTCCCATGCTCGACTAGGAGCTGGCAGAGGTGTGTACAATCCCTGTCGTCGATTAGGCGTTTAGCAATGGCACAAACCACACATGATCGAATGTACTTGTTGACGTCAGTTTTAAGTGTAGGAAAAAATAAATACTTCTGGATGATAGCAAGTATCTCTACTACTCCAAAGTGTCATGTAGTCTTGCTGTAGTGCATGTCCCAAATGAGTTGTTTTCAATGCTCATCGGTTGGTACAAAAAGTTGTCCAAGCTTGTATAGCAAGGTATCCTTCAGGAAATAATTGGTGGTTTATGACATGTCAGTGTCAAGCTGTCGGTATACTGGTCAAAAGTCGATGTATTCCTGATACAACTGAGGCCAAGTATTGGTGTCATATCCCTGCATAGTTATCACTGTAAAAATGAGAGTAATGGTTGGTCTGCTGAGACAATCGGTGGCGGCGTTAGCTTTACCTTTTTGATACTTAATCACCAACTAAAATTTTTGTAGGTAATTAATCCATTTAATTTGTCGAGTTATTTGTAGTTTTGATTGGGTCAGAGCGAACTATAGAGGTTTATGTTCAGTGAGGATGACCATTTCCTTGCCAATGATGTAATTCATCCATTGCTTGAGAGCTTGCATAATGGTGTATAGTTCTTTTTCATACGTCAAATATCTTCGAACTGTGTCGTTAAAATTTTCCTAATGAAAAGAGACTGGGTGACCATACTGAGTGATCACTACACCCAAGGCATAGTTCAATGCATCTGTCTCAATCTCAAAGGGATGATACAAATCAAGTAACAAAAGTACTGGTGCAGTGCAGAGCTTGTGCTTCAGTTGTTCAAAAGCTTCTTGTTGTGTCGGTGTCCATTTGAAGACAGTTTTTCCATTTCCCTTCGTCAACTGATTCAAGGGCTAGGCTATGTGATTGAATCCGAGTATGAATCGTTGATAGAAATTTTTCAAACCAAGAAAAATTCCTAGTTCTTGAACGTTGTGAGGAATGGGCCAATATTTCAGGATATGTGCTTTGTCTCGATCGACGTCAATGCCTACAGAGTCAATTACATACCCCAAATATTTGATGTTATTCATCACAAAGGTACACTTGTCCATGTTCAAGTAAGTTCAATGTTGCTGGAGAGTGTCGAGGACTTGTCGAAGCTGTTGAACATGTTCTTCCCATGATCGACTAAAAATCAATATGTCGTCAATATAGACAATGACCCAGTTTTCAATGAAAGGTCGCAGAATGTTTTCCATGTATCGCTTGAAGGTCACAGGTGCATTGGTTAAGCCGAAAGGCATGACTAACGATTCAAACAATCCTTCCTTGGTCTTGAAAGTACTTTTCCACACATTTGAGGGCTTGATCGGAATTTGATGATATCCCAACTTGAGGTCAATCTTAGTAAAGAATTGAGCACCTTGCAGACAGTCGATGAGCTCATCTATCTGCGACAGAGGGTAGCGATTCTTTACCAAAATTTTGTTGAGTGATTTGTAGTCAATGCACATGCTCCAAGTCCCATATTTCTTTTGAACGAGGACGACTAAAATTTCCTAAGGAGTTGAGGTAGGTCAGATATGACCTTTGTTGATCAAATCTTGAATTTGTCTGCGAATCTCTTCATTTTCAAGAATAGATCTTCTGTAAACAGATGCATTAGGAAAAGAAGAATCGGGAGCAAGTTCAATGGAGTGTTTTACCTAGCAATATTGAGCTACTCTGTCCGGATCTTGGAATAAACTCCTATACTCGTTGAGAACATTGTCATTCAACTGCTTCTATTGGGAGCTGCTTTGGTTGGTAACTTGACTCATTGCTACAGTCTTCCTAGAATGTTGTGGTTTGATCATGATTAACGGGAACTTTTGAGAATGATTGATGAGATTCTTTGTCTATTTAGCAGATATCATTGAAATCGTTGGTGTAGTTCGTCGGTCTAGAATGTTGTACTATCGATTCTAAATTTTGACAATCACCTTCTGCGGTCATGACTGATAACTTCCATGGTGATCCCATAGGTAAGGTTTCCCAAACAGGGCATCGGCTATGGAGAGTGGTGCTATGTCACAGAGGACTTTTTCTTCAAAAGGATTTATGAAGTAGGCGATTTTTGATTGTCGGGTGATCCGTAGTTCCTGTCCATCCTTCATCCAACCGATTTTCTAAGGTTGAGAATGCGGAGTGGTGACAAGACCTAGTTTATTTACGAGATATTCAGAAATGAAGTTCTTTTGGCTACCGTTATCCACAATCAGATGTAATGGATTTTGTTGGACCCATATCCGTGTATGGAACAAGCACTCTCATTCCTCCACGTCGACGATAGTCGAGGCTGCTAGAGTGGTTGATGTCAATGTTAGAAGGGTCATTGCATCTAGATTAGATTATTCCACCGTCTTGTGGAACACATTGGATGTTGACACTTTTTCCAAAAATGTCTTGCGAGCTTTTCATTTAGAGGTATCATGCCAAGATGAGTGCTGGTAATCACACAATTTTCTTGTCAGTGGTTGTTTGCTACGTTCCTTTTTCTAAAAAGGTTATTTTCCTTGATCTGGCTTTGGTGGGGTCAGCTAAGAAGATTTTTGCTTGTTGAGGTCGGCTGAAGTCTTCTTGTCAGGTGGTCGTCCTGATGTCGGCTTTGTCGCGAAATGTGCTTTCCCTTTCTCCTTCGTTTCAAGTTTACTGCCATAGTGGAATGCATCTACAAGCGTAATGATAGTCAGAAATTCCATCTCTTGCTGAATTTACATGGACAATCCGCTGATGTACTTTCGAACCAACAATTTCACTTCTTCTTGGATGCCAAGACTGGCCATGAGTTGATACGGTGTAACTCTGTACTGATTGGTATTTCCATTTCCTTAGCTGCTACCACTTCTTATACTGCTGGTCAAGGTACTTGGGTGGGTAAAATTCCTTTCGGCTGTGTTTGACGAATTTATCCCATGTGTCGATGGGGTCTCCGCTTTTCTCCATCTTTGTCAAGAGGTTCTCCCACCAGCAATGCACAGAGGTTGACATCTTTAAGGCTACAATGGTGATCTTTTCAGCTTCTAAGAGTTTATTCACAAAGTAATAGGATTCCCATTGTTGTACCCAATTGTCGACGGATTCCGCGTTAATATTGCCTTCAAGATTCGATATGTCCAAATTCATTTACACTTTGAAGTGGCTGATTTTATCGGAGTGAGTTCTTGTCGAAAATATTTTGGATGTCGAAGCAAATTGCGTGAGAATTTCATTGAACTAGGCGAACATTTCGGTTTGCTGTCAAGTAGCGTTTGCTCAATAAGTTGTTTTGTCTCGTTGACTGCATGTCTATCGTCTGTTTCTTATGTCATTTCTGGAGGTAGCATCTGCTTGGATTGTTGAGATTGCAAGTGTGTTTGAAGAGGAATAAGTCACTAGCTTTGCTGGAAGTGTCTACATAAACTTAAGCAAAAAAAAACTGAGTGCTCTGATACCAATGATTCGCACGTGGTGAGGAAGCATGAAGGGGACAACAATTCGACTAAATGAGTCAGCTATGTTATGGCGGAAGCTTAAGAAACATAATGTGCAAAGCAGGAATACACTACATAGACAGGACACAAATATACAAAGATAATATGCAGGAATGCGACCTGATTTTCTATTACTGATTTTATATTACAATAGTTTACATGCTTATATAGAGAGTGTTGAGATGCTTGGTTGCTTTCATGTTACGTTCAGTTACAAGAGAAGTTAGAACGGTTTGGCAGTTCAACCGTTACAGTCAACTCGAAGACAGAGAGATAGTGTGTTGAAGTTCGATAGTCACAAGTCACAGATCGATGCTGCATGTCGATGTTGCGAAACTGTGAGGTCGCGGAGTTGTCGAAGCCATGTCGAAGTCGAAACTTTTCGAAGTTGTGTCGACGTCGATGACTGATCGAAGGTGTGTCGTATTTAGCATCCGACGGTAATGCCAACTGCGATGTGGATCATGCAATGAACTTATTCGGGTTTATTGAACGATTTGAAGTTCTATTCCAGTTTTGAATACATTCTATACATTCTATGATAGGTTATTGAGGTTGAGTGGTCTATTGTTTTAATAATTACATGAAATGAATGCATAGAATTTTATTTCAGGGTTATCGGATCGAGCAATTGGTAGGAAGTTGCTTTAGTTTTATATTTTGGAGTTGTTTTTGAGTTGTTCCAAGAGATCAATCCACAAACTATTATTTGAGATTATATAAGGACTATATATAGATTAACCGGATATATTTTGAGCCATTTAAATTAAACGATTCGCAGAATATTGTTTGGTTTTTATTTTCCAATGCTAACTAAACATTGGTATATTTGAATCAAGGGCGATTCTGAACAGGGATTTGTGGCATAACTGTAAGCTAATCCAGCCTGTGATTGAGAGACGAGACACTATTATGATCTGAAGACCTACTTAGACAAGCCCATGATTGAATAACTCCTCGCCGAAAAATATGGAAAATATTATGGAAAATGGGCATGGAAGGAAACCCACAATAAGAAGATTCACGGGGTTCTGTTGCTATGAAGAAGGGATTTCAGATTTCTTTAATATACACAAATAACACTATAAGAAGGTATCATATTGTAACTGTATCGATCCAGGAAGACACTTGAGATCGAACATAATTTAATTATGTTGAAGGGATAATCACATTGATGTCATTTCACAGTATAATTTTGATTGAAAGATTGAATTCTTATTCATATGGTAGACTTTAGTTTAAATCTATGACTACAATAAAGTATCTCGGCGTACTATAGAGTGAGCTAATATCCAACATGCAATTTATTTAACAGGTTTAATACCAAATTCTTAGAGTTTAGTTGTGAATCAGTTCTTTTTTGTTGTATACAGAGTTGATGGAATTTACTTGACAGAGTTGATGCAATTTATTTGACAGAGTCAATATAAATACCGAGAGTAAATTAATGATGGATGCTAGTTTTAATTCTCATATCGATGATATGTAATGATTTTCTTATGATACGATCGATTAAGGTTTCAATTGATTGCAAGAAATCGGTCATTGAGTAAATGTAGTATTGAGATGTCAAGGCTCGAGCTATAATGCATCGATCTTCCACATTTTGGGTTGTAAGTGGCCGATCTATAAAACCTTTGTTACATGTCAAGATGAATCGAAGTATAGGCAATATTTTCATATTATGTTAATGTTTAAACATTTTCAACCGTAACCGATTGATTTGTTAATAATTTTAATGCGGAACAGGGTGTGTGGAATCCATGTTGGGTCATTTGATTGTACTAATATCACCCAGTCTGTAGTTGATGCCTTGCAATGTCTCACTTGTGCACTGATCCTATAGAAATCCCACAAATTTATGTTTCCCTACTTGGCAGCTCGAGCTTTTACCTACCTGATTGACTGTCACTATCTACATCCTTAATGCAGATTATCCCATCCCGTAATCCCTGAAATTTAATGATAACTATCACCTAGCTCGATATACTGGAAGGTGTCACTTCGTGAGGCAGCGCAGCCATTGCAAATTCTGTTAGGTATAACCAGTAGATAGCTCATGGATCTCAGGTAATCAACGGTTAGCTAGAGGAGTCATGCCCTTGTAGAATGGCATCAAATCTGATACTCATAATTGATGTGTTACAATAGATTTTCCTTAATTATTTTATGAATATATTATATTTAAGTTGATATTAGACTCGACATTGCATATCGCAATGGATTATACTTGTTCGATTTTGAAATGAAAATTGATATATGCTTGAAGCGTTCATAGCAATATGAAATTTACATATTATTGCATTAATTATGATTTGAGTTAGAAATGATAAGTGCAAATATATTGGATTTAAGGGAGACCAGACTAATGACTTGGCTTGGTAGATGAGATGATGGATTGGCAGGTAGGCTTGTTCTATGGGTCCATTTTTCCAAGTATCTGCTTTGTACACTGGTGTGTCATTAATAGTAAATCTATATCCTATCCTTTACCCGCAATGTTCCTTGGTTGTGAATGAGATCTAGCATTCATATGTATATAATATGAGATGAGAGTGACTTTGATTCTTCCTCATAAGAAGAAGTGATAAATTCCTAACTAATAAGAAGGATAAACATACCTCTCCTAATCCGAAAGTGATTCAGTCAATGGTCCACGCATTAATATAGCAGAATTCTTGGATAGTGGTTAAAGGGGGGAAAGAAAGAGGGTAGGGTGCCACGCTAGTTTGGAAAAATGGTTTATGTTTTTTTATAACCACCTACAGTGGAGCGTGTTTCCATCCTCACCCCATTATTTTCGTAGATTTGTTTTCACTCACTGAGGAGGATGAAATCCTTTTTCGTGAGAGTGTACTAGTTTTCTTAGTTTTATATTATAGTAGTTTGAACATGTTATACAACTTGATAAGAATTCTACATTGTTATCATTTTTTGGGGGGTCAATTTTAGTATCTGTTTTTACTTCCGTTTCAAAAAGTGTGTATACTCATAGTACCAATTTTCATTTTGAGTCATTTTTTTGTGATTTTGAAAATTTTAGGTCATAACAAAATTATAACTTTTATAAGGGCCATTTTCCAAACTTTACAAAAAAATATACATTTAATAGCTAGTTATAGTAAACAAATACACACATTTTTGAATTTGTGTAATATTTAGAAGCTAGTATACATGCATTTTCAAAGTTTTTTCATTAAAATTTTATCTTAAAGAAGTCATTTTTGGGCAAATTTCTAAACAAAATGAGAAAAAAAAGACATTTCAAACCATTTTTCAATGTATTTTCTGTTATTTGATATATAAAAATGATACTCTTTAACATTATTTTCCATAAAGTGATGATTCACATAAACTCAACAAAACGTATTCCATATATTTTTAAATAGAATATTAAAAACATAAGAGTTATTCTCAAAATAAAATATTCAATTCAAAACATTTTAAAATATCTTATGAAAAAATTGTCAACTTTGACATTTTCCTCAACAATATCAAACTAATCAACAATATCATGCATCCTGAACTCTTCATCGAAATTGACATTTTATGCTGGTTGGCTCTCTTCGTGGACCTCAATGTGTTTTTCCATTGGGTCCTCTACTTCTGCAAAATGCCCAAAGTGATCTTTTCCGAACACCCCTTTTCAAGGAGGCTGAAGCTCTTTTGACATCTTTGCCACAAGTGACTCACTAAATTCTCCTTTCTTCAAACCAAGTTCATACATTTCATCTAGAAGAGATTTCATAGCATTAATTCTTTACTTGATATAATTTCACTATAGTATATCATTTTCAATGGATATGCAATTTCTTCCTCTTTGTAATGAACATGCTATTGTTGTACCTAATCAACACATACAAAACAAAAAAAGTTAAATAACATAATGAAACATAAATTTAAAAGATATATATTACTGAATTTATATTACGGCACTAGTTTCATATGTGATATCAAAAATACTACCCGATCCCGAGAAAAATTATAAAACACAATCTCCTTCTCTTGAAAAAATATCTATGAGATGATTAATCAATGCTTGTAGCTTTTGGTAGATGTTTACAGTCTCTCCTTTCAAATTTATTTCTTCATATGTTAACTTGTTTACCATGGCATTATAAGACAATATTTGACTATATTTTCCTTCACTCTTTTCATTGATTAAAAGGGTTTCATAGGTCTCATATTTTGTCCAACATTCAAGATGTATGTTTTCAGTAGCACTCATAAATGGATGAGTGCTAGAGCTACGAATGTTAGGCTTATTCTTGTAACAAAAATAGATAAGAATCTAATTAACTTATAGAAAAATAATTTTGGTTTTTAAATTCAAATCTTTCATAATATACTACAAATATATTACCAATACAGTTGTTTCCTTGATTTTGCTTTATCCTTGAATGTTGTTAGCACTTCTCCCCCTTGTACGTCTTAGTAAAAAACAAGAAATCTCTATAGGGGTGATGCTGTGACGTACATAAATCCCGAAACCACTTTATTGAATGACTGGTATGTATAAGTCTCACAATCATAAGTAATGTTTTTGATATTGTATCCATGAGGGATATCTGCAATAACTAGAGAGTATTCCTTTCTGGGAACAAGATTTGCAATGTATTCAAAATCACCCAAAATCACTTTATATTGCACAGTTTCAAGCCCATTCCAAACGTGATGATCAAGGGTGTCATCAAGTTCAATGTTTGCAAGACATTTTCTTCTTTGTCATTCTATTTTGGCTCTTTGAATATGAGTTCTGAAAGACTCTGGTGCTATATTCTTCTTTGACATCTTTGAAAACAAAATTATATGTATAAGTAATAAAATACAAATGAATTCACTTAGAAATAAATAAAATCGAAAACATTATAAATCATCATACCTTTCTGTATGCAACAAAAAATTCTTTTAAGCTTTCCATGGAGCTTGAATCTGGATAGTTGCATCTAACATCATCCCAACTATTCTCACCCAACATTATAATCATATCCTCTTGTATTTTCATGTAAACCTTATGACTACATGATGTAAAAATAAATGGCGTTAACAATGATATCTAATAATAACACAATGCTTTGTTAATAAAAAATCTTAAACTCAAAAAATAAAGTTAAGAAAATAAAAAACAACCTATAAACATACTTTTCAAAATCATTGCACATTTATTCCATGGATAATTCACCTGACTTTACACGTGACAGTATTGCAGATATAAATTTTTTATCCTTCACACCTTGCAATGATATCCAAGGTGTTATAGTCATATCTTCTGGCAATTTCTTGACATCAGGGCCTCCTTGACTACTGGTCCATGTAACTACTTTACTTTTTTTTACCTTCTAATTTTTTACACCAATATTCTCCCACATGCTAAATATGTCATCAATCAAATCCCATATGGGGCCTGTTCTAAATTCCAACTGAAAATAGTTATCTACAACTCTAAATGCATCACTTCCTTTGAAACCTTTATGTTTCACAATGTCCTCTTTAATAGGGATACATATTTCCATACAATATTGTTTCCGTAAATCTGCATCAACTCTCGATCTATCCCCACCACATATTTGTTCAAATTCATTGTGGATAAATATAATCCTTTGAAAAAATGTCATGAACATCCTATAGTCACTATCTATGTTTTGATCCCATGCCAATAGTTTTTCTTCCACGTCTATTAAACGAACGTAAATGATGCATTTCACTATTTGAAAAATAGGGTTTTTTGGAAACTCTTGCATCAATTCTCTTCTAGCCTCTACAGAATGATTTCCCCTAAAACATAGTAGTTGTAATCAAAACATTTTGATTCTTCAAATGCATCTCTAACAAGAACATATTTTGGGTCAACAAGAACTAGGTAGGTAACAACATATGCATAGGGATTGTGCCTCATCAATGCTTTCAAGTTATGAACATGCAAGCGATGTGGTTTACTAATTTAATACTTCTCTTGGTCTTATGTGTGTCTATAAAGTTGATTTACATTTAAATCAAATGTATTCCCATTTTGAACCAACTTATCCCTCCACAATCGATATCAAATATCATTTTGTGTTGTCTTAACAACACCATAATATAGATCACCACCTAGAGTAATGATTTCCAAACTATCCCTCGACTTCTCACTAAACTATCCCTCGACTTCTCACTACAATTTTAAACATTGGATTGAACATTTTCTCTCCTTTTATGTCTTGAAGCAGTTGTATCTAAAAGAACAACTTGTTGATCAGGAATGGAAACATCCTCATCCATATTCCTTTTAATAGAGTGTTTATTTCTCTTACCAATAGAAGTAACATTGTCATCACCAACAATTTGTTGATCATGTTTAGTTGGGAGAGATATGATTTTGAATGTAACCTTCCTAGGTACTTCATTTGATTGTTGGATACCTTTTCCTTTCCATGCTTGTACTTCTTCAGTAACATTTTGCACTCATTTTTTATTTGGTGTTTCTCTCTTCTTTGGTGCTTGTAACATCCCAAAATTTCACAAAATTTAAAATTTTCCAATGTAGCATTAAATGTTGTACTTTGCTATGTGGAACCATAATAAATGCTTCTATGTCGACATGCTGAAATGCATGTTTGTAATGATTAAACAACTGTATTTTTTTGCGACGATGTCAATGCTTTAAAGGTTCCCTTTGCTATAGTTATCGTTTATATGTGCTAACCGTGTTGTTTTGTTTGTTGATGATGAAGGGGTCCTATGGATACCCCTAGGCTTACTTAGCATTTGTGCTAAAGCATTTGAACGTTCTTGATGCAGATTATAGGTAAGAGAGTGAGAATGTAATGAAAGTGAAGGTACAAAGATCTACATTAGCATCATATAGCTTTCAAGTTTTTAAAAGAGAAATTAGAATAACTTGCAAAACAAACAGGGTAAGATCTGCTTTGGTCGTTTGTCTAAGGATTTATAAAAATTATTTATAGGATCATACCCCAAGTTTGGATAATCCTTACTATAGATCCTATATACTTTTTTATCCTATGTATTTTATAATTGAACCTCTTTTTTATGTGAAATAAACACTTTAAGCATTCTAAGGACGATGCCATGGCTAACTAGTAATGATATCATACATTAATACTATTAATATCCGCATTTCTCTTAAAGTTCATACTATAGGTAATATCCATACTTAACATATTATAATAATGGTTCTTATTTGCAACTTATATGGTCTCTATACACTAATCTACGTATTGTCCTAAGTGCAAGGGTGTGAACAATAGTCACTATACTTATAAAATAGTCATTAAGTATGCTATCTATAGTTTGTATCAATTAATACTATAGAGTTTGGAACATGTTCATCACCATAACTAAACCATATTATTGACAGGGATTTATACAAAATGCGAGAATTTGATGTAATAAAATCTACGTAACAATCATACGCATGGTTGGAAATGTTATTATGAGAAAGATATTAATAATTGTATGTAACCATAATGTTTTATGTTGTAGGTTCTTTGATAAGGGTCAAACCTTATACTTGGTCAGTGTGGACTGACATAATGTTGGATAATGGTAACATGTTATTGATATGTGGTATCCCAAACTATAAAGTAAGATCAAAGGGTAGCCCGAATGATATACATGTGGTGTGGTTCGCTAGCAGATTGTAGTACTGAGGTAGCTATGATACTAAAGTGTAATAAACGCAAGGTGGGTGGAATTCCTGTTGGCCTTCCACGATGGAGATCCTTCACGTGATTACTTCTTGGTTGAAGTGTTGCAATAATTGCTCAAGGTTCATTGTTATGAGGGAAACACTTAGGATTCCATTTTGCAGCTGGTGGGTTTTTGTAGAGGATGATAGGCCTACGCAATCATAGGGTTAGTAACAGGTTTATGGAGGCGCCTCTCCATCTTTGAACCCATGACCTGCTACTAGCATACTTACAAAGTGATTCCTCAGGGCCGAGTCATGTAGTGAAGTTTATCTGCACTGGTTTGATAGTTTAAAAGGCTCAGGATTCTCATCGGTTGCAGGTGTACTCGTCTTCGAACCACAGTTTCTTTTCTGAAGGTAATGTCTTCGTTTCCAGAATGTACTGTTCTCTAAAACATGTTTTCAAGGTTTTGTGATGCATCCTTTTAACCTTCGATTTCTTTTATGGTAGGTACTTCACATCTGCAGGATGTAAAGGTTTAGGCTATCTGGCGCATTAGAGGAAATTTGGGTAAAAAATGGGCCTCCTAAGGAAAATAATAAGAAAATAATAAAATAATAGTAGAGAGAGAGTTAAAAAACTACTTTTTTAGATCATATTTTCAACTTATCTCCTTGTTGGTTGACTCAAATTTCAAGCGGAAGGACTAACTGGATGCATAATTAAATTATGCATCCAATGAGTATCCATGTTGCATATTTTTAACAACATCCACACCATGAAAAATTGAAAATACATTAAAAAACGTGTTTCTAGTGAGAGAAAACACATTTTTTAAAGTATTTTCGATTTTTCATGGTGTGGATGTTGTTAAAAGTATGCAACATGAGTACTCGTTGGATTCATAATTTAATTATGCATCCAACGAGTCCTCCCGCTTGAAATTTGAGTAAACCTACAAGGAAATAAGTTGAAAATACAATCCAAAAAAGTAGTTTTTATTTTTTCCCTCCAATTTTTTTAGGTGCTCCCTTTTCTAATTTTAAAGCATTTTGATTGGCTAATACATGATGTCATGGAATTTGTATTATTTTTGGAAGGCCCATTTTAAATTGAAATTTCCTCTAATGATTAAGCTCAACCAATCGGTAAGCCTCGGTGGTTTATCCCCTGTTGGTTAATCCTAGCAATTGTTGGCCATTGTTTTGGTATTAGCTTATAAAATAGGGTTTGCAGATTTGGTCGTCGTGGTGATAATTTGTGAGGCAGAAAAATGATGGTAGGGAGGATGGGATCCTCGACCCACTTTTCTATTTGGATTTTCAACGTTTCACTGTAGATATTTTTCGTTGAAATGTAACACTTATTTGGAAGGTTTTAACCATTAGTTCTTTTAAATAAAAGAGAAGATTTTGATACTTAGACATTCGTACTATCGTAGATGTTTAAGTTTGGGAGCAATGCTCCAGGATCTGAGTTATTTTGTTTCGATGTTTTGATATGAAGTGTTTCGTAAGGTCACTGGCCGATAGCCAAGGGCTAATGCCATGTTTTTATGCATTCAAACCCTTATTGACTTTGATGGGTGACAAATGGTTGAACTAAAGACTGAGACTTAGTCTTGTATGCCTATTTCATTTTGTTGTAGATAGTGGTCATATTAAGAATGTAATCCTACGATGTTGGTGTTGATGCTGAAATATTATTTTGTCTATAGTTAGGCTTGGTACAGGTTATATGATGTTGTGTCTTTTCTTGTTGATGTTTGAACCTAATAAAATGAAATTGGTGTTGTTTTTTTTAGAAAGTGAAATGGGTCATGTCGAGAGATTGGTTATAACCTTGTTTCAATACTAAGATTATTTCGACTCTATTATGGTTTTTGATGAAACCTGTCGATATAAGAAAGAGACCTTTAAACAGTTGAATTCTGTCTTGTGCTTCCTATGTGATACGTTAAATGTTTAATTTTTTATGATATGAAAAGCTAGGGTTCTAGCCAAAGATGTATTTGTCTAAACAAAGTTATTTTTGTTTGCATAAATGTTTTCAATTCGGTACTGTTGGTAACGTTTAATAATATATAAAGGATTGAAGTCCTAATAACAGTTTCGAATGGATAAAAAAAAACAATAGTAGGAGGTAATAAAAGAAAAACTTGTGGAGAGGTTTGGAAAACATAGAAACGTTAAACCCTATTTTAAATCTGTTACTGCAAAAAGTAGAGGTAATATAAGTTCAGAATACTTAGATATTCTATGTTTAATTTACAGCTACTTAATTTTCATAAGTATTTATAAAAGGATAAACTATAGTTTGAATACCAAAGGTATAAAAAGAAATGACAGAGAAGTGAATAGTATATAAATACCGTATGGAACCATTTGATCCCACACTGAAACCCTAGTTTTTGTCCAGATGGAAAGGTGTTTTACTTCTATTACTATAATACATTATGATGTTTTGCATAAAGTGAATGTTTATTATGTTTTTCTAAAAACTAAACATAAAAATAATTTGTATAGCAAAATATAACAGATAAGGAAAATTTGAAGTAAAACCTAGCACGGTTAGATATTCATTCAATCTATTCACGGTCTATCATTTATCTATCTTAATCTCTCATTTTCTATACTGGAGTACGATACAAAAAACAGCATGGGGAAAAATATAGAGAGGGAATTTGTTCTTATCAATTCATGAATATATTCAGCAGTCTACCAAATCTTAAACAGATTAGAAAATCACACTTATACTTCTGTATTATCATTAGTTAGCTAAAGAGTAATAAATCAACAATTACAGAAAATAATTTAACTACTTAGAGGCTGAAATAACAAGTAGAACCTATAACTGTAGATAGGGTGGACAAACACCTAAGGAGGCATATTCCTCCCAATGTTCTCCAGAAGAAGCAGCCAATCTACTTGCCTCCTTTGGACCACCAAGCCTGTTTATTGAACCAGTAGGTAGAAGACTCTGTGTAGAAGAAAAGCACTCAAATTGTATAACCAACAATCAATAGAGACTTTCCAAAAACCTCAATCTCTACACTTAGTAGTAGAAACTCTGCACTCAACAGTAAACAAGGCAGACTTACACCCACAGGGGGTTCACTAGTGAGGCAATATCATATCATGTCCATTCATATTGGGGGTTTGGATACTCTTAAAAACCTCAAAAATATATTTCCCTGTATTAAGGGGTCAAGGGGGGTTTTTAATTTGACATAGTAATAGAAATATTGGGGGTTATTTTATTTGGGTGTGCTGACGAATAACCTCCAAATCATGGGATGGATTCATACCACAAAATCATGGGCTCAATTCATACCGACCTAAAATTTAAGGATCCTCCATTTTTATTTGATATTGCTTATGATCCTAAGTTTTGCATAAATATGTAATAGTGTACCAATGATAATATTGATGGAAGTCTCTTTGGATTATTGGCCTTGAATAATCCTCATTTAATAGCTTATTTAGGCTTAGTTTGAATTGATGTTATATTGTTTTTCATCTTTAAGTTAAGAGATGTAGCTAATCGGGAGTTTCGAACTTGACCAATTGTAATGGATTTTTTGTAGGCAGTCAAGTAAAAGATCTAACTCTTCATTTTTTAGGATGGGGTTTAGGTGGGTATTGAGATTCAATTAAACCTTGCTCCACGACAATGAAGAAAAGTGAGATCAATCTTTCTTGGTTCATTGGAACAATGAAAAGTTAGATCAATGTTTCTTGAATAATTATTTCTTTCAACATTTTGTATTCTTCTTTAATATTTTCACATTGTGAGTTAGGAATAGTTGTTAGATTGAGTTATATTTGGCACACTCATGATTGTAATTTCAATTCTTATATAGAAGGTATCCATCTTAATATTGTATTGGAACTGACATGAACATAGGTGAAAACATAAATACTTATTTACATACCCTTTGCATTATCGTTACCTTGAAATGGTATCATATAAGTTTCACCATATGTGTATCTTTATAACTGTTGCATGTTTGAAACCTAAAAATGGATATTTTTCCCTCTCCTATAAAGATAAAAAAAGACAAGATATAAACCAAGAAAAGGTAAGTAAATGTTTTTAATTCCCTTGATTGCGAGAATAAATGTAGAGGAAGTGGAGGAAATTCATTGGATCTTGTGAATGACCCAAATCCAAGATATGCACATGATCATATCATGTTATTGAAAAGTAGGAGGAATTTTTCAATGTCCATTTGGGTTCAAACATCAATGATGTTTATTTTCATAGGAATTCAAGGGAGTCCATCCACAAAAGGGTTTCATTTTTTCATTTTTATGGAGTTTAATTTATTAAGCTTATAGAAAGCATGAGCTCTCTATGGCTATACTTGTATTTACATGATATAAACTTGGTAGATTGGCAAGTTGTGGTGTGAAACATCTGCAATTCTCATCTTTTCTAAGCATTCAACTAACTATTGGACTATTAGTCTTTTACATTCTTTGTTATGTTGATCTCTTGACTACGTTTCCTTTTATGCATTTTTCCCAGTACTGTTTCATTGGGTCTTCCACTGTCTAGTGCTACAAATTGATTAGTCACCCCTACAATCCTAGTGGGATCATTATTAGCATTATACTATTATTTTATTTAGCATATTGTTTGCTTATACTAATATGTGTTAGGGATATTATTTGTTACAACTTGATAAAATGATATAAAGGGGGTGTTAAAAATGGGTTGATAGAAATTGATACCTACAATATCTTGTGACATTAGGGGTTTTCATAATTGGAAAGAAATATTGGGAGGGGGGTTCAACAATACAATTTTATGACACATTTTCCAATATTTAGTGAAACTAGGGATATTATTTAATATCATGCGAATGATCGTGCTATGTAACAAGTTCACTTAGTGAACACCCCATGCTTACAGCATGATAAAAAACATAGACTTCCCCTCATTGAATCTCTTGTGTGCATACAACAGAACAACAAGGTAAGTTTCCTCATAAGGAAAAGTGATGAACCTCAGTCCAAAATTCGATGGCTCTTAAAAAGATTACCTAGGTCCTTAGTGGACAGTTTTCAGTAAATGAGCCTCAAGCTCCAGTCCCATATTTCAGGGCACTATGACCATAATTCAAGGGAGTTGTCCCATACCAACAACTAGTTACTTGCCTCATGATGCTGCCATTTGTCCATTGCCTTCTACCCCAGATTCCATTCCACCTAGTGGGTCAGTAAACACTCTTTTAACAACTCTCATTGGGTGAGTGTCTCCTATTTTATTTATTTAAATAGTAATATTGTGCAATTACAGTCATCCTTGGACACTTGTCCAAATATAAAATGTTACAATAAAAGTTAAGATAATGTCTTCTTCAAACATAAATTTTTTTGAGTAAAGGGGTATGTTATAGTGCTTCTCCCTTATGAAGAGGGGCATTAGTGACATCCATCGAACTTTGTTCTGTAGAATAAATTCCATTCAAAATATGGGAAAGTGGCATAGAAAAACCATGCAAAATAAAAACATGATTGTATTAAATCTATTACATGGTCATATAATTCAAAGTATAACAAACTCAGAAATATTTAAAAATATAGAAATTTACACTCTTGCACTCAATATCATGCATGAATCCTCGAGAAAATTTTGTGAAAATTTCTTCCATCTTATATCTTGTAACATTCAAATAATATGGGATTTTGACAAAGGTTTTAGCTTGTTTCACTAGTGCATAAATAATGTCTTTACCCGACACCAAAAAAATATATCGAAATAATCCCAATGAGTGATAATAATTTATAAAATAATCAAATCCAACACAATATAAGTGAATACTTTCTGAGTTGCCTTGATATTTCTCTTTCAGAAACCAAGAATAGTCAAGTTTCTCTTGGATTTTAAATCATCACTTGGTACAACTTCATCAAGCACAACATTGTCAGATGGCTCAACTATGTTTTCGATGACTTCATCAACAATCTCTCTCTAGAGATGTTTACAGATAGCTTTCTTGATGTCATTTTCACTATAGTCAGAAACAAAAAAAATAAATTTAGTATATGTTTTTAAAAAAATAATTGCACTTAAAAGCAATTGTTAACATATACTTATACAAAGCATAACAATTTTTTAAACATAGAGGGATCTCGAGAATTTTTTTTTTTAAATACATAGCCGTTGGGCTATGGTACGAGCACCCATAGCATCTATAGCATAGCCCAAGGGCTAAACATTTGCTAGATTAGCATATACCAAGGACTATTCAATAGTGCACCCGTGGCCAATGCATATCCCTTGGGCTATGCCTTCCCCGCCACCAATGCATAACCCTTGGGCTATGGTATGCGGTGCCCATAGCATATCCCGAGGGATATGCAATGGGTGCCCAATGCATAGCCCTTGGCACCCAATGCATAGCCCGTGATCTATGCATTGGGTACCCTGTGGGTGCGGGATATGCATTGGGTGCCCAATGCATAGCCCCGGGGATATGCAATGGGCGCGAAAAGGGAGCACGTAGCGCCCCTCAGTCGGGCAGTGCGATTCTGAGAATTGCGCCGCCAGATGAGGGGCACTTTGGGTGCCCAGAGGGGGCTGAGGGGGAGCGGAGATGCACCCCTGAGCCCCCTTTGGTAGCCCATAGCACCCTCCCATCGGGCGTTTTGGGTGCCCAATGCATAACCCAGGGGCTATGCAATGGGCGCCATCGAAACGGGTGCCAATTGCATAGCCCACGGGCTATGCAATGGGCTCCCATTTGGGATATGAAATGGGTGCCTAGCCCCTCGGGGCAAAAAAAAATTGAAAAAAAAAACTACGTTTTAAAGAGGGCATGCCGAAGCCCAAAGGAAAAAAAAATTGCATTAAAGATGAATTTCCGTCGAGCGAGGATTCTGATGGCACCGATGATGATTTTACTCCAAGCGAATATTTTGATGGCATGGATGATGATTTTCCTCCAAGTGGGGGTTTTAAAGGGATAGGTGATGATTCTGGTGAGGATGAAGGCACCAATAATGATGAAGTTTTTTTTCCTCCAAGCAAGGATTTTGATGGCATTGATGATGATTTCCCTCCAAGCGAGGATTTTAATGGAACAGATGATGATTTTGGGAAGGAAGAACCCTCCCATGATTTTGATTCAACCTCAAGTGATAAACTTTATACTTATGCAGAGACTCATTCTCCTACTAATTTTGGTGATGATAATATCGATGAGAGGGATGATATTCCTCACATTGATGAGAATATTCATTCTAATGAGGATGATTTAATGGTTCATGAAATACAAAGGAAAATTGTGCCAATGATAAAGATTATGTGTAGGACTAGGCCAATTTATATCAATCAAAAGCATTTTGGTTATACAAGGTCTATGAAATATTTGCTCACAAGTCCTAGTTCTATTACTGATTTGATTTCAAGTGAGTGTTGCCAGAAAAATTATCTGAGAAAAATACACTACAATTATCTACAAAAATCATATTTGGTAGGGTGCACGATTTCTACAAAGGCGTGTTATGATTATCGCATTGGAAGTATTTTTCTTTGCATAAGGGAATTCAAAAGAATTCACTCAATTGGTAATCTTAGACTATCAAGAATCTAGACAAGGCTAGAAAATGATCCTACATTTTATTCTAAATAATATCATGCAGGAGCTAGTGGGCCGTTAACAAACATTTCAATGTCATGGTGTAATATCCCGATTAAAATTTTTATTTTTTTTGTAATACTTGTTTATGCATTTTCTTGGTACTCCATTGAACTACCATTGTGATATGGGCTAGATAATTATATACCATCTACTAATGTTTTTACCAACATGTATAATCCATTCATTAACCACATAACATATATTGATACAAATGACTATCTCAAATTTTAACCACATCAACACAATTAAATATGCATGTATTCATTCTATAATTTAACTACAACTTAACATATCAAATATCCATATGTTATATTTCATAATACATTGCTATTAACACAATTAAGAATATATATATAGATATATATATATTCTATTTCACCATTTCCTACAACTAACACATTTAGAATAATTGCACTAATTCTTACCACATCACAACTTAATGCATTTAAAAATATATATCAATTTATATATTCTATTTCACAATTTCCTACAACTAATATATTTAAAATAATCATGTTAATTCGTACTTCATCACAACTAACGCATTAAAAATATATATCAATTTATATATTTATCACAACTAACACATTTAAAATAATTGTGCTAATTCTTACTTCATCACAACTAACGCATTTAAAATATATATCAATTTATATATTCTGTTTCACAATTATTACAACTAACACATTTAAAATAATTGTACTAATTCTTACCTCATCACAACTTAACGCATTTAAAGATATATATCAATTTATAGATTATGTTTCACAATTTTCTACAACAAGCACATGATTTAAAATATATATAAACAAATGTGTTATTCCTTAATTCACTACTTCTTAACACATCTAAATTATATACATCTACATAATTAATTGTTTTAACCCATTAATTACTTTATCAACCATGAAATGGTCAGGTAATGAACGATAATTGCGATGGCGGGGTTATAGCTATCCTCCATTGTACTCTTAACCCTAAGTCTAACTGATATAGGCCCCAAGGTATACAACAACGAATCCATAGAGGTTTAATCATATCATAATTATGTTTAAGGGACTCGAATTGACCTCAAGTCGAGCTTGATCAGGGCGTTGTGCTAAATCAATGGGTGTTTAAGTAGGCATACATAGTGGCTGATGTGGTACTAATATGGCACTATATAACTCAGGGTGAAAACATGAAGTTGGGAAACAATTTTGGCTTGTTTTTGACAAAAAAAAAAAGCTAATTTTTATGTTTTTGAACTTCGATCTCTTCGAACCCATATCTCCCTTAGGAATTTAAACTTGAAGTAAACACAAAAGTTTTACATAATTGAATTAGATTTCTACTTGTATTTTTTTTAATTTTTTTCATGGACATATCGTGGGACAAATTTGTTGTCAACCAATGGCATATACTTGAAAATTTTAGGTATGGATAATGAGTGACCTGTGTTGACAACGGTTTTTTGATAGATGCTTATTCATTTTAGGGAAAAAAAATGTATGCTCGTAATCTACACACACTAAACTTGATCCTGGACTATATTTCGAGTTTTTTAAGACTTGGGAACTAGTTTTTATTATTTATCAAAACAACGTAGATCAGAAAATGGTGCATTCTCGACAAATGTTTTTGTCTTCACATTTTCTTTGAAATATTACTTTTATCAAAAAAACTAAAACCAACAAATTGAAGAGGACACTTCAAGGAACATCCTTGTATTTTTTTAAAAAAAATTGGCTTCGTCATTGTGATGATATTGAATTTTCATTGTGACTGATTTTTCAGTCACTTAATTTTTTAATGATAAAGTTTAGTAAAAGAATAGAAAAAAATAGTAATCCTAAATGAAATTGAAAAAAACTTATATTACTAGAAAGTAGATTGAATGGTGAATCTACTGGTATAAACTCCGACACATAACTCTCATGATTTGCAGTGGTCCGACCTTGTTAAAGTGACACATTTCTGAATTCTGCAGGTGTTGGAATTGTTGACCAGAAACTCTCGGGCGAGAAAATGTCTTCCAAACTCTCGGCCCAGAGTTTAATTCAAACTCTCATCCGAGAGTTTTTTTTTAAATACAACGCAGCGATTGATTCAAACTCTCGGCCTAGAGTGTTTTTAAACTCTCAGCCTAGAGTTTGAACTCTCAAAACTCTCGGCCTAGAGTTTGAGTTTGACTTTTTTTCGCATGATCATCCGCTCGCGCTCCCTTTTTTTCACTCTGTTTGTCACCAAAGTGTTTCCCAAGTTCATGATTTCACCCTCATTAAGAATGATTATACTCTTTGATGTCTAATCATGGATATATAGCAGCCATCAATGAGACATTAACCTCAATCCTACAAAGATTACATATGTATCAATGATCCAGTAGACTTTCGAAAGTTGAGTTTTAGAATGCTGACACATAATAATTTAAATTCATTTATTTTCGATACTTGAAGAACAAAAGTGCGGACCATATAACAGAATCTAACATTTTTTTTCTTCTGCAAATCGAAGATAAGAACAAGAACACGTGAGAGAAACAAAATAATTCTTTTTTGAAGTTCATAAATTAAATTTAGATTCTATGAGATCCGAGGTAGGATACGAACAAATAGTAAAATATAACATTATTTTTTACCGTTCGAAGGACAAACACGAACATACGATAATTCTGGAGGGAATTGGTCGTGGATATAACTAAGGTTGGATCTTTCAACCTCTTGTTTTGTATTGCACAAAACGGAGTGTTATCCAAGTGCTAGGGAACTGCAGTCATGGAGATGACGAACCGGGGAAAAATCAAACTGTTACGACCTAGTTCCTCAAAGATATCATGGATCCGACATATAGAGACTGCAACGAAATAATAAGGGGAGGTACATTAATTACATACTTGAATTCAGGACCCTATCATTTGTTTGGCAGGCTAGGTAGATTTCACAGAAAGCATAAATTTAAGAGAGAAAATAGTGTATACTGTAAGCGGTACAAATATTTCATAACCCCTTACGTATTCGGATTAGTAGGATAAGAGGACTCCATCGAATGCTCCGGATCTGAGCATATGTATCAACAAAGGACGATACAGTGGATCCGATCGATATCATGATCCGGTATGCGTTCACTTAGCGAGCTAAGTTAGCATTACCAAGAATATCCAGATCTGCTCGGCGCATTCATATATTGCACAGAAGGAAAATTATAGCCATGAATTCCAAATGAAATAGAAATCTAAGTTCTATTCTGTAAAAGATTTAATATACACAGGAAGAAAGGATCCATAACAATCACTATTGATCAGTGACGGTCATGGGTCTTCTACCTTGTAACGGCACGAAGAGTCGTGGGTCCCCTTCGAATACATATAATCGCACATAACACAAATTCGGTAATAATAAAAATAATTTATAATTTTGTGACTGAAGTTATTGAAATAATGATCATACTTATAATGATATATCTCACGCATAAAAGAGGAATTACAGCTAGATTTATAACAGCCTGGTAATAGTATAATTCGACCATTAGCATTCCCTTTGCAGATCTACGTATTCTAATTAAACCATCCAATTGAGAAAAGGAGTTCATACATGTTAACATTTATTCATTCCGGCATACTTATATGTGATAAAAATATATATATATATATATTTAAATATAATCATTTAGTTGCAAATAGAACTTGGAAAAGAGCCGTTTGTTCCATCTTCTGCGGACATATTCCTCGCACAGTTTCCGTCCATCCTCTTAAATTATCCAAATTTTCCAGTGGCTCCTCGGTTAGCCTCCCTACCGTATCGGGACTAATATAATTCCTCCCGAACCCTCAAGAAATTGGGGTCGTAAGAACATACAAGCCTTGGCTTCCTACTAGGATCTCCTAATCCTCGAGCAAGCTATCTACCAAACCCCAAGGAATCACAAATCTCTATTACGATTCCCGTCCAGCACTAGGGAGAAAGAGAGAGCCTCTCCTTATCCTCCCTTTCTTTTATAACCAAAAACTTGCATGGCATGTGTCTGTCTATGCAAAAATAATCTTGAATTCAATAATTCTTTTAATATTTATTCTCATGCAACAAGTGTCACTCTTACATGAGTGTGCACCTAAATCCTTAATTATCTCTTTGTTGTATCCCTAGTCAATTTTTCCAATCCCTATATCAATCAGATGTAGGTGGAGTGGTCTCTACATGAGTTTTATTCAAATTTTGCTCCATAATTTATTTATTGGATAGTATTTCTCATTCATAATTATTCTAGTAAAAATGGACACATATCTATTCTAAATTTTTCTCTCTTTTTTTCTAAAACTTCAAAATGAAATATTTTTTTATTAGATTTTTCTAAAATTTTATGTGTGATTTTGATCATATAAGGATCAGTTTTTTAAAGGTAAAGGTGTGACCAATAATATTTTTCCATTTTTTTGGCTAGGTGGCCCTTTGACGGGTCCTCCTGACAATCTTCTTTTCTTCTCATGGGGAGTACCCTGTAGCGATCAAGGAATCGTTACCACAATATCTCGACTACACTTCCTTGGTGACTAATGGCATCTCAAGGATAATTTTCTCCTTATCACGCACCCCTAAACTCATCGTATGCAACCAAGTCGTTGTGGCATGTCCCGTACGAGCCACGCTTCCCCGGTTGAGCTGAAATGGCTTCCGACCCATGCGTGGAGTCCTAATTCGAGGTCGAGAGTTCGTCGTCATACCCCTATGTATATTTACCATTCTTACGACCCTTATTATTCCATTGTGGGTGAGTTGGTAAATCATTTTACTTGCCACTGCACACACTCAAAGTGCACATTAGTAGCGCTACACTATAAAATCAATCATTTCATTTATGGGGAATATCATCATAATATCTCATTCGGTCCAGTATATCTATCATTCATTTGTTATTCAATCATTTTAATTTCATAATCTCTCAGTCAGTTAAGATTTCTAACATTCAATCATTTTCATTTCATACAATAATATTCAAAGCAAATTCCATGGTTCATGTTTTATTTAACCGGGTCACATCAAAACTAGTGCCCTCAATGGCCTAATCAGTTAAAGTATTGAGGCAGGCATTACATACACCCCCTCTTATTAAACATTCGTCTCGAATTTTAGAACAAAAATGAAAATTTTTGATGCATTTCAGTTGTGTCTTCCCAGGTTGCAGAGTTGGGGCTATAACTATCCCAATGAACTTTAACCTGGTCGATCACATGATGCCTAAGCTATCGGGTTCGACAGTCCAATATACAGATCGGTTAGGCCGTCATGGCCCGTTCATCTGATATCTGTAAATTGTTCATGTCAATAATATGTGCAGAATCTAGAACATAATGCCTAAGTGCTGATACATGAAAAACATTGTGCATCCTATGTAGAGATGACGGTAGTGCGAGATGGTAGGAAACCGGTCATATCCTTTATAACACCTCGAAGGGTCCCACAAACCTAGGAGACAGTTTGGTCCCTTTCCCAAACCTAATAATTCTCTTTTGCGGTTTTGCTCGCAAAAATACTCGGTCTCCAATTTTATATTCTCTGTCAAGTCTATGCGCATTAGCATAACTCTTTTTTCAATCTTGTGCTTCTTTCAGTCGAGCACGAGTATCCTCCATCTGATCTTCCATTTCCTGAATCACCTCAGGTCTTATCAAAGTCCTACCCTCTAGTTTATTCCAATTCAAGGGTGTCCAACATGGTCGCCTACACAAAAAATCGAATGGTTCCATCTGTATGGAACTCTGATAATTGTTTTTATAGGTGAACCCTGAATCACCTTAGGTCCTATCAAGGTCCTACCCTCTAGTCTATGCCAATTCAAGGGTGTCCAGCATGGTCTCCTATACAAAAACTCGAATGCTTCCATCTGTATGGAACTCTGATAGCTGTTTTTATAAGCGAACTCTACTAGAGGTAAAAATTCCTCCCAACGATTATGTTGATCCATCACATACATCCTCAGCATGTCCTCCAATACCTGGTTTACCCTCTTAGTCTGTCCATCAATCTTAGGGTGGTAAGTTGTGCTAAAGTTGATTCGCGTTCTTATAGCTTACTAGAAGCTTGTCCAAAATCTACTTGTGAATATTGAATCCGATCAGATATTATCTTCCTTGGTACCCCATGTAGTCGTACTAACTCATCAATGAATACTCTAGCAATTTCTCGGGCCTGATAATTATTCTTGATGAGAATAAAATGTGCATGCTTTGTGAGAGTGTCTGCCACCCAAAAAATAATATCATGTGTTTTGCGGGTCAATGGTAATCCAACAATATAGTCCATGAATATGATCTCCCACTTCGACTCTAGAATGGCGTGAGGTTTAAGTAGTCCTGTTGGGTGTCTATGCTCTGCTTTAACCAACTGACACTCCATGCATCTAGAGACAAAGTTTACTACGTCCTTCTTCATTCCCTACCAGAAAAATAAGGGATATAAATCTGTGTAAATTTTTTTGACTCCTGGATGTGCTCTATACACTACTCGGTGAACTTCTGCCATGATCAAGTTCCTACGCTCATCGTTCCCTGGCATATATATACAGTTGTTTTACCTTAACAATCTGTCATTTTCCAATGAATAACCCTTATACTTGGTTAATTCCATATGCTCATTTTATAACTCAGTATTCACCTCATTGTACCAGATGTCTCCCCGTTGGACTCCAGGTGCAATATCCCTCTTCTGCACCCCTGCTATTGTTTTGTAATTGTAAATGTTATTGCACTGTTTCTGGTGAGGAGCTCAAGGCCAAGGCCCCACCAGTAAACATTGAAGTAATATGGTTTAATAATTCTATTTGGCAAGTTTAGGAAAGTGAGGTCGCAATGTGACCTAGCATTCATGACACGAATCGTTTGAGGGGGAAGAGGTGAAATGGCTTGAAGCCATGGGTTGATGAAAGATGGTGTCCTGGTACTGTAAGCACTTAGCGAATGTGACATTCATCGAAGGTTACTTAAGTGTTTGGTTTTCGGTTAATCCATGAGGGGGACGCTGAAGTTACCCTTAATGGCCGAGAGGAAGTAAAAGTCTCCTAACACCTAAAACATAACAGTAGGTTAATCCTTGCTAAGAGTAGTTAGGTAAATTTAAGGAAATCCTACGGATGTCCTTGACATCCTAGGCCTGACAGGGGACGTTAGGGGTTCTCTTCTTTAGAACCACTATCTAATTATTAGCATAAACTAGCTATTTTTTATAATTATTATTAATTATAATAATGGTTGGTAATTAACTACCTTAATGGATTGTAATAGCAATGCAAAGAAAAGAACTATATAGGAATATGGAGATGCTTATATAGATTGTATATGCTTATGAAATATTATTAGCTATATCAATATGCTGCAATTCAAAAAAAGAAAAAAAAAAACAATACTTTCTAAATACATTAAAATATTAATGCCATATCACTATATAGTAGTATCTATATAGTTTGATACTCATTTAGCATTAGGTGCTTTATGAGATGAATATGGGCATATATAGATATTGGTATGGTTATAATACATTATAATGTCTAAAAGGGGCTATACTTAATACTTTTTGATTCACTTAGATGTTATATGTATAAAATATAAATATTATAAATAGGTTTTGTAACTATCCTTATGAAGTATTATAAAATATTATGGTAATGCATACATTATAATTATATAGAAATACATTTTGAAAGTGGATCTCTTTTACATTAACTTATGGCCATTTGTTTTTACCATAAACAAATAAATGGAGAAAGTTAAAGAACTGGACAAAGTTAAAGAACTTGGTTATTTTGGGTTAATTTTCTCTACCATATTTCTCTACCAAATAAATTAGTTTATTAACAATTAGATTGGAATGTAAATTAAATTATTAATTATAACTAATAATTATAAAACTATTAATTATTAATTATAAGATTAAACATCTAAAACCATTAAATTACTTTTACTAAGAATAATCTATGCAAGCCATATTAATCCATATTAATATACACCGATGCATTAATTATTAATTATATGGCTTAATTATTAATTATTAATTAATTATTACTTATTACTTATTAATTAAAATAATTGTAAATGAAAACAAAAAAATATAATTATAACAATAATAAATGAAAATAATTTATAATGAGAATTCGCAACTTTAATAATAATAATATTAACATTAATATTAATATTAATATTAACATTAATATTAGTAAACATTAACATTAACATTAATGATTAACATAATGTTAATGCTAGAAAACATTAATATTAATATTAATGTTAACATTTTTACTTTTGTAATGAGAATTCACAACTTTAATAATATTAATGATATTTTTTAATAATAATAATAATTATTATTATTATTATTATTATTAAAGTAATAATAAAGTAACTTTATTATTATTATTATTATTATTATTATTATTATTATTATTATTAAAGTAATAATAAAGTAATTATTATTATTAAAGTAACTTTATTATTATTATTATTATAAAAATATATGCCACATTGTGACGTATTCTTTAAAAGAATAGTATATGTGTATACAATATTTTATTATTATTATTATTATTATAAAATAACAAATATCGAAATAATAATAATAGATATTATTATTATAATTAATTAATATTATTAATCAAATCTCACGAGCAGGTCTGCCGTCAACTAGAAAGCCATATTAATATTAATAATATGGCTTATATACGTAGATCGGCCTATATCAACCACATTTAAATAATAGATATACGCCGATCGGCGTATATAAGTCATATTATTAATATTAATATGGCTTGCTAGTTTTATCTTATTTAAATGTGTGCCTTACACTTATGAAGAGTTGAGAAAAGGATTATCATAGGCTTCATGGAGAGAAAAAGTTCAAGATTATTATTATTTTAACTTATGGCTATTTTCTAATTATGGTTGCGTGGAGTATTAATCTTCCTTCTTTGTTGGGTTGAGCGTTACTCCTTGGAGGGTTAATGCGTTTAGTGTAACCTATATATAATTACTAATTTACATCTCTTCTTCACTTACCAAGCGGAGAGACTCTTCCTCATTTACTTTGCGTCGAGGGCAGCTTCTTGAGGGTTGCGTTAAGGTTGATCTTTTTAATTGCCGCTTGAAGGCTTAGCTTTGATTAATGCCTTTTTAGTATATATATATATATATATATTGATGGTTGCTTACGGCGTTACAAGTTTTAATGCTCTTTTGTTTGGGTGAATGTCGTGTGTGTAAGTGTTTTCATAAGATATATATATTCTTTACGGAAGTCTCCCTGCGGGGATACCTCATGCGCAGAGGATGGGAAGTGATGGTATGGATTATCATCTGTGTATTATTTAATTTATCTCTGTTATGTTTGGTGATGGCTAGTATTCCTCTGCTCGCAGCTTGGATACTCTTAAGTCTGTGTTAAATTTGGTATTGGATATGTATTATCTTGTGTGACCGCGATGGGAACAGGGACGGCTTGGATGCCCGACCCCAAAGCTTGAATCCTTTTTCTAAACCTAGAATATATAATAAAGTACCCATATAGGCCGGTTACATGTAGACCATCCATTTCTTATGTTACATTTAAACTACTGTTGCTTGTATTGTTTGATGGCTACGCAGAGAGGGATCTCTACTTACTCTCGATTCACATATAATTTATATATGCTGGAACCTTGTGTGCCTACTTTGACTGCATGGATCTTTGAATAAATTCGGATATATATGTTAATTAATGTATGCTGAATGCCAAGATTACCTTAAGATTTGGGATAGGGCAGAAGTTGATTTTTCCTGTTTGTATGCATGGTTCTCTGATTTGTACAGTGTGTGAAGAGATTGGTAAACTCAGGATTGAAATTAATAGTGAAGATTGTTTCTGCTTCTATGTGTGGAGGGAGCAATCGATCCCATATATTTTATGCCCCTGCGTGTGGTTTGATTGTGTAGATTGTTTCGACTTCTTTGTGTCAAGGGAGCAATCGATTCCAGGTTTGATTATAAAGATCAGTTAAACCTTTGTGATAATATCTTTTCCATGGCGATCTCTGCATGGAGTTCAATAGTGTAGTGCTTGACGGAGTCACTGCATGGAAGCGAGCTATGTATTGTGTGTTTTATAGAGTTGTTGCACTTTCTGAATAGACGAGATGGCCTCACCATGAAGATCGATCTCAAACCTCTGGACACGCTTTTAGAAGGGGGGCGACTTCCATGTAAATTATTTTGGATAGGTATCTTCATGGAGAGGGGTAGCCTCAGAGCCGATCTTACTTTATTTTAGTTTGCATTGTAAATGCATCTAATAAATTCTTTATGTTTAATGAATTGATTGAGGGCTGTTGTCTTCATGCTAGCTAATTTTCCCATCTTGACTGCTCTATGTTATGCAAATAATTTCATTAAACAACGGTATTTGGCCCTTCTACTTCTTAAATTTTCTGCAAGTCATTCTTCTTTTATGGTTTGAAAGGATGGGGAGTTTGCCTCTTTGTTTGCTGGATTATTATGCAAATAATTTTATGGATTGAGTGATAATGCTTGCAGTTGGGCCCTTGAAATTTATGTAACTGGTCTTACTGCTCGAGGAAAAAGGGATCTATGTATAAATAACCCGTTCACATATTACGTATAGATGTTCCTCTCTATATATATTGCTCTTGTGGTTTGCTGTGCATGCCTGGGAGATTTCCCCAACGTGTTTTCCTTTGATATGGTTGCGCAGGCTTGGGAATGAAGCTCTGCATGCTGTTAGTTTATATATTGTATATGTACATGCTCATATTGGTTGATGCACAGGAGTGGGGGTATACTTTCCATGCACATACTTTATATATGTTCCTTTGTTGCAGCACAGAGAAATCGGAAACTAATCTATGTTACATGCTTATGTTAGTTTATTGCGTAATGCTTTGGGAAAGTATATCTATGTATTTCATTAGATACATATATATTTATTGTATATTCAATGTTAATGACTTATAGCGCAGATGTTTGGGAGAAGGAATCCCTTATACAGTAGTGGATAGAATGATAAATTATCCCTGCATGAAATCCTTTTTATATCATACATAGTGTTGAATTTGCATTTGGTGGATGCATGCCTTCTCATAGTGATTATATCATTGCACGCTGAATGTGTAAGTGTGGAGGGCCTAGAGCCTGAAGGTTCCCTATTGTATCTGTGTGCTAGATGTTAGGTGCATTGGTCATTTGCTCATGTTTTGTATATGTTATATTTTTGTCATAGAACCCTAGGGAATGAAGGGTATCTCAAGGTGTAATTTATATTGATCTAGTAGTGATCAGCCTCACAGGGAATCCATATAATGCCTCTGAGTTGGAGGGTTGAATGTTTCGGAAAGTACCGTCTGCGAGAGGCTTGAGAAATTATTGCACACACACAGTGTCATAGATTGTACTTTTCTATTTGATAAATAAAGATGCGACATTTCCTTGGTGGATGTAGCCCAAAGAGTTGGGTGAACCACGTACATAGGTCTCTTTCTTATATGTACTTGATGTCTTGTGATCTAAAATGATAAGTTGTTTTATTGAAAATCATATATGTCTAATTCATAAGTCTACATGATGCATGTGGATGTTTGATGATGTAATGACCATTCTTTGATTATACCTGGTATTGGATGTGCACAAATATGCAATTGTTCGAATGGAATGAGCCACAAGTTGGATCGCTAATCTTGTGTAATGTATAAGTTTGATGAAAACAACGGATGATTGAATAAAGTGTTCTAGTGAAATTTTAATGGCAACAGAAGTACATATATGACCTTGTATCACTAATAAATTGGTTGTTGATGTCCAAAAGAAAATAAAACAAAAATAAATTTTGTACGCCTCAGCAAAGTGATGATAGTGGTATGTTAAACCAGGTATCTTCTCCCTTAAATTGGTTTTAATCAGAATTACGAAAAAGATGAGGGGTCTGTGATTGAGCGCATCCTCTACCTTGTTTAGTGTTCCCTTCACGTAGAAAATGTCAAAGTTATACTCACTCAGTTGCTCAGACCATATCCTCTATCTCACATTCAAATAACTTTGGGTGAATATTTACTGTAACCCATGATGGTCTGTCTTAAGTTTGAACTTTCTTCCCACTAGGTAATGTCACCATAAGCGTAATGCATGCATTACAAAAGTCAATTCCATGTCATGTGTTGCGTACTTTTTATAATGCAGCCTGAGTATTCGAGAAGAGTAGGAAATCACTCTACCTTCCTGCATTAATACACATCTGACCCCATCCTTCGATGCATCAGTGCATACCAGGAAATCCTGCTCCAGATCCAACACTTTTAGGATTGGTTCCATCGGTAGTAATTCCTTCAATTTCTCAAAATATTTGGCACACCTTTTTGTCCAAATGAAATGTCGATCCTTTTTCTGTAACTCTGTGATAGGTCCTGCAATCCTCGAGAACCCTTCCAGAAACCTCCTATAATAACCTACAAGTCCCATGAAGCTCCTAACTTCATGCACGTTCATCATAGCGGGCCATTCCAAATAGGCTCAATCTTGGCGTGGTCCAAGGCTATGCCCTCACCAGAAATAATATATCCCAAGTAATGGATTTCCTTCTGAAACAAGGAACACTTTGAAAACTTCACATAAAGTAGATTCTCTCGGAGACATTGGAATACAAACTGGATATGCGCTTCATGTTGCTCTAGTGTCCTTGAGTAGATTAGGATATCATTGAGGAACACCTGCACGAAATCTTCTAGGTACTAGCAGAACACGCCATTCATCAAGTTCATAATACACTAGGCACATTATTCATCCCAAAAGGCACAACTACAAACTCGTAGCTTCCAAAATGCGTTTTGAAAGCAGTTTTTGGAATATCAGCTTCCTTGATTCGCAAATGGTGATATCCTGATCATAAATCAATATTTGAGAATATTGTTGCACCTTTCATATGATCGAACAGGTCATCGATCCTTGGTAGAGGGTATTGGTTTCTTACAGTAGCCTTGTTAAACTAGTGATAGTCAATTTAGAGTCACCATGATCCATACTTCTTCTTGACAAAAAGTACTCGCTCCCCATGAAGAAACGCTCGGTATAATCAATCCTAGGTCTAAGAGCTCTTGTAGTTGTATCTGTAGTTCCTTCAGTTCTGGTACAAACATTCTGTATGGAGATCTTGCGATAGGTTCAGTTCTCAGTTTTTTATTAATGGTGAAGTCTATCTCTCTCTATGGCGATAATCTAGGAAAAGCTTTAGGGAACACATCCATGTATTATGCAAATAAAGGGTGATTGGCGATGTCAGTTTTTTCCTCATCTTTGTACATTTCTATCACGACCTAGAGATGACATCCCTTCCTCAATATTTTCTTCAGTTGTAAAGAGGAAATCATCCACAGGGATACTTTATTCTTTTTTCCTACGAGGACCTTCTTGTGACCTTCATCCTCATAAAAATTTAACTCCTTGCTTCGGAAATTTAGTATCGCGGCATGGGATTCCAACAAATCCATGCCCACGATTAAGTCGTAGACTCCTAGGGCACTTGCATAAAAATAGGTTCTAGTGTGACATACTCCTAAGTCCACCTCACAATCTTCCAGCTTCAGTCCTACGTCTTGGGTATTTCCGGATTCCATTTTGACTATGTCTAAATTGTCTTGAGCACATGGCATCATCTTACTCCTTTATAATGTAGAATGAGAAATAAATCTTTTAGTGGCACCAGGGTCTATGAGTAAAGAGAATGTCATACCATTAATTATACCTGTTGTATCTAGTACAGTAGACTGATGTTCTACATGGAAGTTGTTAACCACTGCATTGATGCGGTACGCTCATCCCAGATCTATTGCAGTAGTCTGAGGTTGTCTCTATCCCTGTCTCAGTCTCTATACGGACTATTGCTGAGGGAAATCACTCTAGTAGTTCAGGCCTCTGCACTTCCAACACCCCTCTCTTGGTCCCTTCTTCGTTCTTCCTGCTGGTATGTGACTACGATTTCCAAACTATGTTGGTCTCCCAAACGATCTCGTACTGAACCTTCTGAAAGGTGGATTGTATGGAATTCTGGTGTCCTTACAGGGTTTCTCTCGGATAGATCCCCTGATATTACATCATTGTCTGTAGTTCATTCTCAGTGCATCATAAGGTTGTCCTACCCTATTCTGACTTGGAAATATCTACTTGGATGAGCCTTTGCTCATCAGTTCGTCTTCATAAATAAGGCCTTCTGCACCACATCATGCAAGGTCTGTGGCATGAGAATAAGGACTTTGTCTTTGATATTGTAGTTCATCCCATAGACATACTTGTTCACCTTCAGTTTCTCTGTCACGATGTGGGGTGCGTACCTCAAGAGTTCCATAAAATTGACTTTGTAATCCTGCACCATCCTACTTCCCTGTTGGAGAGCATTGAATTCATTGAGTTGTCTCTCAATGAATTCTTCTGACAGATAGTGTTTGAAGAACTGCTCTTCGAAAAAATCCCCAAGACACTTCATTGATATCAATTCCCAACTGTGGTTTTAGAGTCTTCCACCATAATAGTGCTTCTCCCTTCAGCTGCAAGATAACCATATGCACCGTCAAATTTGAGGTGTATTCCCTCAAGGAAAAGCACATCATCATATTCTCCAACCATGCTTTTGTGGCGATTCCCTCAGTGGAACCCCAAAACTATGAAAATATTACTTTTTCTAGTTCTTGATGCATGCTAGCCGGTGGTGGATTTTCAAGTTCATTTGCAGGAATTAGAGGTCATTCTTCATCGCAGTCTAGTCAGTTAATCACTGCTTCCGACATTATCCGAAAATTCCTCATCATGGTCATAACCTCGCCAGCATGTAGGTTAATAGTTTCTTCGATTCTCGGTGGCGTTGCTACAAGAGGGGTTGGTGAACGTGTTTCTCGCCCTCGTCCTCTCCCAACCCTACCTATGCGAGTTCTTTGATCCATGATAGAGTCTGTTTGGTCATGAGAAATAGGTTCTAAATTAGTTCCTTAATCTTTATCTAAATTTTCAAAAAAACAAATTCATAAGCAGTTTATATTTAATAATTGCGGACTTTTTTTTTTTTTTCCTGGTCCTAACTAGGTTCGACTCGCTTTGATACCAAATGTAATATCCTAGTTGAAATATATATATTTTTTTGTAATAATTGTTTATGCATTTTCTTGGTGATCCATTGACCTACCATCATGATGTAGGCCAAGTAATTATAAACCATCTACTAATGTTTTTACCAACATGTATAATCCATTCATTAACCACATAACATATATTCATACATATGACTATCTCCACTTTTAACTACATCAACACAATTAAATATGCACCTATTCATTCTATAATTTAAAAAACACTTAACACATAGAATATACATATGTCCTATTTTATAATACATTGCTACTAACACAATTAAGAATATATATATATTCATATATATTCTATTTCACCATTACAACCTACAACACATTTAAACTAATTGTATTCATTCTATAATTTAAAAAACACTTAACACATCGAATATACATATGTCCTATTTTACAATACATTGCTACTAACACAATTAAGAATATATATATATATATATATATATATTCTATTTCACCATTAGAACCTACAACACATTTAAAATAATTGTACTAATTCTTACATCATCACAACATAAGGCATTTAAAAATATATATCAATTTATATATTCTATTCAACAATTTCCTACAACTAACATATTTAAAATAATCGTGCTAATTATTACTTCATCACAACTAACGCATTTAAAAATATATATCAATTTATATATTTTGTTTCACAATTATTTACAACTAACACATTTAAAATAATTGTGCTAATTCTTACTTCTTCACAACTAACGCATTTAAAATATATCTATCAATTTATATGTCCTGTTTCACAATTCTTACGACTAACGCATTTAAAATAATTGTACTAATTCTTACCTCGTCACAACTTAACGCATTTAAAAATATATATCAATTTATATATTCCATTTCACAATTTCCTACAAGTAACACATTTAAAATATATATGAACAAATGTGTTATTCCTTAATTCACTACCACTTAACACATTTAAATTATATACATCTACATAATTAATTTTTTTAACCCATTACTTACTTTATCAACCACGAAATCGTCACATAATGAACCATAATGGCGATGGCACGGTTATAGATCATTCTCTTAACCCTAAGTCTAACTAATATAGACGTGAAGCTATACAACGCCGAATCCATAGATTTTTAATTGTATCAAAATTATGTTTAAGGGACTCGACTTGACCTCAAGTAGAGCTTGATCGGGGCGTTGGGCTGAACGAGTGTTTAAGTAGGGACACATAGTGGCCGATGTGGTACTAATATGGCACTGTATAACTCGGTAGGAATGATTCCACTATCTGATTTCTAATCCTTCATATATCGTAACCATCGATGAGACATTAACCTCAATCCTACAAAGCTTACATATGTATCAATGATTCGGTATACGTTCGACAATTGAGTTTCAAAATGCTGACACATAATAATTTAAACTCATTTATTTTGAGTAATTGAATAACAAAAGTGTGGACAATATAATGGAATCTAACTTATTTTTTTCCCGCAGATCGAAGATAAGAAGAAGCACACGTAACACAAACAAACTAATTCTTTTCAGCAGTTCATTAATTAACTTTAGATTACAGCAGATCTGAGGTAGGATACGAACAAATAGTAAAATCTAACATAATTTTTCATCGTTCGAAGGACGAACATGAACATACGATAAGTCTGGAGGGAATTGGTCACGAAGATAACTAAGGTTGGATCATTTGACCTCCGATTTTGTATTGCACAAAACATAGTGTTATCCAAGTGCAAGGGCACAACGGTCATGGAGATGACGAACCAAGGAAAAATCGAAGGGTTACGACGTAGTTCCTCAAAGATCTCATGGATCGGACATACACAGACTGCAACAAAATTATAACGGCATGCACAGTGATTACATACTCGAATTCGGAACCCTATCATTTGTTTGGAAGGATAGGTAGATTTCACCGAAAGGATCAGAATCTTTGCAAAAATTTAACAGAGAAAATAATATATACAAGAGGTACAAAGATTTCATAACCCCTTACGCATTCGGCTTGGTAGGCTAAGTGGACTCCATCGAATTCTCTGGATCTGTGCATATGTCTCAACGGAGGATGATACGGTGGATCTGATCGATATCATGATCCAGAATGCGTTCACTTTGCGGGATAAGTTAACATCGCCAATAAGATCCAGATCTGCTCCGGCGCATTCATACATTGCACAGAAGGAAAACTATAGCCATTAATTCCAAATGAAATAGAAATATAAGTTATGTTCTGTAAAATATTTAATGTGTGGAGGAAGAAAGGATCCGTAAAAATCACTATTGATCAGTGTCAGTCATCGGTCTTCTACCTTGTAATTGATTCATGGGTTCCTTTCGAATACATATAATCGCACATAACACAAATTCAGTAATAATAATAATAATTTATAATTCTGTGACCAAAGTTATTGAAATAATGATCATACTTATAATGATATATCTCACGCATAAAAGAGGAATTACAGATAGATTTACAACATTTTGGTAATAGTTTAATTCGGTCATTAGCATTCCCTTTGCAGATCTAGGTATTCTAATTAACCTGTCCAATTGAGAAAAGGAGTTCATACATATTAATAGTTATTCATTATGGCATACTTATATCTGATAAAATATATATATATATATATATTCATTTAGTTGCAAATAGAACTTGGAAAAGAGTCGTTTGTTCTAGCTGTCAACGAAATATTCCTCACAGAGTTGACGTCGATCCCCTTTAAATATCCAAATTTACCAATGGCACCTCGGTTAACCTCCCTATTGTATTGAAAGTAATCTACTTCCTCCCGAACCCCCAAGCAATTGGGGTCATAAGAACGTACAAACCTTGGCTTCCCACTGGGATCTTCCAATCCCCAGGAAGCTATCAACCAAACCCCAAGGAAACAAAAATTCTATTACGATGCCCATCTAGCACTAGGGAGCAAGAGAGAGCCTCTCGTTCTCCTCCCTTTCTTTTATAACCAAAAACTTTCATGACATGTGTCTTTCCATGCAAAAAAAATCTTTAATTCATTAATTCTTTTAATATTTATTCTCATGCAACAAGTGTCACTCTTACATGAGGGTGCACCTAAATCCTTAATTATCTCTTTGTTGTCTCCCTAGGCAATTTTTCCAATCCCTAAATCAATGGGATGTAGGTGGAGTGGTCTCTACATGATTTTTATTCAAGTTTTGCTCGATAATTTTTATTTATTGGATATTATTTCTCATGCATAATTATTCTAGTAAAAATGGACACTTATCTATTCCAAAATTTTCTCTCTTTTTTGTTTTTCTAAAACTTCAAAATGAAATATGCTTTTATTATATTTTTATAAAATTCTATATGCGATTTTGATAATATATGCATCATTCTTTTAAATGTAAAGGTGTGAGTTGTTAGGATATTTAGACACTTAGGAGTTAGTTAAGATCAATTTGTGTAATATATCCGTTAGGGATAGTGTGTTTCTTTAGTATGCATTAGTATGCATTTGTAAATACTTAATCAGACGGTCACGATATGTTTCCGACATAGAGTGATCCGACAGCTCAACTTCTCTTAGATCAAACCTAACCTTGATCCGTGGCTTAACACCCGGTTGGTCCATGATCTCTATTTAAAGAACATGGAGGGCCATTGTTTAGTTGATCGAATATGAGAAGCTCATTTGTAACTTTCTTTCTTTGCATAATAAATTGTCCCATAAAAGCTATTTGGTCGGGGCCGTGGAGTGTTTCCCTCAAGAGGGTTTAAACCACATCAAAACATCGGTGTGTTGATCTGTGATCTGTTTGTGTGAAGTGGTTGCTCTTGGTGTTCGGTCCTTTGGTAGTACCCTGTGTACCCGAACATGGTATCAGAGCTTTTATGAAGTGTCGTTTCCGGTTATGATCTAGATCTTGAACTGTTGTTGCCGAAACTCGAAAGGGTTTCTAGTTCTGGTATTTCTGTGCATTTCTGGGCTGTGGAAGGTGTTCCATTGCGTCCGGAGCGTCGTTTCCATTGGGAAATAGTTTTCGTTTGATCGAAAACGGTTCCTGGTTGCTCCAGAAACGCGTATTTCATCAGATCTGAAGGTATAATGTTACAGTGACGCATTTTTTTTTATTTCGTTTTTTGAAAAGAAAAAGTCTCATATTTCATCTTTTTTTTACGGTTAGATTTTTTTTGGTTCGGATTGTTGCTTTCCCGTATGCGTATGCTCTTTGCTGTGCACCTTGAGCGATCTCGGCAAATCAGAAACAGAAAGGGAAAGGGTTTTTCTCGGCTGCGTATGCTCTTTGCCGTGCACCTTGCGCGATCTCGGCAAATCAGAAACAGAGAGAAAACGTATACTTTTCGGGCAAGCTAACAAGATCTAACTCCACAAGTGTGGAAATTTTTTTTTTTGTTTCGATTTGTGGTATGTTTTTCAGGAAAAAGGGCAAGCACGCAAACCGAGCAAGAAGAGTAAAAAAAATAAAAATAAAAAGCCCCCTTCCTCATTCTCATATTTTACATACCTTTTAATCTAGCTCACTTGGTTCAAAGTTGTTTTATTCCTTAATAGATCTTGAGTTCAAGTCTTAAGAAGTTACTTTTAAAAGAAAAAGTGCATGCAATTTTTATTTTCAAGTTACTTTATTGTAAAAGTGCATCTCACTTAAATAATAATAAAAAAAAATAAAATACAAGTGAGTCACTTAAGTTTTTTATTGTTGCACTATTTAAAAGTAATATCATTGTAAAAGTGAAATCACTTATTTTACAAAGTGGTTCACTTAAAACAACTTTTTTGTAAAGTGATTGTCAAAAGGTTCATTTTGGGAAGAGGGGGGTTCTTTTTTTTAGCTGGACATTCTCTAGCTGCCACGTCACTATTGGGGACATCTTCAACAGTTTCTTTGTTCAAGCATAACTTCATCATACAGAGTCAGTTTTCAGTGCCGTTTTTTTTGAAACCACCTATTTTTTCGAGCTCTTCACATCCAAACTATTGGTTTCTGCTTTTACAACCATTAATTTATAAATATGGCCGCCTCTTGTGATATTCTACTTAATAGTTCCAACTATTTCTCATGGAAATCTCGTATGGAGGATGTTCTACGAAGTAGGGGACTTTTCAGAATTACAACAGGGAAAGAAAAAGAACCCACTGATGATGATAAGAAAATAAAATGGGCAAATAGATGTGATGAAACTCGTGGATTGATTGGGATGTCAATCTCTAGTGATTTGCGATTCCACATATCTGGAATTGATGAACCTAATTCTGCTTGGGACAAGTTGGAAACTGTGTTTGGTAAACACAATGAAATTCGAGGTCACCAACTCGAAAACGAGTTGATTTCTTTAAATCCAAGTGACTTTTCATGCATTCAAGATTATTTATCTAAGTACAAAACTCTTAAACTCTTATGTGCAGAATGTAAGATTGAGAGGGAAGACAAACAATGCATTTATCATATTCTTTCCAAACTTGGACCTGCATATTCTGTTTTTGTATCTACATTTTACTCCATGAAAGCATCCTTGAATGCAGCTAGCTATCAAGAGCCTAGTCTTGAATCCTTTTGTGATTCCCTGATTAGAGAACAAGATAAACTCATTCATCTTGGAATAATCAACAATGCAGATACATCTGGGAAAGCCTTATTGTCCCAACAGAAAGAAAAGTCCAAGCCTCCCAAGAAACAAAATTTTTGCAATAATAAGTCAAACAAGGGTCCCAAACCCTCTCAGTCAGCTCCTCCTTTAAAAAATGACAAAGGATCAAAGCAAAAAGGCAAGAAGACTGAGCGTCATTGCAACTATTGTGGGAAAGATAATCATGATGAATCTAAGTGTTTCAAGAAGATGGCAGCCTTGGAAGCAGCAATGAAGAAGCACCACATCAGCCTAGATTCATCTTCAGAATCTACCTCTCATGGACATGCACTTTGTGCTTCTGGTTATTCTTATAATGCATCTTCTTCTTCTACTTCAAATGAATGGCTCATTGATTCTGGAGCATCTTATCATATGGCTAAGGATCAAGCCATCTTTTCTACTATGCATGAATGTAACACCAAACAAATATTTGTTCGTAATGATAGATCTCTAAGTGTTGTAGGAGCTGGAACAGTTCCAGTAGATAATGGTAATTTTAGTGATGTACTATGTGTTCCAAGAATTTCCTGCAATTTGTTATCAGTCTATCAGATCACTCATTCTGGTGAAGGTAAAACTGTGACCTTTACACCTCACCAAGTTGTAATCAAGGATTTTAAAGATCCTCAACAGGTCCTAGCTACCGGAATTGTTGATGATATTACCAGGTTGTACAAGTTTAACAACTTTGGGTCATCACCTTTCCCTTCAATTTTTGTTGCTCATAGTGATAACTTGAGCAAACTTTGGCATGAGCGATTTGGTCACTTAAATTATCGCTCATTGCAACAACTATGTAAAGAAAATATGGTGACAGGTCTTCCGATGGTATCTTGCAGAGATGGTGTTTGTTCCGGTTGTGTACTCGGAAAACATCATCGGGACAGTTTTGACAAACGTGCCTCTTGGCACGCCTCGGTTCCCTTGGAGCTTGTGCATAGTGAATTGTGTGGTCCTCTTCCATCTGCTTCCTTTTCTGGTTTCAAGTATTTCTTAACTTTCATTGATGATTACACCAGACGCACTTGGGTTTATTTCCTAAAACTTAAGAGCGAAGCATTTAACATGTTCTTGGCCTACAAGGCCCTTGTTGAAAAACAATCTGGTCATCAAATTATTAAGTTAAGATCTGACAATGGAGGAGAATATGTTAACAAATAGTTCACTACTTTCTGCACTGAACAAGGCATCCAACAACAACACACTGTTCCATATACACCACAACAAAATGGTGTAGCTGAGCGGAAGAACCGCACTTTAAAAGAAATGGCTAATTGTATGATCCAATCTAAGGGACTAAGTCTTCAATTTTGGGCTGAAGCCATAAATTGTGCAAATTACATCGTTAATCGCACCCCCACAAAAGCATTACAAGGTATAACACCGGAAGAAGCATGGAGTAAAATTAAACCTGATGTAAGTCACTTTCGTGTGTTTGGTAGTGAAGCATGGGCTCACATTCCAGATGAAAAACGGAAAGCATTGCAGCCTAAAAGTGAAAAGTGCATATTTGTTGGATATTCTGAAGATGTAAAAGGTTATAGACTTCTTCAACCACATTCTCATGCTATAATCATTAGAAGAGATGTTAAATTTGATGAAAATATCTTGGCCTGCGAGCCTAACTCGGCGAGTGTGCTATCTTTGGCCTGCGAGCCTGATTCGACGTTTGTGCCTTCTTCTTCTTATTCCAACTTCCTTGACAGGTTTCCAACTCTAGTTTCTGATGATGACAGTGAGGATGAAAATCCACCTCCGCCTGCTCATGTTCCTCCAGTTGCACCAGCACAAGTGCTTCCTCGATGGGTCCGTTCAACATGTGAAGCAGCTGGTGATCTTACCGGTGATCCTAGAGATCAACGTCGAACACGTTCTCAGTTTCAGCGAGCCTCTTCTCTTTTGGCTCAAGTTTCCGAGAATCATGATCCAGAAACTTTTGCAGAAGCTTCAGGGAATCCAGATTGGGATGCAGCCATGGATGAAGAATATCGTTCCTTAATGGCGAACGATACTTGGGATCTTGTACCTCTTCCAAAAGGAAGAAAAATTGTCAGATGTAAATGGGTCTACAAAACTAAGTATGCATCAGATGGAAGTGTTGAAAGACTTAAGGCAAGGTTAGTTGCCAAAGGTTTTTCCCAAGTTGAAGGGATTGACTACAATGAAACCTTTGCTCCTGTCGCCAAAATGAACTCCATCTGCCTTGTTCTTTCCCTTGCAGCCTTACACAGCTGGGAAGTCCATCAAATGGATGTCAAGTCTGCCTTCTTACATGGTGATTTACAGGAGGAAATTTACATAGAACAACCTCCTAGCTATGTTCAGAATAACTCTAGCCTTGTCTGCCGCCTTAAGAAATCCTTATATGGCCTTAAGCAAACTGCTAGAGCTTGGTATGCCAAAATAGATAACTTTCTCCTTGACACTGGTTTTTCTAAATGCCATTCTGACCCCAATGTCTATACCAAGAAAGTAGGAAACCATCTCATCATACTTGTTCTATATGTTGATGACCTTATTCTTACTGGTAGTGACCCTAAGCTTATAACCCATGTGAAATCCAGTCTTAAACAAACTTTTGAAATGTCAGACTTAGGATATTTGCATTATTTTCTTGGTCTCCAGGTTCTGCAAACCAAAGAAGGAATCTTTCTTTCTCAGTCTAAGTATGCTTGTGACCTTCTTCGTCAATTTCACATGGAAGATTGTACACCAGCCCCTTCTCCCTTCCAGTCTGGAGTCAAACTTTCTGCCACTTGTACTTCACCTGAAGTAGATGCCACCTTGTATCGTCAGCTTGTTGGTAGTCTTTTATACTTGACTCATTCCCGTCTTGACCTTTCCTTTGCCATTGGTCGAGTTTCCCGTTATATGCAGACACCTCATGAAAGTCACTGGAAAGCGGCTAAAAGAATACTTCGATATATTCGAGGTACAGTTTAGTTTGGGATTCATTACAGTACAGGGGGGAAACCTTTTTTGGTTGGTTTCACTGATTCAGATTGGGCTGGCGATCCTGATGATCGAAAGTCTACTGCAGGTTATGTTTTCAGTCTGGGATCTGGACCTATTACTTGGGCTTGTAAGAAACAACAAGCTCTTGCTCTTTCTTCAACAGAGGCAGAATATCGAGCAGCAGTTAATGCCTGTCAGGAAGCTTTATGGCTTCGACAGATCCTTTCAGAGTTTGGATTCGAGCAGCAGCAGCCTACTCCACTTTGGTGCGACAATCAAAGTGCCATCAAGCTTGCCAAAGATCCAGTTCTACATCAACGCAGCAAACACATTGAGCTACATATGCACTTCATCAGAAATCTTGTTCATGATCGTGTTCTTGAAGTGCTCTTTTTCCCTACAGATGATCAAGTTGCAAACATCTTCACCAAGTCTCTTACAGAAGCGAAGTTTTCTAAACTTCGATCTATATTAGGAGTTCAGGAACTTGTCATTAAGGGGGGATAGGCTCTAATGCCTCCTTCCTTCTCCTAATAGTGTCACCTTTGTAAATCCTTCAATCCTATCCCAAGTTGTTCTTAAGGGGGGATGTTAGGATATTTAGACACTTAGGATTTAGTTAAGATCAACTTGTGTAATATATCCGTTAGGGATAGTGTGTTTCTTTAGTATGCATTTGTAAATACTTAATCCGACGGTCACGATATGTTTCCGACATAGAGTGATCCGACAGCTCAACTTCTCTTAGATCAAACCTAACCTTGATCCGTGGCTTAACACCCGGTTGGTCCATGATCTCTATTTAAAGAGCATGGAGGGTCATTGTTTAGTTGATCGATTATGAGAAGCTCATTTGTAACTTTCTTTCATTGCATAATAAATTGTCCCGTAGAAGCTATTTGGCCGGGGCCGTGGAGTGTTTCCCTCAAGAGGGTTTAAACCACGTCAAAACATCGGTGTGTTGATCTGTGATCTGTTTGTGTGAAGTGGTTGCTCTTGGTGTTTGGTCCTTTGGTAGTACCCTATGTACCCAAACATGAGTAATAAAAATTTTCTATTTTTTTTATCTAGGTAGCCATTTGACAGGTCCTCCTGAAAATATTCTTTTCTTCTTGTGGGGAGTATCGTGTAGTAATATGGAAATCGTTACTGTGATCTCTCAACTACACTTCCTTGGGGACTAATGGGGGGTGAGGGATAAGGTTCTTCTTATTGCACACCCCTCAACTCATCATATGCGACCAATTCATTGTGGCCTCGCCCGTACGACACATGCTCCCTGGGTGAGCTGCAACGACTTTTGACCCATGTGTGGAGTGATAATTCGAGGTCAATAGTCTGTCGTCGTAACCCTATGTATATTTCCCATTTTTACGACCCCTATTATTCCATCCTGGGTCATTTGGTAAATCGTTTTAACTGCCACTACACACACTCAAAGCACACATTACTAGCAATGCACTATAAAATCATTCATTGCATTTATGGGGAATATCATCATAATATCTCATTCGGTCGAGTATATCTATCACTCATTTGTTATTCAATCATTTTCATTTCATAATATCTCAATCAGTCAAGCATATCTATCATTGAATCATTTTCATTTCATACAATAATATTCAAATCAAATTCCATAGTTCATGTTTTATTTAGCCGTGTCACACCAAAACTAGTGCCTTCAATAGTCTAATCAGTTAAAGTACTGAGGAGGGCATTACATACACCCCCTCTTATTAAAAATTTGTCCTTAATTTAAGGACAAAACTGAAAACATTTTACGCATTTCGGTTGTGCCTTCCGAGGTTGCAGAGTTGGGGCTATAACTAGCCCACTGAACTTTAACCTGGTCGATCACACGGTTCCTAAGCTATCGGGTTCGACGGTCCAATATACATATCGGTTCGGCCGTCATGGCCCCTTCGTCTGATATCTGTAAATTTCTCATGTCAATAATATGTCCAGAATCTAGAACATAATGCCTAAGTGCTCATACATGAAAAATATTGTGCATCCTATGTAGAGATGATGGTAGTGTGAGATGGTAGGAAACTGGTCCTATCCTTTATAACACTTCGAAGGGTCCCACAAACCTAGGAGACAGTTTTGTCCCTTTCCCAAACCTAATAGTTATCTTTTGCTGTTTTACTCACAAAAATACTCAGTCTCCAATTTTATATTCTCTGTCAAGTCTATGCACATTAGCATAACTCTTTTTTCGATCCTGTGCTTCTTTTAGTCGAGCACGAGTATCTTCCATCTGATCTTCAATTTTCTAAATCACCTCGGTCCTATCAAGGTCCTATCCTCTAATCTATCCCAATTGAAGGGTGTCCAGCATGGTATTCCGTAAAAACTCGAATGGTTCCATCTGTATGGAACTCTGATAGCTATTTTTATAGGCGAACTCTAGTAGAGGTAAAAATTCCTCCCAACAATTCTGTTGATCCATCACATACATCCTCAAAATGTCCTCCAATACTTGGTTTACCCTCTCAGTCTATCCATCAGTCTCAAGATGGTAAGTTGTGCTAAAGTTGAGTCGTGTTCCCATAGCTTCCTGGAAGCTTGTCCAAAATCTACTAATGAATATTGATCCCCGATCAGATAATATCTTCCTTGGTACCCCATGTAGTTGTACTATCTCATCAATGAACACTCTAGCAATCTCTCGGGCCTCACAAGTATTTTTTATGAGAATAAAATGTGCACTCTTTTTGATAGTGTCTACCACCAAAAAAATAGTATCATGCCTCTTATGGGTCAATGGTAATCCAACAATATATTCCAGGGATATGATCTTCCACTTCGACTCTGAAATGGTGTGAGGTTGAAGTAGTCCTGCGAGGTGTCTATGCTCTGCTTTAACCAACTAACACTCCATGCATCTAGAGACAAAGTTTACTACGTCCTCCTTCATTCCCTACAAGAAAAATAAGGGATATAAATCTCTGTACATTTTCCTGACTCCACGATGTGCTCTATACACTACTCGGTGAACTTCTGCCATGATCAAGTTCCTAAGCTCATCATTCCCTTGCATATATATACGGTTGTGTTACCTTAATAATCTGTCATTTTGCAATGAATAACCCTTATACTAGGGTAATTCCATATGCTGATTTTATAACTCGGTCTTCATCTCATTGTACTAGATGTCTCCCTGTTGGACTCCAAGTATCTTCTCCTTTAAATCAGTCTTCATCGGAATTACTGAAAAGATGCAGGGTCTATGACTGAGTGCATCCGCTACCTTGTTCAGGATTCCCTTCACGTAGAAAATGTCGAAGTCATACTCACTCAGTCACTTAGACCATATCCTATGTCTGGCATTCAAATCACTTTGGGTGAACATGTACTGTAACCCATGATGGTCTGTCTTAAGTTTGAACTTTCTTCCCACTAGGTAATGTTGCCATAAGTGTTATGCATGCATTACAAAAGTCAATTCCATGTCATGCGCTGCATAGTTTTTATAATACGTCCTGAGTCCTCAGGAAGAGTAGGAAATCACTCTACCTTCCTGAATTGATACACATACGACCCCATCCTTCGATGCATCAGTGCATACCAAGAAATCCTACTCCAGATCTGACACTTTTAGGATTGGTTCCATTGGTAGTAATTCCTTCAATATCTCAAAATCTTTGGCACACCTTTTTGTCCAAATAAAAGGATGATCCTTTTTTTGTAACTCCATGATAGGTCCTGCAATCCTCAAGAACCCTTCCACAAACCTCCTGTAATAACCTGCAAGTCCTATGAAGCTCCTAACTTCATGCACATTCATCAGTGTGGACCATTCCAAATAGTGTCAATATTGGCAGGGTCCACAGCTATGCCATCACCAGAAATAATATGTCCCAAGCAATTGATTTCCTTCTGAAATAAGGAAGACTTTGAAAACATCCCATAGAGTTGATTATCTCAGAGACATTGCAATACCAACTAGATATGTTCTTCATGTTCCTCTGGTGTCCTTGATTAGATTAGGATAGATCATTGAGGAATACCTGCACGAACTTGTCTAGGTACTGGTGGAACACACCGTTCATCAAGTTCATAAATACACTAGGTGCATTTCTCATCCCAAAAGGTACAACTACAAACGCATAGTTTCCAAAATGGGTTTTAAAAGAAGTTTTTGGAATATCAACTTCCTTGATTCACAAATGATGATATCCTGATCGTAAATCAATATTTGAGAATATTTTTACACCTTTCATATGATCGAACAAGTCATCGATCCTTGGTAGAGGGTATTGGTTTCTTACAGTATCCTTGTTCAACTAGAGACAGTCAATTGAGAGTCACCATGATCCATACTTCTTCTTGACAATAAATACTAGCGCTCCCAATGGGGAAATGCTCAGTATAACCAATCCTAGGTCCAAGAGCTCTTGTAGTTGTATCTGTAGTTCCTTCAGTTCGAGTATAGACATTCTGTATGGAGATCTTGCGATAGGTTCACTTTCCGGTTTTAGTTCAATGGTGAAGTCTATCTCTATCTATGGCGGTAATGCGAGTAAAGCTTCAGGGAACACATCCATGTATTTTGCAAATAAAGGGTGACTGGCAATGTCATTTTTTTCCTCATCTTTGTTCATTTCTATCACAGCATAGAGATGACATCCCTTCCTCAATATCTCTTCAGTTGTAAAGTAGAAATCATTCACAAGGATGTTCTATTCTTCTTTCCTACAAGGAACTTCTTGTGACCTTCATCCTCATAAAAACTTAACTCCTTTCTTCGAAAATCTACTATCGTGGAATGGGATTCCAAAAAATCCATGCCTAGGGTTAAGGTGTAGGCTCCTAGGGTGGTTTCAAAAGATAGGTTCTAGTGTGACATAATCCCAAGTCCACCTCACAATCTTCTAGCTTCAGTCCTACGTCTTGGGTATTTTCGGATGCCATTTCAACTATGTCTAAATCGTCTTGAGCACATGGCATAATCTTACTGCTTTCTAATGCAGAATGAGAAATAAATCTTTTAGTGGCATTAGGGTCTATGAGTAAAGAGAATGTTATACCATTAATTATACCTGTTGTCTCTAGTACAGTAGATTGATGTTCATCCTAGTAGTTGTTAACCATCGCATGGATGCGGTATGCTCATCCTTGATCTGCTATAGTAGTCTGTTGTTGTCTCCATCCCTGTCTTTGTACTGACTGTTGCTGAGGGAAATCACTCTAGTAGTGTAGGCCTCCGCACTTCCAACACCCCTCTTTTGGTCCCTTCTTCATTCTTCCTGCTGGTATGTGAGTACGACTTCCAAACTGTATTGGTTTCCCAAATGATCTCGTATTGTCCGTTTTGAAAGGTGGATTGTATAGCATTTTGGTGTCCTTACAGGTTTTCTCATGGATAGGTCCCCTGATATTACTTCACTTCACGTAGTTCATTCTCGGTGCATCATAAGGTGGTCCTACCCTATTCCAACATGGAAATATCTGCTTGGATGAGCCTCCACTCATCAATTCCTCTTCAGAAATTAAGGCCTTCTGCACTACATAATGCAAGGTGTAGGGACCCCCATTTCGGGTTCCCCCAAAAGACTTCCACGGAATTTGAAAATATAAGTATAATTAATTGCAGAACTTCCAGTACAATTTATCAGAAGAATATATAGAGGCCATAGATCTAGTTCTATCTATTGCAGTACATGAATGTCAAATAAATAAAACTATATACCCAGATTTATTCATTCCACCACAAGAATTAGCAAAATAAATAAACTAAATACTTCAAACCTGTTTTCGACGGTTGGTCCAGCGAATCGATGGAGTCCTCGAAGTGGTTCCCGCAGGATCCAATCAAATTTCCTGACGAAGTACCGAGTGACCCCTCAGTTGACCTCCCTACTGTATCGGGGTTATTCTTCTTCACCCCGAACCCCTGAGCAAATGGGGTCGCAAGAACACACAAGCTAGCCTCCCGAAAGGATCTCCCAATCCCCGTTCCGGCTAATCCCAACTCCAAGGATCATAAGATAATCCGAGATTATGATGACCATCTAGAATTAGGGAGAAAGAGATGTCTTTCTCTCCTTCTCCTCTCTCATTATATAGAAAAAGCCTGTGTGCCATGTGTCTGTCCATGCACATATTTAATTTAATTTAATATTTTAATTTCCAGTATTCTCAAACACATATGTCTTCTTAATGTCTTTAATGTGCACCTAAATCTCTAGATCAGTGGGAGTTAGGTGTAGAAGGGTTCTACTTCTCCTTTGGTTCTCATTTAGTTTACTTAACAATCTTTTAGTTAGACTTATTGCTTTCTACTTTTCTTTCTTTTCCTAATATTAAGATTGAATTAAAAGATAATTCCTTTTACTAAAAGTATAATCTATTTTAATTTTCCTCTTTATAAAAACAAATTAAATGAATAATAAAATTAAATAAAGTAAAAATCTTGAATAACAATAAAAGAAAAACAATTCTTTTATTAATGACCTATTTCAATTCTTTCTCAAAATAATGAAGTCAATTAAATAGAATCTTTAATAGAATGATTTAAAATAATAAAATCTATAAAATCTTTTGAATAAATAATAATTTTTCTTAATAATAAAATTAATCAAATTTAATATAAATAAAGTCAATCTTTTAATCTCTTTTCAATATAATAAAATTAATTAAAATAAGAAATTTTAATTAATGAAATCAAGAATAGAATTTTTATAGGATAATTCAATATAATAAAATCCATTAAATTAAAATCTTTGAATAAAAATAATTCTCTTATTATTAATCTTTTTCAATCAGCATAATTAATCAAATTTAATATTGAATAAAATCAATCTCTTCAATTCTTTTTCAAGTTAATAAAATCAATTAAAATGAATAATTCAAATTAATGAAATCAATTAAAAATAAAATATTGAATAGAATTATTCAAATTAATAAAATAGAACAAAATGAAATAAAGTATATCTTAAATCTTATGTGAAATTTTCATTTATAGCATTGATTAATTTTCTTCATCTCGTTCTTGTCTAGGTACCTCTTCCGCAGGCCCTTCTGACAGTTTCATTTTTCCTTGTTATGGGGAGTACTGCATAGTGACCGGGAACCATTACCTTGATCTCTCAACTATGCTCCTTGGAGACTAAGGGATGTTGAGGGATAAGGCTCTCCTTATTGTCTGCCCCTCAACTCATCGTACGTGACCAAATCATTATGGCCTTGCTCGTATGGCATACGCTTTCCCAGGTGAGCTGAAATGGCTTCACCCGTGCGTGGATTGCTAATCCAGGGTCAATAGTCAGTCGTCGTACCCCTATGTCTTCTTTATGTTCTTACGACCCCTAAATTTTCATTGTGGGTGAGCTGGTATATCGTCTTACCTGCCACTGCACACACTCAGGCGCACATTAGTATCCCTGCACTATATAAAATATTTACATCATGCATTCTAGTATCTCAGTCAGTCGAGCATACAAATTAATCATCATTTATCATCATGTCTCAGTCAGTTGAGCATATACACTATTCTACATTTTCATTTTAAAGCATTCTGAGAGTAAATTCAAATGGTTCGTGTTTTACTTAGCCGGTTCATTTCAAAACTAGTACCCTCATTAGTCTAATCAGTTAAAGTACCGAGGCGGACATTACATACACCCCCTCTTATTAAAACTTTGTCCCGAAGTTAAGTCTCATGTGCTTCCACGGTGAGTTTTCACTTTCTTTTCACATTCTTTTCTTCAACATAACTACAATTGATAATAACATTTCATTTCTTCTTTTCTACCATCATATAAGTATACATCTTATAATTGACAATATAACTAAATCGTACCTTTAATAGTATAGCAATATTGATTTTAACATAATTCTGCAGCAAATACAATTTTGCAACACTCAATAAACTTCACTTACACATTGAATTCACAGCACAACCTAGATTTCAGTGAAGGAACAGTTTCAAACTAGGTCGCAACAAACTCCACTTAGCAGCAACAATGTTCATGGTCTCATCTCCAATTATAAAAAAAAATGAAATGAAACCTCTTCAACGCAATCTCTAGGTAGTCTTTTGCAAGAAAGGCGGTCCAAATATTCTCTAGAACCTAATATTATAGAACCATGGGCATCCAACTCTCATATGCCTAGTACATTGTCAACCTACAACCACTCACCATGTGGTTTCTTTTCTACAAAAATAATATCTACAACAATTTCCAGTCTTCAAACTATACAAGCTCAGTAATGTCAACTAGTTTGTTCAAAAGATTCTCAAATGACAAAGTTTGAATAATTATACATAGTTTTTTTAAGCATATTCCCTAAATATCCAAAAAAAAACAAGTGATTAACATCAATGGGCTGCAAGTCTGCATACAAATTTATTTATCTAGAACAGTCTTCATACTTTAATGGATGCCATCGCCATTCACCAACGTAGCTACAGGCTTACATCAGATACACGATTAACCACAAGTAGTAGTTCCATATTTCAAGCCAAAAATGCAAACAATAGCCTCAATGTTCTAGCTCTATGATAGATAATGACTCCAAAGATGCAAACTTTCACAATGCCAATCACGCAGCAATTTCAACAACACCAAGGTAGAGACACGTTGCATTAGCAATGGCAATTTCTTAATGGCTATGGCTCTCTTACAGTGGCTCTTCTACCACAGTGGCAGTTTCTTAATGGTTATGGCTCTCTTACTCTGTAGTTCTATCCTTTCAACACGACAACTCTTTCAATTGCAATGATCTTCCATAGCTGAGAAGGATGCATCCTCTTCCCGCACATAAAAGATTCAGCAAGCAGCTTCACAGAAGTCGATGCAATCATATATACTTGATTGCACAATAATTAATAGCAAAATTCTTCTCAGAAATTCAGATCTAAGTTACAAAAATATAACAACCCAACACATTCACAAGGAGATCTGATATTCAGATGACTTGGCTTCATCGATCATGAATTTGCATATATTTTCTCCATGGGTCACATAACAAAAACAAATTGATCAACCTGGAGACATACACCAACATGTTTCCTACCAAAAAGGATTCACAAATCCATGCTCTTCCACAACTGAGACTTTAATACACAAATATATGATTGCAGTACTACACACTATCGACAGTTCTCCAACAAAACGTCATGGGATTTCTCATGGGAAAGATCACCGAGCACACAATGATCTTAAACAATGGGAAGCAAATTTACACATTTCTCACATTCCATATCTTCAACAATGTTCCATATCTGGTGAAGGATCTAGAAATAAATCCAATGGTGAAAACTAGATATTTGGCTCCACAGGCTATAAGAGCTTTATTTGAAGGTACCTCCAACTCGAGTTCTTTGCATAGATCTGCAATCTAGTGGATTCTACAACTTCACGAGTGATGAATTTACACTTGGATGCCTCCTTTCCTAGATGGCTCCAATCTTACCAACAATATGACTTGCAGCTTTGGTAGCCTCTATTTCATGTCCAAGAACTCTACCAGCAGCTGGCAGTAATACTTCTGTGATTTCAGAAATGGAAAGGCTCAGCAATACATGGCGAATTGACCTCTATGCACGTCAACCAACAACATTGTGTCCTCACTATCTTACCATTCTTCGACAGCCTATTCCCCAGTCCGCGACTACCACACAGAACAGTGGCTCTCCTTTTCCACATCAACAAATAGTGGGAGAACCACGCAGGCCTCTCAACAAATTTAATGCATTTCTCAGGTGTCAAGTTTTCATTAATATGGTGCAAGTAGGTATGCATTCTTCCCAAGTCGAACATAGCTCACATAGTTATCATAAATTCGTCAGCACATACATCTTCACAGCAAAAATTCTAACAATGAAATGAATTCAACGCATACCAGTTTCCAACGCATTCATTGGGTTTGCTATGAAGAATATTCATACATAACTGTATATTTGGTGTCGATGTTGTCAAGCAATGGATGCATCAATTTTTTTTTTATGAGCATTTCTTAGCCAAAAATTGTTTTAGCATGCATATCTTCGCAAGATGGGAGGGAACTCGATTGGAGGTGAGGTAGATTCAACAAATATCTTCTCAATGGAGGGAAAATTCAATACAACCTTCACAATAATCTACTACAGTATTCAGAGAGATTGCAGCTTCATCAAATGAGGAGGAGAGCTCAAATCAATGGTAGCAATAACGGCGATCTTGGTTTGTTCTGGATCTAATGTAAGGCATGACCATGAACCTGGGAACTCATTAAAGTCACAGAAGTGATATATCGTGATCTCTATGTACATAGGTGAATGAACTCGTCCAAGCAATCCAAAGTCAATAAAGACTTACTTAAGAAGAGAGAGTGAATGTATGCGGAAATGGGATTACATCATATTTTGGAGACTATTATGAACATTATAGCCATAAATTTTAAAAGTGACTACTAACAATACTCTCACAACTCGATAACTGTTTCACAGCCTGGAACTGAGGGTTATCCCTGGAACACTACAACGAAAATCAAGGATAAATGATTATAGCATAAATAACAATATGAGCACTTAGTTAAAATAACTCATTGCATCGACAATAAAGGGAAATGGGAGTAACTCCCACCATCATTCTGGAGTTCAACTAACATAACAACACCGATAACTAAGCTAAGCTAACAACACCCCATTGTATGAATTAAATGGCATCATTCATACAAAACGCAAGGTAAGAAACAATATTTATGTGAGAACGAGACATAAATCCTAATTCAATACAATCACGAAAGATGGTGGTCGCACGTGTCCACACACAGAGTTTGTTTCAGCGTTAACCCTCTAAACATAGATTTTCTAAGACATTACATATTCAGATTCCTGACATAATTCAAATGAGCAATGTGTCGAAATCTACGAAGGCTATGATTGCAAAACTCCTTAAATTTTTTTAGAAAATCCAATTTATAATTTGCAACAAATCAGAAAATGCCCAATGACCTTCAATGGGTGTACAATAAGTTTTTTTTTTAAAATAATTCAATTTGTAATTTGCGGCCAAATCAGAAAACGCCAAATGATTGGATCAACATAGGGGTTATTCAGAGTCATTTACAATCTTTTAACAATTTAGGAAACAGCTACAATTTGGATCGACACAGATATTTACAGAACAAAAAAAAAATTACAAACGGTTGGGTGAGATCTAGCAACGCTTAGCTAATTCCGAATCAGATTCATATTAGTTTTAAAGAGCACTTTTGTAGATCGATCAAGGGATCAGAGAATGCCACAGTATTGGGAATTAAACTACCAATTCATTTTAATTTCTAGAAGACACCACATAATTGAAAATTAAACTACCAAATAAATTTCGATTTCTGGGAGACGCCACAGTATTGGATCACAGAGTTTAGTAGCTTATACCCAATCGCTCTCTCGGGAGAAGATTTAGAAATGCCAAATAAATTGCAAAATTAATTTAAACGCCAACCGAAACCAATTCTAGAATGATAAGTGAATCACAACAGAATTTATTAATAATCACACTACAACTACAAATCCGGAAGATGCCATAAGAAATTTGGAGATGCCACGCAGATTGTTTTTTAGAAGAAACTTATGGAATCTAGGACTACCAGATCGAGATGGATGAACATAGAAGTTAAGAAAACTTATGGAACCTCGAAACATTTATGTTAAGAAGATCGTTACACCGAATATGTATTCATAAATTCTGGAATCGTTAAAATAAGCTATCGATCTCAGAGTTTGGAAGGTAATTAATATCATAATTGTATAGAAATCGGAAATTGGATAGGGAGAGTCTCAATTAAGTTTTGAAGAAAACACAGAAACTTAATGATCAAGGTGGCCTTTCATGCAATAGAATTTACACAGATTTTTGAAGAGAAAATATGACCATTTTAGGAATTTGGAGACACCGATGTGAATTGGATTCATATGGGATTTTTTTTTCTTTTTTTTTTTAAAGAAATCACAATTGATTGATGAAATCTGGGAAACATCACTGGAACTGGATCCATGCAGGCTTTAAAGAGAAGAATCATAATCGATTTATGAAATCGGTAAACACCACTGAGATGGGATCCAACAGACTTTAAAGAGACAGATTACAATCGAATAATGAAACCTGGAAAAACGCCATCACAAATGGATCAACGTAGACATTGAGAATCAAATTACAATTCATTTCAAGCAATCTGGAGATGTCACATCGAAAAACTGGGATTTTAAAGAACAATTAAAAATTGGTTTATGAGATATGATCAGCAAATCTGGAAACATCTTGAACGAGGGGATAGACACACAACTAGATCAGGTTACACTTATCTATGGATCTAGAATCACCCTTCAATTCTAGGAATGAAATGCAGTGGAAGAGATGCAGAGGAATAGATCGTAGAGGTCTAAATACCATGATCACTATGGATCTGGAAATGCGCACAGAGATTTTCATAGGTATTATTCCATCGTAGTTATGGATCTGGGAATCGCTCGCCAGTTCGACAGTCAAACGCATAGATTAAAAAATACAATCAAATGCTATCATGTTTATGAATCTGGTAATGAATACAATCATGGATCTAAAAAGGTTCCCCAGTTTGAGAGTCAAACGCAGAGATTAGAAATACAATCAAATGCTATCATATTTATGAATCTAGTAATGAATACAAAAATGGATCTGGAAACCCTCGACAGTTCGAGAACAGAGTAGAAGGGATTAAAAAAAAACTAACAAATAATGAACCATCATCATTTCGGATCTGGACGCCTTTAGATTTAAAAATAGAGCACAGTGACCCTTTTTTTTTTTAATAATCAAAATGCAATCCCATTGATAATTCTGAAAGCGCCTATCAATCTTGAATTCAGTACACACAGGTTTTTAAATAATCAACATGAAATTACATCCGAGGTTCCGAAAACGCCTTTAGATTTTGTAAATAGAACACAGTGATTTTTTTTTAAATAATCAATATGCAATCATATATAAGGTTCTGGAAACGCCAAACTAACAGTTAGTGATGAATAAGCTCTGATCTATGTCGGCATGGGGATATCTGATTAACAGCCTTCCTAAAATTTTAAAGAGTCCCATCTCAGATCGAATGGAGAACACCAAAAAAAAATAAAAAATAAAAAATAAAAACAAAGATGCATAAAAGTTCAGATTTCTAAAATATTTAAAACATTCAAATTCCGATCCCACACACAGATCTATGATAAATATTTTACAAGCGGAATTTGATCCTGTGTATTCACACAGATTTATAATACAATCAGAGTTCGAGTTTTTCCAATGCATTCCCGACCTCTAAAATTGTATATATATCAACAAAGTTACAATTACACAAAAATATAAATCCAAATATAAATACACATAGAGCTCAAATACTGATAAACAAAATCTGAAAAATATTGAACCTGATTCGATCGTTGAAGTTGAGGTTGAGAAGTTCGTTGTAGTAGTGGTTGGTTCATTATCCGGATCGATCCACCTTGACGAAGATACTGACAACCCCTCGGTAGAAATATGAGTCCGGTGCCCTCAAGGCTTGACTGGCTCTGATACCAAATGTAGGGACTCCCATTTCGGGTTCCCCCAAAAGACTTCCACGGAATTTGAAAATATAAGTATAATTAATTGCAGAACTTCCAGTACGATTTTTCAGAAGAAGATATAGAGGCCACAGATCTAGTTCTATCTATTGCAGTACATCAATGTTAAATAAATAAAACTATATACCCAGATTTATTCATTCCACCACAAGAATTAGCAAAATAAATAAACTAAATACTTCAAACCTGTTTTCGATGGTTGGTCTAGCGAATCGATGGAGTCCTTGAAGTGGTTCCCGCATGATCACATCAAATTTCCTGAAAAAGTATCGAGTGACCCCTCGGATGACCTCCCTACCATATCGGGGTTATTCTTCTTCACCCCGAACCCCCGAGCAAATGGGGTCGCAAGAACGGACAAGCTAGCCTCCCGAAAGGATCTCCCAATCCCCTTTCTGGCTAATCCCAACTCCAAAGATCACAACATAATCCGAGATTATGATAACCACCCAGCATTAGGGAGCAAGAGATGTCTTTCTCTCCTTCTCCTTCCTCATTATATAGCAAAAGCCTGTGTGCCATATGTCTGTCCATGCACATATTTAATTTAATTTAATATTTTAATTTCCAATATTCTCAAACACGTGTGTCTTCTTAATGTCTTTAATGTGCATCTAAATCCCTAGATCAGTGGGAGTTAGGTGTAGAAGAGTTCTACTTCTCTTTTGGTTCTCATCTACTTCACTTAAAAATCTTTTAGTTAGACTTATTGCTTTCTACTTTTCTTTTTTTTCCTAATATTAAGATTGAATTAAAAGATGATTCCTTTTACTAAAAGTATAATCTATTTTAAATTTCCTCTTTATAAAAAAATTTAAATGAATAATAAAATTAATTAAAGTAAAAATCTTGAATAATAATAAAAGAAAAACAATTATTTTATTAATGACCTATTTCAATTCTTTCTCAAAATAATGAACTCAATTAAATAAAATCTTTAATAGAATGATTAAAATAATAAAATCTATAAAATATTTTGAATAAATAATAATTTTTCTTAATAATAAAATTAATAAAATTTAATATAAATAAAGTCAATCTTTTAACCTCTTTTCAATATAATAAAATTAATTAAAATAAGAAATTTAATTAATGAAATCAAGAATAGAATTTGTATAGGATAATTCAATATAATAAAATCCATTAAATTAAAATCTTTGAATAAAAATAATTCTCTTATTATTAATCTTTTTCAATCAGCATAATTAATCAAACTTAATATTGAATAAAATCAATCTCTTCAATTCTTTTTCAAGTTAATAAAATCAATTAAAATGAAGAATTCAAATTAATAAAATCAATTAAAAATAAAATATTGAATAGAATTATTCAAATTAATAAAATAGAACAAAATGAAATAAAGTATTTCTTAAATCTTATGTGAAATTTTCATTTATATCATTGATTAATTTTCTTCCTCTCGTTCTTGTCTAGGTACCTCTTCCACGGGCCCTTCTCACAGTTTCATTTGTTCCTTCTTATGGGGAGTACTGTGTAGCGACCGGGAACTGTTACCGCGATCTCTCAACTATGCTCCTTGGAGACTAAGGGATATTGAGGGATAAGGCTCTCCTTATTGTGCGCCTTTCAACTCATCGTACATGACCAAATCATTGTGGCCTTTCCCGTACGACATATGCTTCCCCGGGTGAGCTGAAACGGCTTCACCCATGCGTGGATTGCTATTCCAGGGTCAACAGTCAGTTGTCGTACCCCTATGTGTTCTTTCCGTTCTGACGACCCCTAAATTTCCATTATGGTTCAATCGGTATATCGTCTTACCTTCCACTGCACACACTCAAACGCACATTAGTAGCACTACACTATATAAAATATTTACATCATGCATTCTAGTATCTCAGTTAGTCAAGCATACAAATTATTCAACATTTATCATCATGTCTCAGTCAGTCGAGCATATACACTATTCTTCATTTTCATTTTAAAGCATTCTCAAAGTAAATTCAAATGGTTCGTGTTTTACTTAACCGGTTCATTTCAAAACTAGTACCCTCATTAGTCTAATCAGTTAAAGTACCGAGGCAGGCATTACACAAGGGCTGTAGCATGAGGATAAGGAGCTTGTCTCGGATATTGTAGTTCATCCCATATACATACTTGTTCACCTTCAGTTTCTCTATCACGATGTGGGGTGCATACCTTAGGCGTTCCATAAAATTGATTTTGTAATCCTGCACCATCCTGCTTCCCTGTTGGAGAGCATTGAATTCATTGAGTTGTCTCTCAATTAATTCTTCTGATAGATAGTGCTTGTAGAACTATTCTTCAAAAAACTCCCAAGACACTTCGTTGATATCAATTCCCTACTGTGGTTTTAGAGTCTTCCACCATAATAGTGCTTCTCCCTTCAGCTACAGGATAACCATATGCACCTTCAAATTTGAGGTGTATTCCCTCAAGGAAAAGCACATTTTCATATTCACCAACCATGTTTATGTGGTGGTTCCCTCAGTGGAACCCAAAAATATGGAAATATTACTTTTTATAGTTCTCGATGCATGCTAGCTGGTGGTGGATTTTCATGTTCATTTTCAGGAATTAGAGGTTGTTCTTCATTGGGGTCTAGTCAATTCATCAGTGCTTCCAACATTATCTAAAAATTTCTCATCATGGTCATAACCTCGCTAGCAGGTAGGTTAATAGTATCTTTGGTTCTCGGTGGCGTGGCTACGGGAGGGGTTGGTGAATGTGTTTCTCGCCCTAGTCCTCTCCTAGCCCTACCTATGTGAGTCCTATGCAAGTTCTTTGATCCATGATAGAGTCTGTTTGGTCATGAGAAATAGGTTCTAAATTAGTTCCTTAATCTTTATCCAAATTTTCAAAAAAACAAATTCATAAGCAATTTATATTTAATAATTGCGGAAATTTTTATGTTTTGTTTTTTTTTTGTCCTAACTAAGTTCGACTCACTCTAATACCAAATGTAATATCCCAGTTGGATTTTTTTTCTTTTTTTTGTAATACTTGTTTATGCATTTTCTTGGAGATCCATTGACCTACCATCGTGATGTAGGCCAAGTAATTATAGACCATCTACTAATATTTTTACCAACATGTATAATCCATTCATTAACCACATAACATATATTCATACATATGACTATCTCCAATTTTAACTACATCAACAGAATTAAATATACACGTCTTCATTCTATAATTTTAAAAAAACTTAACACATCAAATATACATATGTCCTATTTCATAATACATTGTTACTAACACAATTAATTATATATATATATATATTCGTATATATTCTATTGCACCATTTCTTACAACTAACACATTTAAAATAATTGTACTAATTCTTATGTCATCACAACTTAACTCATTTAAAAATATATATCAATTTATATATTCTATTTCACAATTTCCTACAACTAACATATTTAAAATAATCGTGCCAATTCTTACTTCATCACAACTAATGCATTTAAAAATATATATCAATTTATATATTTTGTTTCACAATTCTTAACAACTAACACATTTAAAATAATTGTGCTAATTCTTACTTCATCAGAACTAACGCATTTAAAATATATATCAATTTATATATTCTGTTTCACAATTCTTACAACTAACATATTTAAAATAATTGTACTAATTCTTACCTCATCACAACTTAACTCATTTAAAAATATATATCAATTTATATATTCTGTTTCACAATTTCCTACAACTAACACATTTAAAATTTATATGAACAAATGTGTTATTCCTTAATTCACTACCACTTAACACATTTAAATTATATACAACTACATAATTAATTTTTTTTAACCCATTGCTTACTTTATCAAACACGAAATGGTCACATAATGAACCATAATTGCGATGGCAGGGTTATAGCTATTAACGCTAAGTCTAACTGATATAGGTGTGAAGCTATATAACGCCGAATGCATAGAGGTTTAATCGTATAAAAATTATGTTTAAGGGAATTGACTTGATCTCAAGTCGAGCTTGATCGGGGCGTTGGGATGAACGAGTGTTTAAGTAGGGACACATAGTGGCCAATGTGGTACTAATATGGCACTGTCTTACTCGGTAAGAATAATTCCACTATTTGATTTCTAATCCTTGATATATCGAAGCCATCAATGAGACATTAACCTCAATCCTGCAAAGCTTACATATGTATCAAAGATCCGGTATACATTCGACAGTTGAGTTTCAGAATGCTGACACATAATAATTTAAACTCATTTATTTTGAGTAATTGAAGAACAAAAGTGTGGACAATATAATGGAATCTAACTTATTTTTTTCCTGCAGATCGAAGATAAGAACAAGAACACGTAAAATAAACAAACTAATTCTTCTGAGCAGTTCATGAATTAAATTTAGATTACAGCAGATCTGAGGTAGGATACGAACAACTAGTAAAATCTAACATAATTTTTCATCGTTCGAAGGATGAACATGAACATACGACAAGTCTGGAGGGAATTGGTCACGAAGATAAATAAGGTTGGATCTTTCGACCTCTGGTTTTGTATTGCACAAACCACAGTGTTATCCAAGTGCTAGGGCACCACGGTCATGGAGATGACGAACCAGGGAAAAATCAAAGGGTTCCTCAAAGATCTCATGGATCGGACACACAGAGACTGCAACGAAATTATAAGGGGAGGTATAGTGATTATATACTCAAATTCAGGACCCTATCATTTGTTTGGAAGGATAGGTAGATTTCACCGAAAGGATCAGAATCTTTGCGAAAATTTAACAGAGAAAATAATATATACAAGAGGTACAAAGATTTCATAACCCCTTACACATTCGGCTTGGTAGGCTAAGGGGACTTCATCGAATTCTCTGGATCTGTGCATATGTCTCAACGGAGGATGATACAGTGGATCTGATCGATATCATGATCCAGAATGCATTCACTTTGTGGGATAAGTTAACATCGCCAAGAAGATCCAGATCTGCTCCGGCGCATTCATACATTGCACAAAAGGAAAACTATAGCCATGAATTCCAAATGAAATAGAAATATAAGTTATGTTCTGTAAAATATTTAATCTACGCAGGAAGAAAGGATCCGTAACAATAACTATTGGTCAGTGATAGTCTTGGGTCTTCTACCTTGTAATGGAAGGAAGATTCGTGGGTCCCCTTCGAATACATATAATCGCACATAACACAAATTCGGTAATAATAAAAATAATTTATAATTCTGTGACCAAAGTTATTGAAATAATGATCGTACTTATAATGATATATCTCATTACAGAGGAATGATATATCGTACTTATAATGATATATCGCATAAAAGAGGAATTACAGATAGATTCATAGCAGTCTGGTAATAGTTTAATTCGGTCATTAGCATTCCCTTTGTAGATCTACGTATTCTAATTAACCCATCCAATTGAGAAAAGGAGTTCATACATATTAATCGTTATTCATTCTGGCATACTTATATCCGACAAATATATATATATATATATATATATAATAACTTAGTTTCAAATAGAACCTGGAAAAGAGTCGTTTGTTCTAGCTTTCGGCGAAATATTCCTCACGGAGTTGTCATGGATCCTCTTGAAATATCCAAATTTACCAATGATGCCTCAGTTAACCTCCCTATTGTATCTGGAGTAATCTACTTCCTCCCAAACCCCCGAGCAATTGGGGTCGTAAGAACATACAAATCTTGGCTTTCCACTAGGATCTCCCAATCCCCGGGCAAGATATCAACCAAACCCCAAGGAAACAAAAATATCTATTATGATGCCCATCTAGCACTAGGGAGCAAGAGAGAGCCTCACCTTCTCCTCCCTTTCTTTTATAACCAAAAACTTTCATGACATGTGTCGTTCCATGCAAAAATAATCATTAATTCATTAATTCTTTTAATATTTATTCTCATGCAACAAGTGTCACTCTTACATGAGGGTGCACCTAAATCCTTAATTATCTCTTGGTTGTCTCCCAAGGCAATTTTTCCAATCCCTAAATCAATGGGATGTAGGTGGAGTTGTCTCTACATTATTTTTATTCAAGTTTTGCTCCATAATTTTTATTTATTGGATATTATTTCTCATGCATAATTATTCTAGTAAAAATGGACACATATATATTCTGAATTTTTCTCTCTTTTCTGCTTTTCTAAAACTTCAAAATGAAATATGCTATTATTATATTTTTCTAAAATTCTATATGCGATTTTGATAATATATGCATCATTGTTTTAAATGTAAAGGTGTGAGTAATAACCTTTTTATATTTTTTTTGTCTAGGCACCCCTTTGACAAGTCATCCCGACAATCTTCTTTTCTTCTCGTCGGGAGTACCATGTAGCGATCGAGGAATCATTACCGTGATATCTCGAGTACACTTCCTTGGGGACTAATGGGGATTGAGGGATAAGGTTCTCCTTACCGCACACCCCTCAACTCATCATATGCGACCAATTTGTTGTGGCCTCGCCCATACGACACACGCTCCCCGGGTGAGTTGAAACGGCTTCTGACCCGTGTGTGGAGTGCTAATTCAAGGTCGACAGTCCATCATCGTAACCCTATTTATATTTTCTATTCTTACAACCCCTATTATTCCATTGTGGGTCATTTGGTAAATCGTTTTACCTGCCATTGCACACACTCAAAGAGCATATTATTAGCGTTGCACTATAAAATCATTCATTACATTTATGGGGAATATCATCATAATATCTCAGTCAGTCAAGCATCTCTATTATTCATTTTTTACTCTATCATTTTCATTTCATACAATAATATTCAAAGCAAATTCCATGGTTCAAGTTTTATTTAACCGGGTCACTTCAAAACTAGTTCCCTCAATAGTCTAATCAATTAAAGTACTGAGGCAGGCGTTACACATGGATGCATGAAATAATTTATAAGCATGGAGAGAGTATGCCAGATAGAGAAACCCTACACATTTCAGATAATTTCTCAAGGAAGGAAATCTACAGCTGGTACAAGGCATTTGTTCAATATGCCGAAGGAAATAACAATTTCATTAGATATGTATATTTTACAAGAATATGGAAAACAAAGTTCAACAATGTTTGTATTCGTAAGAGGTCAAGGATGTGGGTTTGTAGTATGTGTGCTTCTCTTAAACAAAGAATGGATAAATTATAAGGGATAGAGAGAGGTATGTCTCTAGCAACTTTATTTTTTTGGAATAAATATCTATTACAAAAGCTCATCAATGTTTTGTTTTTAATTTATTTGTAGATCCTGTTGTTAAAGAACTTCAAGCACATCGCAATCAACAATCAGTTGAACATAAAAAATTATACAAACATCGCAACAAGTTTTATGATGAAACACATAAGTATATGGGTTTTATAATTGATGGCATGGATCTGGAAAAAAAAAAATCTTTTTCAACATTTTGTTTGTGTACCAAAGAATTTAAAGGAGGAAAATTTTATTCAGTTTCACTTGGTTGGTTGTATGGTCTTTAATGGTCAAATGTCTCCAAAGGTTTAATTTACAGCTCCCAATATTCATAATGATGCAAATATGACCATTACCATAATTCACCATGTGCTGACTCATTGGTATTGTATCCTCATCAAGTTCTATATCTTCAACTAGACAACACCAACCGGGAAAACAAAAATCAGATCCCGTTTGGTTATTTGAGCATGCTTGTTGAATTGGGAATTTTTCCAAAGGTTAAAGTTGGTTTCCTTCTTGTTGGGCATACACATGACCGTATTGATCAAATGTTTATCCATTTTGTAGTCACATTGGGGAGGAAGAATGTTGGGATCCTGCCATCATTAACTGAAATTATTAGAAAAAGATATAGTCCAGAGCCTATTGTGCTAACATTGGAGAAAACTATTGACATGCAAAGATTTATTTTGGGATCACATGGTGAAGAAAGGTGCATTGAAAAACTTAATTACATTAGCTTTCGACATCAATTTCGTATAAAAAAATTGTTGGGAAAACACTACTATGGGGTAAGAAGTACTCAACAAGTGCAGAATGGGGGCCTATATCAGGTTTAACATTTCTGAAATTCATCCCAGGTCATCAAATGTATGCTTCAAAGTTATCGTTGTGGCAATTAGTTGTTGAGATTCAAAATTCATGTCGGCATAATAGAGATGTTGATTCTTCTCAATGATTGGAAGAAATCAAAAAGTATGTCAAAGATACATATGTCTATTTTTAGGTTCTTGATTCTGTTTGGTGGGAGTCATTTTTCATGGAGCAAAATGACATAATTAAAAACTCTACAAATGGAGATATGTTTTTGAAGACTCCATTTGGTTGGCCACAAAGTATGTCAAATGAGAATAAGGAGATAAATGTTGAGCCTGAAGGTGTTGAGCCTTCTCAACCAAAAGAAAGGGAAATGTACATTGGGTCTAGAAGATCATCTGCACGACTTGAGGCGAGTGAATATCTTTATATAGGCTCAACACAAGATATTGAGGAGGGTTGCATGATTGCATTTTTGGCCACAGAAGATCCAGATGATTATCCATTATGGATTGCCAAAGTTATGAAGGTCAATAAAGAAAATGAAGAAGTTATATCTATTGAAGTACATTGGTATGCAACAGACACACACCCATTTGATGGTGTGTACAAGCCGGAGATGATGATTGAGAAAAATGTTTGCAAAAAGTGTAGAGCCCATCCTTTAGGGTCCTCCTGAACTGAGCCTGAAACTTCAACAACTTAATACAAAATAAATTAGCTATCATAAGTATTGGAAAAATAAAATAAATTAAGTAAATAACTTAACAAATATAGACAAAACCATAACCTGTCAACCAATCCATCTTGTCCACTGTCATCCGCGTCTTTAGTAGGATCCCTCGAGCAAAGCTCATTTGAATCATAGGAGAAGCAAACCATTAGCTTCGCCACCCAACCATATGCTCATGCTTTCAGTCACATGGCCACCCCCGAGCTTTGGGTCATAGAGCTCACACACAACAATTCGAGAAACTTAGCTTGGGTTCCCCCCCACCAAAATTTCTAGCCAAACCCCAATAGCAGCAAGTCACTCACATTTTCACAATTACGATAACCATCCCAATCTAGGGTCCTTTACCCATTCCCAATTCCTTCCTTATATAGGAAAATATCATGGGACACATGTCGCTTCATGCAAAATACCCAATTTTTTAATATTTAAAAAGTAATTTATCTCATAAATCCAAGTGTCAAGTTTTCTAGAAGAATGCACCTATATTCCTAAATTCACTCAAGCTTGTCTCTAAGATGCTCACTCTAGATCCTATCTTTGTGGGTGCATGTGATGTTAACTAAAAGCTCATGCCTAGGATTCCATTTTGTTCCTAAAATGATTATTTCCATTATTTTAAATACTAAAAAGTATTTCCATGTGCAAATGCCTAGAAATAATTATTTCTATTCTTTTTAATACTAAAATGTATTTTTATGAACAAGTGTTCTAAATGCAATTTATATGGTTTTTCTTTTTGCAAAAAGTTTATCAATTAATCCTTTCTAGGACCTAGGTGCCACACCGTTGGGCCCATATGTCCTTTATGCTCATCTTTCATCATGGTACCACTCTGTCGGGCCCATTCATCTGTTGTATCCATTTCTTGGCAAGGTACCACATTGTCGTGTCCTTGCATCCATCCTTTCCATTTCTCATCAAGGTACCACACCGTCGGGTCCTTATGCCGATATCTTTTCATTTGACTTGCGGGAAATTCATGTAGGGATTTAGGATATGTTACCTTTAATCCTCTGTTTAAGTATGTTCTTACTATGTGCCCCCCAACTCATACATGACCAAATCCATCGTGGTCCACATCGCACAACTTCACGCGACCCCAAGTAAGTGGATAAGGGATTTTGAACATGACCGTGGGATTCTATAGGAAGTAGACACCATCGTCGTTCTCCCGTGTGTGATTTATCCGTACTCTACGACCCATCAATTCCTTTGTGTGTCCGTCGGTGAATCATTTCATCTATCGCTACTGACATCTCATAAACATATATTAATAGTCTTATTCTCACTCATCATATTTCAATCCATAAACCTGCTAATCATTAAGCAAATTACAATTTACTCATAACATCATACGTTCCATTAATTAGTAAGGCATTTCATCAATATGTATTTCTTTTGTTCTCATCTCCTAATTCATCATACAACTATTCATTAAGAATCATATTCACATAGCACATTTTTCACAATCAAGGCTAATCATTAAGCAAGATGTAATCAATCAATTATCCCACTCCACCCATATCATTTAGATCATTTATCAATTATTGTCATCATTCACATCTTCAGGTTTTCCTAAATCATTTAAGATATATCAAGGCTCAAGATACCAGTTTATCGAAGTTGTTCAGTCGGGTCACTCGATAGGTGCCCTTAAGGTCGACAGTCATTTTAGGGGCACTACATACACCCCCTCTTATATAGAACTTCGTCCTGAAGTTAATTTTTGTTCTTGTACTTTAGACTTTACCTTAATTTATATTATCATCATCATGTCATGTATTATATTTTGCTCCAACAATCATGGCTATAAGCATAAGTGGTCCAAGTCATTAGTTCCTATATTATCTAGTATGGTTACCGTACACCCTCAAGAACTTAATCGTAATTTCGCTTCATATCAATCTGATAATACATTTCATAATTGTCAGTCCCAACTAGATTTCCTATATCTCTTGTTTGTTCATGTGGGTCTACGACGTTCACATTATCAACAAGTTGCATGTGTCAATAGCCACCCAATAATTTATCAACATAACAAATCTGAGTAAGGTTTCAAATTTATTTGGTTATTCTCCCTTCAAGACAAGTCACGGTTTTTAATAAATTAGGAGAGACCCCCTAATAGTCCAAAAACTAAATTCCAAAAGACTACTTCCAAATCTCCAAATGTTTTAATAATGTTCGTTCTCAATAAGATAGGGTTCGAGTCGTTGAAATTTAGTGACTTAGTCGAAATTGCTAAAGCTATCTCTTAGTCCTTACATCAGTAACATCATGTCCAAGTTAATGAGCTTATTGCATGCTTACCTCATTTCATCATTTCCATTATCATAGGACTACTTTGACAGACTCATCAAGTCGTATAATGTATGTTTCTCAATCGCTTAGAGTTCCAACTCGGGCTAGTCGTATTTTCATCAAGGGTTGATTATGTCTTTAGTTTATCTACATTAGATTCAGTTCATTGTGTTGATCAAATCCATACATCGTTTTACTAAAATTGTATTCATTTGGTACTTTTGGCGGACTTTCCATGTTACCCACCTACCACATCTTAGTCTCATCAAGTCTCATTATAAGGACTAGTTGTTATTTCATTTAGGGTTCACCTTGTCAGATCATCACTATCATTTCGTTCAACTAGTTGCGCTAATCATACCCATACTTTGTTTTATAAGGATGTCTCTATTCAACCATTTTGACAGGTTTTTGGGCATGTGCAAGCTAATGAGGGTCACTTTTGGCGCGTTAGATGCAATAGAAAACTGAAAAATCAAGCATCCCTCAACTTACTTGATTTTTTTGACATTCTTACACAAGATATCTTTCCTCGAGTGAAAAAGATCAAACATAGGAAATTGAGTCACATTTCCGAATATATAAGTTTTAAGTATTGAAAATTTACATAACTATGTCAAATTTCATGTTTTCTAACAATCACTTTTTATTTTTTTGGAAAATGATACGGTATATGTTTTTGTGGGTACAGCCTTTCAATGCCTAAATGACAGTTTTGGGATACAAAAATTGGTAGAAATGTATAGAACCCGTAGCACTAGTGCAGTGCTATTTTTCCAAAATTAAATATTTAATTTTTAATTTTTTTTTAATTATGTAAGTGATCAAACCTTGAGAACGGTACATCAAATGTGGGTGCAGCCTTTGAAGGTCTTAATGTAGTTATTTTGACTTGTATTGTTTACAGCATGTAGAAGTCGGTGTCCTCTAGTGCAGCATACAAGTTTTCTTTTAAATGGTTGTGAAATGAAAAAGTTATGGAATAAACACTAACATTATGTTTTTGGACCAACGGAGTAATCACACAA